>CM051528.1:63604951-64204951 GCA_028017165.1 Herpetospermum pedunculosum
GAGACAAAAGACACTCGAGAATGCATTCCTTACAAAACGTATGACCTTTCTGGCAGCACATGGGATCAATGAAGGGTTTCAAGCACAGGCAACAGACATCGAAGGGCTTGATCGAGTCCTTTCCAAGCCTCTCTTTCTGCGTTCCATAGCCGAGCTTCCGCTTCTCATCATAGGTGAAGAAGGCTAGATCGTTATTGTTCTTCGAGTGTCTCTGAGGCATATTTCTCTGCAAATCTCCAACTCAGTTGCTCTGAAATTAACACGAGAGTCGAACAAAATCAGAGAATTTGGGGGAGACGATGAGCCCTAGAAATTAATGGAGCGAAATTCCCCTTTTCGAATCGGATCGGGTTTGTAGCTATGTTGTAAACAAACAATTTCAAAACGTCACCGTATTGTAGCTGATTTTGGTATTGGACCGACCTACTTAGCTAGCTTGCAAGCCCAGTGAGGCCCAATACGCCATCGAATGGGTTGAATGCTTGGAACCGACAGATTCTACCGGGCTATTTTTGTAATTTAACCCAATTTTTTTTTTTAAAGAGTCGTTTAATAAATAAATAAAAAAGACTAATTTTTTTTTTTTTTTTTTGACAATATGATTTGAACCTAGATCTCTTGATGGATGATACATATTTTATGTCAGTGGAGCTATGACTATCTTTTATTCCGTGGAGCTATAACTATCTTTCTTTTTTTAGAAGCGTCAAAATAGTAAATCTAAAATCATAAATTTTCATTTTGTTTTAGCACAACAATGGAGTAGGGAGATTTGAACCTCAAACCTCATGAGAAGTAGTACATGTCAACCGCTAAATTTTCACTTTCACAAATCATAAAAGGAAAAGAAAAAATGTTGGTTGACACAAATTTAATAATAATAAAATAAATTAGTACAAATGGTGAGAGAGATTTGAACCTCGGACTAAGATATATTAGACACTTTAAAGTTTTGATTTATTAGACCTAAAATTGAAAGTTCGAAAATCTATTAGGCACTTTATAAAGTTTAGAGACCAAAATCGATACAAACAAAAGTTGATGGACTAAAAACTTGTAATTTAATCTTTTTTTTTTTTTTTTTTTTTGTTAACAAGAAAGAAAAAAAAAATGGAGAATTTTTTAGAATAGCTAGAAAGAAAAAAACCGATTTGAAAAATATCTAACAAACTTTCATATTTTCATTCAATAACTACCGGATTTTAGGAGAGGGAGTTAAAAAAATTTATCCCCGTTATACTCTTAGTATATACGCATGTTACTACGGACAGCTCAAATAAACAATTTTATATTTTCTTTTCGTTTTACTTTTATTTAAAACAATCTCACCGCTTATTTTTAAATCCTCAACCGCTAGAATCCCTATAATCATATGGAATAACCCTCCTAAAATCGTGGATTTTCAAAACTCATTCATATTATTTTAGTACCAACTATTCCGTTTTCCCATCAATTTATTTCTTCTTCATCGCTCAATCAATCAGATTCGCCTATTTTCACCATCGTTTTAATGGTTTTCGATCATATTAGTGTTGATTTTGATGGTGTATGAGGTGACAAGAACATCTACAACAACTTCAAGGTTCTCGTCGTGGATGTACCCTGCGATTCAACCCTTGATGAACTTCACAAGTTCAACGCTTAGCGACTTTCACTAGATGGCCCGAAAAGGATCTCACAGTTGTCCCTTTGTAATTAAGAATGGAGAAGAGAAATTGTTGATCACTATGCTCGTTGAAGACAGAGTCCTTGTGTGGGTGCTAGCAGGATATTCGAAACGTATGTATGACGACTGTTGTCTGATTGTCGATATTTCGTCTGTATATACAAGCACATACAGTGGCAGCGGGAGTAGTAACCCGAAGAGGATGTCATCTCTAAAGGAAAGGAATTTACACTTTGTTGATCTAGATCGTATTGACAAACTTGCTGAGAACCTGACCATTATTGAAAACAATATTTTTTACAACAAAGTAGACTTAAAATGGTTGTTTCTAGAACGGTAAATGGAAGTTTTCAATTTAGAACTACATGGTCTAACACAAAAGAAATTCACTGTAAAATCCATTGAAAACTCCTGCAATTGGTCCATCAACGCGTATGTGTATGACACCAAGAAACTATGGGTGGTTAGGAAGTTCACTAAGGAGCATAATTGCGCTATAGACATTGTTAAAAACGACCACATGCAAAGAATTGCAACCGTCGTTAGTGACTAAGCAAAGACCATAATATTAACCAACAAAAGAAAAGAAAAAAAACAAAAAAAAACACTGCACATCAGGTGTTGATTATCAGGTATGCTCGGAAGAAGCATGGAGTTGACATAAGCTACAACAAGGCCTTGGAGCGCAAGAAATATGGCATTTTCCTTCATCAGAGCTTCAACTGAAGACTTTATTCCTCGTATCCCAACTTTTGCAGTTAGATTGGTTGAACAAAACTCAGGTATTTATTTGTATGTACAGTCACGTTACCATCATATGCATGTTTGTATATACTTATATACACATTTCATTCGCAGATACGTACACTGGGTGTATACTTGGCAATACACTGGTTGTGATTATTTGACAATACACTGATTATGATTTTCCAGAACTCTGAGTTTTCATTTCTCGGATCTTCAAGATAGCGTATACTTGGCAATACACCGGTTGTAATTTTGAATTTTCATTTCAATCTTTAGCGTCATTACTGTTTTGTTAATTTGAATTGGTCTAACGATGTACTTTTTTTTTATTACTCCCCTGATTTTCTCTGATTAAATCTTTTTTTTTTGTAACGAGTTTGAGTTCAATAGTTCAACGTTGAAATATCAACGGGAGTTTCGTCCCAACACATTGTAAATATTATGCTAAATATAGAAATTAGCTATTTTTCAACCAATTAATTGGGTTAGATGTTTTTAAACTTATTCAACTATTCCTCTCGTTGCCTCAAGAAAGAAAAGAAAAGTGTTTTGTTCACTCAAATTTAATAAGTATTTTTTTAGTACAACAAATGAGAGGTAGTACATGTCAATTACCACTAAATTATGCCCACTTTTGCTCTATTTTTATATATATTTGAATATGAGTTGAGTCTTAATTTTATTTATTTTGCAAAGGTATTACCGAGTAGAAAGGGGTGACCTCATAGGTCGATGTCAAGACACAGGAAAATAAATAAAAAGCAAATCAAAGCTCACAGCCAAGCACATAGCATAAAACGAAACAACGCAACACAAAACACCTCACAAAGCACACTGATCCTCACAGCCGAGCACACAGACACAACAACCCACTCAAAGAAGGTAGCGAAAACCTAAGCCCTTAGGCCTCACCCCCATCAAGAGCAAGAGAAAGGGCAAAAGGTTCACCTTGACACCCAAGAGACTGAACACCAACTTGGTCACCATAATTATTCACATCAAAGTTCGATTGCAGAGTTTACACTCATATTAAGAGAAGAAGAGCTCAACCCCTCCTCATCCAAAATTGAAAAAAAAGTTAGCCACCCTTATCTTGGAAATTGTGGGGGACCCAAAACTCTCGAGAAAGACCTTCCTATTAGAGCTTGTCGCACCAACCTAAGAAGAGGACAAACCACGAGGCCATGAACTCCATCTTAAAAAACAATGGGAGCGAGACACCAGTTTGAGGAAAATGGAGGGAGGGAACCCGACATGCCATATACCTCTTAGGTTTTCAAGTATAAACAATTGGGATCTCAAAATCCACCTCATTATCATTTTGATAGTAACAAAATTATGTAACACATCGTCCACTCCTACCTCAACATATAAATGAGCAAAAGACAGTTGATGAAGGTCCGTCGTAGCCTTATGACCTTTATCCATGCATATCCTGGTCTTCCCACAACATTAGCAATGGCTTCTGGGTCCAAAACTTCACAGGAACAACCTTAAACAATTTAATTATGTATTCTTACACAATCTTAACTTCTTGCTATATTTAAAAGTAAATCTTTATTCCATGCTATCGATGTAAATACTTAAAAAAATTCTATAGAGTTTAATTTAATTTAAAAAAATTACTAAAAATATTAATGGATAATTGTATGAGAATTCAAATTTAATTTTAAGTTTTAGAAATATCAACTATTCTTAATATTTCCATAAATAACATCTTTTATAAAAGCTGATTAATTAAAAAAAAACCTAATTTTGTTCAAATAATACTTACAGTGGGTGTTTGACCCAATGAGTTGTTGGAGAAAGAATTGGGGGAGAAGTTAACTCCGGGTTTGGCCACGGACTTGTTAAACTCAAGGTAAAAATTATCAACTCCCCACACTTCAACAGTAATTACTATTGAACTCGCCAGACTTCTATAGTAATTATTATTCAAGTCTGTCACATTTTTCAAGAAGTACAGTTCTCTCTCTTTCTCTCTCCCCCTCCCTCTCACAATATTTTTAATTATTTAAAAAAAAACGTAATGTAAACAAAATGTGTAAAAGGACTAAAAATGCAATTTAACCTATTTTTATTATTTTAAATATAAATTAAGTTGTTCAATCAAAATGGGTACTTAAACCAAATTCAAAATATAGTTATTTTTACCATGTAATATTTAACACACTATTATAGGCCTCTTTTTTATTTCAAAACTATCCAAACAAAATGAATAATTAATGTGAGTGATATTGAAAAAAGAATGTGAAGTATTATGGTCAAAATTATTTTTGTTATCTTCAAAGAAGTTTAAATTATTTTTGTTATCTTCAAAGAAATTTGTGAAGGATACATAAAATAAAAAGCAAAAATCACATTCTTAAAATTTATTGGAAGAAGTCCTTAACAATGATAATATGGAAAATTATAGAAGAAAAAAAATGTACAAAAAAATAGCTAAAATAAACCGTTATTGCTGAGATGTTGATTTTCGGATGCAGTGAATTCATACGGAATAACGAGTTTAAGAGGGTGAAGGCGGAAAAAGATGTTTTTGACACATGGTCAGGGTAATTAAGACTATTTATGTATTGCTCTTTTTTTTGAAAAAAAAAAAGTTTGTAAAATATACCTATATTACCAAACCGAGCATAGCTCAATTGGCATAAGGTTGTGCTCATGACTATGAAGTCATAGGTTCAATTCTCGCCTTAATTAAAATACCGTTGCAAAAAAAAAACTCAATCTTAATAAGAAAAAAAGCCGCTAAAATAAATTCAGACTTCAAAACTATAGGTTCAACAACTCTATGCCCAAATTTCTCTTCTCTCGTTCTCTCCCTATAGGATCTGTCACATATATTTATTGAGGCCGGGCAGCAGAAATTAATTTTCTTATTGTCCATCAAGAAAGTATTGTCCTTTTTATTTTTTAAATATAACCGAGTTGGTAGAGGTTAGTTTAAATATAGAAAAAAAAATAAAGAAAACTTTTAATAATCAATCCTAAAATAATAAAACAAAATCATAATGGATCAAATTTTTAAAAACAAGTTGTAGTTTATTAAAGATGAGAACAAGCATTGGAGAAAGAAGAGATTCCCAACATAAATCAAAAGCCACATCCACAGACCACACATATACCTCAATCTCTCTCTGTCTTCTTCTATTGAATGTGCAAATTTTCTAAACAATCAAAACGCCATAGCCACACATAAAATCTCTCTCTTTCTACAATTTCCCTATCACCCTCAGCCACAAATAAAACCACCCTCTACCAACTTTTTTCATGATTCCCAGATTTCCTTGTCGTGTATAATTGCTCAATCTTATCGATTGTCGAGTGAAAATAGCCGTGTATGCAAATTGATTCGAATACTAACAAATATATAAAAATAATATAACCTACAATAATATGATTTCACATTAGTGAAATATTATATTATTGTGATGAGATATTATATTATCGGAGATCTGTGCCGTTTTCATGAGGGGCAAAGTGCGGAGACGAAGCGGCAAGGTTGGAGGTGGTTCGAGTCCAATCGTGAAGAGGATGTGGGCGAAATGCCGACAATATGAAGGAGAGAAAGAGGATGTGATGATGTGAGTTTTGTGAACAAGTTGACGGTAAAAGGAGTCACGCGGTGAAACTATGTTGGAGTACAATAATATAATATTTCATCACAATAATATAATATCTCAATGCACATTCTACACTTCTAGACATCAAGTTTTATTTTAATTATTGATATTAGCATTAAAGATATGCGTTATATGTTTTTCTTATCTATATGCTTAAACTCTCTGATGATATGGGATTATATTTATACAAGACATTATTTTATTATATGTTCTAGGTTTAATTGGTACTTAATTAATCATTTTAATAGCAACCTCCATTCCACTTGCATTTATAATTATATTACTCAAGTATTGTTAATGAGGCAGCAGTCACATGGAGATGTGGAAAATTATATTTAAGTTATATCCATTTTTTTAAATAAACTATGATAGTTTTTAAGAGGCTGTTTTTTAATAATATTATATTTTTTAAAACTTATTATAAAAATATAGTAAGTTTGAATCTATTTTTAAAAATATTGCAATTTTAAATAAGGTCGTCTTTTGAAAATACGATCTTGCTCATGAAGGTCGTCTTTTGAAAAGACGATCTTGCTCCACATGGAGACGACCTTCATCGATATATACTTCTTTTATTAAAAAAATGATATCTTTTTAACGGAAAGCTAACAGCGATAGCTTCAATTTGATACGTGGTTTCACTGTTTTTGGAGTTGTGTATCAAAAAATAGAGACCATCGAAGTTGAACTATAGTTCTGCAAATTTCAGAACTGAAGATTCTTTTGAGGAGTGCATTCAAAAATTGATATCTTCTTACCCAGATAATCAAAAACTTCTAAAAGGGTACTTAACACACAGAGAGCTTCAATTTGATACCTAGTTTCACTATTTTTGGAGTTGTGTATCAAAAGATATATATCGTTAAAATTATGAAAATTTCACTAAACCTAGAACTGAAGATACGACTGAAAACTTCAAAACTGTAGCTAAACTTCGACGATATGTATCTTTTAATACGTACACAACTCTACAAATAGTGAAACTAGATATCAAATTGAAGCTCCATGTGTCAGTTTTTCAACCGTACCTTTTTCGAAATTTTTTAATATCTGGATAAAAAGATGTCAATTTTTTAATGCACTCCTCAAAACAATTTTAGTTCTGAAATTTGCAGAGTTATAGTCCAACTTCGATGGTCTTTATCTTTTGATACACAACTCCAAAAACAGTGAAACCATGTATCAAATTGAAGCTATCGCTGTTAGCTTTCCAACCATACATTTTTTTAAAATTTTGAATACCTAGTTAAAAAGATAACATTTTTTTAATAAAAGAAGTACATACTGATTGCATCTATGTGGAGCAAGATCGTCTTTTGAAAAGACGACCTTCATCCACGTGGAGCAAGATCGTCTTTTCAAAAGACGACCTTTGCCTGCGTGTGGAGGTGGTCTTTTCACCATTTAAAACTGAAATATTTTTAAAAATAATTTCAAACTTACAATATTTTTATAATAAGTTTTAAAAAATACAATATTATTAAAAAACAATCGTTTTTAACATGTCTTAAAAGAAGTTTAATTTAGGATGATAATTGATAATCTCAAGTTTTTATTTTATTATTATTTATTTTAATTTATTTATTTATTTATGATTGAATCTCACTATTGAAAATTCAGGTCTTATCTTATATCAAACTTTATAAAATTTATTATTATTATTATTCTTATATCAAACTTTATAAAATTTATTATTATTACCATATGTGGTGTCAGATATTCGAGCATAATTTTTTTTTTTTACGATATGTAGACTAAAAAGATTCGTAACATCTAACTTCTGAGTCGAAGATAATCATAATTTATATTAGATAAATTATGTTTAAATTGACTATAAAATTGATTTAGCCCTCAGAAAAATATGCTAAAGATTTGATTACAAGTAAATAAACTACTGACGATGGGGGCCATGCATTGTCACCTTAATGGCCACTTGATGTGTGCTTCGACTTCAACCTTGGAAATGATTTAGGCTTTTTTTTATCTCAGTTTGCTTCGTCTAAATGCTGATTTTGACACTTTCTTAATATGAGCTTTGGATGCTAAACTGTCAATTTAAAGTATTAACCCAGGATAAGTGATAATTTATGGTTAACCTGAAAATAATTTAATTGATTAAGATATATATTTTCGATCTAAAATTTCATAACTTTAAATTTTCACCTACACATGTTGAACTAAATAATAATAATAATAATAATAATAATAATAGTCATCTCATGAACATGATATCATTGTGTGAAAAAAAAAACTTATTTCATGTTCATTATTCACATTTTTTATGCGAAACATTATGTATTATGCGCATCATAACTATAATATCCTCGAAGAAAAAAAAGTGCTAACTATAAGATTAAAAGTTAAATGTTGTTAATATATATAATTTTAAATTTTATTTCTTAATTTATTAATGATCTCTAAAATTATATTATAAAAATTTGAGAATATAATATCTAAGCATAATCAAATTGATAATTTTATTGGTTCAATTTTTTTTTTTTTTTTATAATGTTATCTAGTCCGAAATTCAAATCTCCACCGGGTTATGACATTATAATAATCCCGACAAGTTTTTGAATATAAAAATCACATCTTAATTAGAAATAACATTTTTTTTTTTTTTGACAACATGTGAGATCAGAATCGAACCTAAGACTTGATCAGAATCGAACCTAAGTTAGCTTTCCACCGCCGCTAACTTCCTTCACTTCTCGACCAGCTTGAAACCGGCGACGGCGACAATGGAACCACTTGATTCTCACCACCACCACCATCATCATCATCGTCACCTTCATCATCTCTGCTGCTACTGGGGCTATTTTCGTCAAACCCATCACCAGAATCTTGATGGTCGCCGTCATGATTTTGTAGAGAGGCAACATTTTGAATTTGAACATCGACACAAAACTGACAAACGGAGACGGTAGGGCCAAGGTTGCGGCCAGTGGCAGTCCAGGGAGTGGGGGATTGACAAATATGACAGAGCAAAGTTCTGGAGTGCTTTTCGACGATGAAATTGGCCGAATGAACATTGGCGTCGCAATTCCAACACAAACTGGCTTGGTCCGATTCACAATACGTATTGGCTCTCGAATCGCAAAGCTCGCATTTCTTCTTCATAAGTGTTTTTTTTTTTTTTTTTTTTTTACTCAAATGAGGGCATCAAGATTCCTAATCTGTCGTGTTTTGGTTTTAAGAAAGAAAAAAAAACAGAGACATATGGTGGGGGAGATGTGTGGAAGTTGTTGTTAAATTAAAGAGGCTATTTTGATCTATAATTTTTATGTTTTTGATTCGACACAAGGTGGGGAACACATGGGCCCATATGTTCAGAATAGTATTCTCGAGAAACGTCTGTTTTGCCATGTATTTCACTGGGGGATATGGATTGATGATATAGAATGACATTTTTGAAAGAAAAAAAAAAAAAAAAAAAGCCGAAATTCTTTTTTATTTGAAAAAGGGCCAAATACTGGAATTTAGGTGTCTGGAACTAAAATATTTTTGTTACGATAAATCAATAACAAAGAACAAATAAACGAAAAAAAAAAAAAACGACACAGATTTACGTGATTCATTAACATCGTGTTAGCTGCGTCTACGGATAGAAGGGATAGTAATATTATTACGAAATATGAGAGAATTACAAAGTGACAGATAAAATGCGCTTGAAGTCATTAGAAGGTTTATATATGACACTCTTCTAATCACCTAATACAAAATGGATCAAACTCCATACTCCCACCAGGGAGCTTTGCCCCTAAACCCCGACTCGCTGACCGGTCAGTGAGACCCCGTACCGAACCAGTTGTAGAGGGTCATAAGAGATTCAAGGTATTCCAACATATTTCTCCAAACCCTAAATCGATCCTAGACCATAGATCTAAGGTAAGTTTAAATTTGAGCTTTGACCATTTTTTTCAATAAAAAAAATGGACTTTTTTTGAAAAATAAAACCGTGAAGAAGGACATTTGGAAGAATTTCTCTAGAATACATGGGTCATATTTGGAACTTTTAAGTTTTAAATATGGTCGGGAAAGATTTGCTTATTTTGTAAGATTTATTAGTGAATAACTTTTTAGACTCACACCCATCATCTATTTCTATTTCAACTTTGTATGATCTCAATTCCCATCCCATCATTTACTTTTTTTTTCCCTACCAAATAAAGGTAGAGATTTGTTTTAAATTTTGGTCTACCCAAATGCTCTCTCTCTCTTTTCTATTGGGGGCTAAATATATGGTGCACATTTTTTAAAAAATTTAATTTAATTTAATGATTTTCAGAAATTTTCATTTTTTTTTCAATTCAATTACATGGTAGGAGTGAGGATTTGAACATTTGATACTTTAATCAAAGATAATGTATATCTTAACCCAACCCAATTATACTTAGGTGAACTAAAATAAGAGTTAATTGAACTCTAATAGAGCTAATAAAAAAAAAATAAGAATGTTGCATATTTATTATGGTTTTATTATTTGCTAACGAATTAGTTTATACTTGGACTAGGGAGCCGAACACGTGAACAATAATCTGAGTTTCTCTCAGGGACAATAATATATAAATATTAAAGTTTAAATCCTAATGCAATATCGTTTTATATACATTGGGCTAGCTGTTATATTAACAAGTTGAGATGGTTGAATTGGTCTAAGGCGCCAGATTAAGGTTACGCATTTTATTTCCCTTGCTTCCATTATTTATGTATGGCATAGCGTGTAAATTCGAAATTCACATGACATAAAGAAGCGGATAACTAAGTAATGTCTTTAGTATTTTTTCTGCATTTAATTGCCTATTTTGTTTGTAGACTCGCATAAAAATCACTTAATATATTTTGAAAACATTGGTTACTTTACAACATTGTTTGCTTACATGCATGATTGTAAACGTTTTGAGATACTCACATTTTCCTTGAGGATCTAACTTTAGAATACCTCTAGGTTTTATTATTTGCTAACGAATTAGTTTATACTTGGACTAGGGTGCCCAACACGTGAGCAATAATCTGAGTTTCTCTCAAGAGGGGGACAATAATATATAAATATTAAAGTTTAAATCCTAATGTAATATCGTTTTATATACATTGGGCTAGCTATTATATTAACAAGTTGAGATGGCCGAGTTGGTCCCAAGGTTCTGGTCCGAAAGGGCGTGGGTTCAAATCCCACTCTCAACAAATCTTATACTATTTTGTTCACTTCTTATATTGTTTCGTCGTTTTATTTAATAACATTAGAATTAATTAACAAATAAAGCATTTGTAGTCCAACGGTTAGGATAATTGCCTTCTAAGCAATAGACCCGGGTTCGACTCCCGACAGACGCATTTTATTTCCCTTGCTTCAATTATTTATGTATGGCATAGCGTGTAAATTCAAAATTCGCATAACATTTAGAAGCAGATAGCTAAGTACTCTTTTGTTTGTAGACTCGCATAAAATCCACTGAATATATTTTGAGATACTCACATTTTCCCTAAGGATCTAACCTTGGAATACCTCCACATTTTATTTCCCTTGCTTCTATTATTTATGTATGGCATAGCGTGTAAATTCGAAATTCGCATAACATTAAGAAGCGGATAGCTAAGTAATGTCATTAGTACTTTTTCTCCATTTAATTGCCTCTTTTGTTTGTAGACTCGCATAAAAACAACTGAATATATTTTGAGATACTCACATTTTCCCTGAGGATCTAACCTTGGAATACCTCCAAGTTTTATTATTTGCTAACGAATTAGTTTATAATTGGACTAGCGTGCCCAACACGTGAACAATAATCTGAGTTTCTCTCAAGAGAGGGACAATAATATATAAATATAAAAGTTTAAATCCTAATGTAATATCGTTTTATATACATTGGGCTAGCTATTATATTGACAAGTTGAGATGGCCGAGTTGGTCTAAGGCGCCAGATTAAGGTTCTGGTCCGAAAGGGCGTGGGTTCAAATCTCACTTTCAACAAATCTTATACTATTTTGTTCACTTCTTATATTTAGTACTTTTTCTGCATTTAATTGCCTCTTTTGTTTGTAGACTCGCATAAAAACCACTGAATATATTTTGAGATACTCACATTTTCCTTAAGGATCTAACCTTGGAATACCTCCACATTTTATTTCCCTTGCTTCTAATATTTATGTATGACATAGCGTGTAAATTCGAAATTCGCATAACATTAAGAAGCGGATAGCTAAGTAATGTCATTAGTACTTTTTCTGCATTTAATTGCCTCTTTTGTTTGTAGACTCGCATAAAAACCACTGAATATATTTTGAGATACTCACATTTTCCCTGAGGATCTAACCTTGGAATACCTCCAAGTTTTATTATTTGCTAACGAATTAGTTTATAATTGGACTAGCGTGCCCAACACGTGAACAATAATCTGAGTTTCTCTCAAGAGAGAGACAATAATATATAAATTATATAAAAGTTTAAATCCTAATGTAATATCGTTTTATATACATTGGGCTAGCTATTATATTGACAAGTTGAGATGGCCGAGTTGGTCTAAGGCGCCAGATTAAGGTTCTGGTCCGAAAGGGTGTGGGTTCAAATTCCACACACAACAAATCTTATACTATTTTGTTCACTTCTTATATTGTTTCGTCGTTTTATTTAATAACATTAGAATTAATTAACAAATAAAGCGTTTGTAGTCCAACGGTTAGGATTATTGCCTTCCAAGCAATAGACCCGGGTTCGACTCCCGGCAGATGCATTTTATTTCCCTTGCTTCTATTATTTATGTATGGCATAGCGTGTAAATTCGAAATTCGCATAACATTAAGAAGCAGATAGCTAAGTAATGTCATTAGTACTTTTTCTGCATTTAATTGCCTCTTTTGTTTGTAGACTCGCATAAAAACCACTGAATATATTTTGAGATACTCACATTTTCCCTAAGGATCTAACCTTGGAATACCTCCACATTTTATTTCCCTTGCTTCTATTATTTATGTATGGCATAGCGTGTAAATTCGAAATTCGCATAACATTAAGAAGCGGATAGCTAAGTAATGTCATTAGTACTTTTTCTGCATTTAATTGCCTCTTTTGTTTGTAGACTCGCATAAAAACAACTGAATATATTTTGAGATACTCACATTTTCCCTGAGGATCTAACCTTGGAATACCTCCACGTTTTATTATTTGCTAACGAATTAGTTTATAATTGGACTAGCGTGCCCAACACGTGAACAATAATCTGAGTTTCTCTCAAGAGAGGGACAATAATATATAAATATAAAAGTTTAAATCCTAATGTAATATCGTTTTATATACATTGGGCTAGCTATTATATTGACAAGTTGAGATGGCCGAGTTGGTCTAAGGCGCCAGATTAAGGTTCTGGTCCGAAAGGGCGTGGGTTCAAATCCCACTCTCAACAAATCTTATACTATTTTGTTCACTTCTTATATTGTTTCGTCGTTTTATTTAATAACAGTAGAATTAATTAACAAATAAAGCGTTTGTAGTCCAACGGTTAGGATAATTGTCTTCCAAGCAATAGACCCGGGTTCGACTCCCGGCAGTTGCATTTTATTTCCCTTGCTATGTCATTAGTACTTTTTCTGCATTTAATTGCCTCTTTTTTTGTAGACTCGCATAAAAACCACTGAATATATTTTGAGATACTCACATTTTCTCTAAGGATCTAACCTTGGAATACCTCCACATTTTATTTCCCTTGCTTCTATTATATATGTATGGCATAGCGTGTAAATTCGAAATTCGCATAACATTAAGAAGCGGATAGCTAAGTAATGTCATTAGTACTTTTTCTGCATTTAATTGCCTCTTTTGTTTGTAGACTCGCATAAAAACCACTGAATATATTTTGAGATACTCACATTTTCCCTGAGGATCTAACCTTGGAATACCTCCAAGTTTTATTATTTGCTAACGAATTAGTTTATAATTGGACTAGCGTGCCCAACACGTGAACAATAATCTGAGTTTCTCTCAAGAGAGAGACAATAATATATAAATATAAAAGTTTAAATCCTAATGTAATATCGTTTTATATACATTGGGCTAGCTATTATATTGACAAGTTGAGATGGCCGAGTTGGTCTAAGGCGCCAGATTAAGGTTTTGGTCCGAAAGGGCGTGGGTTCAAATCCCACTTTCAACAAATCTTATACTATTTTGTTCACTTCTTATATTGTTTCGTCGTTTTATTTAATAACATTAGAATTAATTAATAAATAAAGCGTTTGTAGTCCAACGGTTAGGATAATTGCCTTCCAAGCAATAGACCCGGGTTCGACTCCCGGCAGACGCATTTTATTTCCTTTGCTTCTATTATTTATGTATGGCATAGCGTGTAAATTCGAAATTCGCATAACATTAAGAAGCAGATAGCTAAGTAATGTCATCTTTTTCTGCATTTAATTGCCTCTTTTGTTTGTAGACTCGCATAAAAACCACTGAATATATTTTGAGATACTCACATTTTCCCTAAGGATCTAACCTTGGAATACCTCCACATTTTATTTCCCTTGCTTCTATTATTTATGTATGGCATAGCGTGTAAATTCGAAATTCGCATAACATTAAGAAGCGGATAGCTAAGTAATGTCATTAGTACTTTTTCTGCATTTAATTGCCTCTTTTGTTTGTAGACTCGCATAAAAACCACTGAATATATTTTGAGATACTCACATTTTCCCTGAGGATCTAACCTTGGAATACCTCCAAGTTTTATTATTTGCTAACGAATTAGTTTATAATTGGACTAGCGTGCCCAACACGTGAACAATAATCTGAGTTTCTCTCAAGAGACGGACAATAATATATAAATATAAAAGTTTAAAT
Organism: Herpetospermum pedunculosum; assembly: GCA_028017165.1. NCBI lineage: Eukaryota > Viridiplantae > Streptophyta > Magnoliopsida > Cucurbitales > Cucurbitaceae > Herpetospermum > Herpetospermum pedunculosum. The sequence goes on from CM051528.1 coordinate 63,619,821, forward strand.
CCTAATGTAATATCGTTTTATATACATTGGGCTAGCTATTATATTGACAAGTTGAGATGGCCGAGTTGGTCTAAGGCGCCAGATTAAGGTTCTGGTTCGAAAGGGCGTGGGTTCAAATCCCACTCTCAACAAATCTTATACTATTTTGTTCACTTCTTATATTGTTTCGTCGTTTTATTTAATAACATTAGAATTAATTAACAAATAAAGCACTTGTAGTCCAATGGTTAGGATAATTGCTTTCCAAGCAATAGACCCAGGTTCAACTCTCGGCAGACGCATTGTCATTAGTAATTTTTCTGCATTTAATTGCCTTTTTTGTTTGTAGACTCGCATAAAAACCACTGAATATATTTTGAGATACTCACATTTTCCCTAAGGATCTAACCTTGGAATACCTCCACATTTTATTTCCCTTGCTTCTATTATTTATGTATGGCATAGCGTGTAAATTCAAAATTCGCATAACATTAAGAAGCGGATAGCTAAGTAATGTCATTAGTACTTTTTCTGCATTTAATTGCCTCTTTTGTTTGTAGACTCGCATAAAAACCACTGAATATATTTTGAGATACTCACATTTTCCCTAAGGATCTAACCTTGGAATACCTCCACATTTTATTTCCCTTGCTTCTATTATTTATGTATGGCATAGCGTGTAAATTCGAAATTCGCATAACATTAAGAAGCGGATAGCTAAGTAATGTCATTAGTACTTTTTCTGCATTTAATTGCCTCTTTTGTTTGTAGACTCGCATAAAAACCACTGAATATATTTTGAGATACTCACATTTTCCCTGAGGATCTAACCTTGGAATACCTCTAAGTTTTATTATTTGCTAACGAATTAGTTTATAATTGGACTAGCGTGCCCAACACGTGAACAATAATCTGAGTTTCTCTCAAGAGAGGGACAATAATATATAAATATAAAAGTTTAAATCCTAATGTAATACCGTTTTATATACATTGGGCTAGCTATTATATTGACAAGTTGAGATGGCCGAGTTGGTCTAAGGCGCCAGATTAAGGTTCTGGTCCGAAAGGGCGTGGGTTCAAATCCCACTCTCAACAAATCTTATACTATTTTGTTCACTTCTTATATTGTTTCGTCGTTTTATTTAATAACATTAGAATTAATTAACAAATAAAGCGTTTGTAGTCCAACTGTTAGGATAATTGCCTTCCAAGCAATAGACCCGAGTTCGACTCCCGGCAGATGCATTGTCATTAGTAATTTTTCTGCATAGTAATTTTTCTGCATTTAATTGCCTCTTTTGTTTGTAGACTCGCATAAAAACCACTGAATATATTTTGAGATACTCACATTTTCCCTAAGGATCTAACCTTGGAATACCTCCACATTTTATTTCCCTTGCTTCTATTATTTATGTATGGCATAGCGTGTAAATTCAAAATTCGCATAACATTAAGAAGCGGATAGCTAAGTAATGTCATTAGTACTTTTTCTGCATTTAATTGCCTCTTTTGTTTGTAGACTCGCATAAAAACCACTAAATATATTTTGAGATACTCACATTTTCCCTAAGGATCTAACCTTGGAATACCTCCACATTTTATTTCCCTTGCTTCTATTATTTATGTATGGCATAGCGTGTAAATTCGAAATTCGCATAACATTAAGAAGCGGATAGCTAAGTAATGTCATTAGTACTTTTTCTGCATTTAATTGCCTCTTTTGTTTGTAGACTCGCATAAAAACCACTGAATATATTTTGAGATACTCACATTTTCCCTGAGGATCTAACCTTGGAATACCTCCAAGTTTTATTATTTGCTAACGAATTAGTTTATAATTGGACTAGCGTGCCCAACACGTGAACAATAATCTGAGTTTCTCTCAAGAGAGGGACAATAATATATAAATATAAAAGTTTAAATCCTAATGTAATACCGTTTTATATACATTGGGCTAGCTATTATATTGACAAGTTGAGATGGCCGAGTTGGTCTAAGGCGACAGATTAAGGTTCTGGTCCGAAAGGGCGTGGGTTCAAATCCCACTCTCAACAAATCTTATACTATTTTGTTCACTTCTTATATTGTTTCGTCGTTTTATTTAATAACATTAGAATTAATTAACAAATAAAGCGTTTGTAGTCCAACTGTTAGGATAATTGCCTTCCAAGCAATAGACCCGAGTTCGACTCCCGGCAGATGCATTGTCATTAGTAATTTTTCTGCATTTAATTGCCTCTTTTGTTTGTAGACTCGCATAAAAACCACTGAATATATTTTGAGATACTCACATTTTCCCTAAGGATCTAACCTTGGAATACCTCCACATTTTATTTCCCTTGCTTCTATTATTTATGTATGGCATAGCGTGTAAATTCAAAATTCGCATAACATTAAGAAGCGGATAGCTAAGTAATGTCATTAGTACTTTTTCTGCATTTAATTGCCTCTTTTGTTTGTAGACTCGCATAAAAACCACTGAATATATTTTGAGATACTCACATTTTCCCTAAGGATCTAACCTTGGAATACCTCCACATTTTATTTCCCTTGCTTCTATTATTTATGTATGGCATAGCGTGTAAATTCGAAATTCGCATAACATTAAGAAGCGGATAGCTAAGTAATGTCATTAGTACTTTTTCTGCATTTAATTGCCTCTTTTGTTTGTAGACTCGCATAAAAACCACTGAATATATTTTGAGATACTCACATTTTCCCTGAGGATCTAACCTTGGAATACCTCCAAGTTTTATTATTTGCTAACGAATTAGTTTATAATTGGACTAGCGTGCCCAACACGTGAACAATAATCTGAGTTTCTCTCAAGAGAGGGACAATAATATATAAATATAAAAGTTTAAATCCTAATGTAATACCGTTTTATATACATTGGGCTAGCTATTATATTGACAAGTTGAGATGGCCGAGTTGGTCTAAGGCGCCAGATTAAGGTTCTGGTCCGAAAGGGCGTGGGTTCAAATCCCACTCTCAACAAATCTTATACTATTTTGTTCATTTCTTATATTGTTTCGTCGTTTTATTTAATAACATTAGAATTAATTAACAAATAAAGCGTTTGTAGTCCAACTGTTAGGATAATTGCCTTCCAAGCAATAGACCTGGGTTCGACTCCCGGCAGATGCATTGTCATTAGTAATTTTTCTGCATAGTAATTTTTCTGCATTTAATTGCTCTTTTGTTTGTAGACTCGCATAAAAACCACTGAATATATTTTGAGATACTCACATTTTCCCTAAAGATCTAACCTTGGAATACCTCCACATTTTATTTCCCTTGCTTCTATTATTTATGTATGGCATAGCGTGTAAATTCAAAATTCGCATAACATTAAGAAGCGGATAGCTTAGTAATGTCATTAGTACTTTTTCTGCATTTAATTGCCTCTTTTGTTTGTAGACTCGCATAAAAACCACTGAATATATTTTGAGATACTCACATTTTCCCTAAGGATCTAACCTTGGAATACCTCCACATTTTATTTCCCTTGCTTCTATTATTTATGTATGGCATAGCGTGTAAATTCAAAATTCGCATAACATTAAGAAGCGGATAGCTTAGTAATGTCATTAGTACTTTTTCTGCATTTAATTGCCTCTTTTGTTTGTAGACTCGCATAAAAACCACTGAATATATTTTGAGATACTCACATTTTCCCTAAGGATCTAACCTTGGAATACCTCCACATTTTATTTCCCTTGCTTCTATTATTTATGTATGGCATAGCGTGTAAATTCGAAATTCGCATAACATTAAGAAGCGGATAGCTAAGTAATGTCATTAGTACTTTTTCTGCATTTAATTGCCTCTTTTGTTTGTAGACTCGCATAAAAACCACTGAATATATTTTGAGATACTCACATTTTCCCTGAGGATCTAACCTTGGAATACCTCCAAGTTTTATTATTTGCTAACGAATTAGTTTATAATTGGACTAGCGTGCCCAACACGTGAACAATAATCTTAGTTTCTCTCAAGAGAGGGACAATAATATATAAATATAAAAGTTTAAATCTTAATGCAATATCGTTTTATATACATTGGGCTAGCTATTGATATCGACAAGTTGAGATGGCCGAGTTGATTAAGGTTCTGGTCCGAAAGGGCGTGGGTTCAAATCCCACTCTCAACAAATTTTATACTATTTTGTTCACTTCTTATATTGTTTCGTCATTTTATTTAATAACGTTAGAATTATTTGAAAAATAAAGCGTTTGTAGTCCAACAATTAGGATAATTGCCTTCCATTATTTTATGCATGACATAGCGTGTAAATTCGCATGACATTATTAAAAAGCGGATAACTAATGTCTTTAGTACTTTTTCTGCATTTTATTGCATGTTTTGTTTGTAAACTCGCATAAAAATCACTTAATATATTTTGAAAACATTGGTTACTTTACAACATTGTTTGCTTACATGCATGATTGTAAACGTTTTGAGATACTCACATTTTCCTTGAGGATCTAACTTTGGTATACCTCTAGGTTTTATTATTTGCTAACGAATTAGTTTATACTTGGACTAGCGTGCCTAACACGTGAACAATAATCTGAGTTTCTCTCAAGAAGGGGACAATAATATATAAATTTTAAAGTTTAAATCATAATGCAATATTGTTTTATATACAATGGGCTAGCTATTATATTGACAAGTTGAGATGGTCAAGTTGGTCTAAGCCGCTAGATTAAGGTTTTGGTCCGAAAGGGCGTGGGTTCAAATCCCACTCTAAAATTTTTTTATACTATTTTGTTCACTTCTTATATTGTTTCGTCATTTTATTTAATAACGTTAGAATTAATTGAAAAAGCGTTTGTAGTCCAATGATTAAGATAATTGCCTTCCAAGCAATAGACCCGAGTTTGACTCCGGCAGACGCATTTTATTTCTCTTGCTTCCATTATTTTATGCATGACATAGCGTGTAAATTCGCATGACATTAAGAAGCGGATAACTAATGTCTTTAGTACTTTTTCTGAATTTTATTGCTTGTTTTGTTTGTAAACTCGCATAAAAATCACTTAATATATTTTGAAAACATTCGTTACTTTACAACATTGTTTGCTTACATGCATGATTGTAAACGTTTTGAGATACTCACATTTTCCTAATCCTAATGCAATATCATTTTATATACATTGGGCTAGCTATTATATTGATAAGTTGAGATGGCCAAGTTGGTCTAAGGCGCCAGATTAAGGTTCCGGTCCGAAAGGGCGTGGGTTCAAATCCCACTCTCAACAAATTTTATACTATTTTGTTCACTTCTTATATTGTTTCGTCATTTTATTTAATAACGTTAGAATTAATTGACAAATAAAGTGTTTGTAGTCCAACGGTTAGGATAATTGCCTTCCAAGCAATAGACCCGGGTTTGACTCCAGGCAGACGCATAATTCGAAATTCGCATGACATTAAGAAGCGGATAGCTAAGTAATGTCTTTAGTACTTTTTCTGCATTTAATTGCCTGTTTTGTTTGTAGACTCGCATAAAACCCACTTAATATATTTTGAAAACATTGGTTACTTTACAACATTGTTTGCTTACATGCATTATTGTAAACGTTTTGAGATACTCACATTTTTCCTGAGGATCTAACCTTGGAATACCTCCAGGTTTTATTATTTGCTAACGAATTAGTTTATACTTGGACTAGCGTGTCCAACACGTGAACAATAATCTGAGTTTCTCTCAAGAGAGGGACAATAATATATAAATATAAAAGTTTAAATCCTAATGTAATATCGTTTTATATACATTTGGCTAGCTATTGATATCGACAAGTTGAGATGACCGAGTTGATTAAGGTTCTGGTCCGAAAGGGCGTGGGTTCAAATCCCACTCTCAACAAATTTTATACTATTTTGTTCACTTCTTATATTGTTTCGTCATTTTATTTAATAACGTTAGAATTATTTGAAAATTAATAAAGGGTTTCTAGTCCAACGATTAGGATAATTGCCTTCCAAGCAATAGACCCGGGTTGTAGACCATTTTTTCTCCCTTGCTTCCATTATTATGTATGAGATAGCGTGTAAATTCGCATGACATTAAGAAGCAGATAACTAAGTAATGTCTTTAGTACTTTTTCTGCATTTTATTTCCCTTGCTTCCATTATTTATGTATGGCTTGTAAATTCGAAATTCGCATGACATTAAGAAGCGGATAACTAAGTAATGTCTTTAGTACTTTTTCTGCATTTAATTGCCTTTTTTGTTTGTAGACTCGCATAAAAACCACTTAATATATTTTGAAAACATTGGTTACTTTACAACATTGTTTGCTTACATGCATTATTGTAAACGTTTTGAGATACTCACATTTTCCCTGAGGATCTAACCTTGGAATACCTCCAGGTTTTATTATTTGCTAACGAATTAGTTTATACTTGGACTAGCGTGCCCAACACGTGAACAATAATTAATATATTTTGAAAACATTGGTTACTTTACAACATTGTTTGCTTACATGCATGATTGTAAACGTTTTGAGATACTCACATTTTCCCTGAGGATCTAACCTTGGAATACCTTCAGGTTTTATTATTTGTTAACGAATTAGTTTATACTTGGACTAGCGTGCCCAATTACACGTGAACAATAATTCGAGTTTCTCTCAAGAGAGGGACAATAATATATAAATATTAAAGTTTAAATCCTAATGCAATATCGTTTTATATACATTGGGCTAGCTATTGATATCGACAAGTTGAGTTTCACACAATCTTTACTTTGGTTAAGAAGTATTTTTTAAAACTGATTATAATTTCACACTAATGTATGAAATAGTTTCTCATTTAAAAAAAGAATAAAAAATCTTGCTCTACACACATTTTCTTCTAGTTTTTATTTCCATTACATTGTATCCTTTAGTATATTTTTCTCTCTCTAATGAAGTTGTATTTTTTTTCTTCATGTTAAGAGCATTTATATTTAATATATGAAATCATTGTCTAAAGAACAACATTAATGCTTCTGAAAGTACAACATTAATATTTCTGAAAGATGAAAGAAAACAACATTTATATTTTTATTTTCCATGTATTTATTTATTTTAATGGAAAAAATAAAGATTGTTTTTATAATATTGAAATTGTTCCTTGTTAAAAAAAAAAGTATGCGGCTGGGTAAATATTTCATCTTAGTTTTCTTTTCATTATATATATATATTTTTTTTTCTTTTAGTATATCTCTCTTTCATTATTTTTTTTTTGAGTTGGATTGGGTTGATTTTTTGCCAACCCAAATTTTTGGGTCGGTTCGCGAGTTGAACCAATTTTGACTCGGTCCAACCCGAACCGAATTACATATATTAAATATATATATATATATATACATAAAAAAAAGAATTTCTAAAATTTCAAACATCATTTCTCAAACCTAATTGTAGTTCAACGTCTCTCTCACCTCAGCGACATCTTTGCTCTCTCTCACCTCAGCGACATCTTTGCTCTCTCGTCTCTCTCTCGAGTCGCGCTCTTCGCTTCCGTCGCCCACCTCTCTCTCGCTGCTGTCTCCATTGCCCTCCGTCTCGCCGCTCTCAGCTTCACTGTCGTAGATTTTCACCTCGCCGCTCGCCGCCGCCTCTCAACTAGTTATTGCTAGCCTCTCTTCTCCGACGTGGACGTCGAGGGTATTCCTTTCCTACGCCTATGCCGCTTTTTTTTTTTAATGTTGCACACATTTTCATTTATTTTATCAAACGAGATAACATTTTTTTTTAAAAATCAATTGCATTCTTATTTTTTATGACTGAAGTTCATGAATCGGTTGATTCACATATATTTTTTTTTTAACAAGACAGTAAACAAATATTTTGATGGACATGAAGCTATGATTATTGATTTTCCCATTGCAAGCATTCTGATGGTTTCTCTTTCTTTGCAGGCATCTGATTTCTGATGGTTAGTTAGAAAATTATATTTTAAATTTCTTGGTCTGAAATTTCTTCGAAGATTATTAGGGTTACATGAATCTTTATAATTTGTGAGTTCAATTTTATTTTAATTATGAGTTAGTTAGAAATAATATATATTTGGGGAATGTGCATATGATTTTAAATAATTAAAAAAATTAATTAGAAAAAAACACTAACCCGACAACCCAACCCGAAATTTTCGGGTTGGATTGGAAAACCCACCAACCCAACATATATAATTATTGCATTTTTTTTTTAACAAATATTATAAATGCAGGGATAAATTGTGGTTATACATTGCATAAGAAGGAGGGAAAAAAGAGAAGAACTCGAAAAGGATGAGGGAAAAAACACCATGGAAAAGATAAAAAAAAAAAACGTAAGGTTGGAGAATCACAGGTTGAAGATTTGATTCTCGAAAATGTTAGACATTGCATAATTTCAGGGGTATTGTTGTTTAAAACTATTAGATTTTGACTGATATCTCCTCGTTTGTAGGGGTATTTCAGGGGTATTGTTGTTTATTTTGACTGATATCTCCTCATTTGTAGGGGTGGATGGTGTATTGTTTGATCCCTATTTTTAAGGAAAGATTTACAACAATAATGGAACTAGTAATTACACACGCGGGCTCCAGCTACCCCTATCATTATTTTTTTGGTGCGCAATGGCTGTATATACCTGGCTGTATATACCCACGAGTGTGTCCTAGCGTATACCCGGCAGAGGGTGTTAGTGTCGGATCTACTCACAGCAACATATGAAGATACAAAATGGCTGACGTTCTTTAACGGAAAAAGAAAAACGGTTTATTTTTAGTGAAATGATCCAGCTCAACAAATAAACTATTAAAATTAATTTAATTTAAAAATAAATTAAACTAATTTTAAACCTAATATTTTTTTAAAAAAAGTGAATCCTAAAAGGGTATAATGGATAAATCATTTAAATAGATTTATGCTAAAAAAATCTCTAGACATTCATTCCAAAGAAAACACAACATTTTTTCATTAACCGTTTTTTATCATAGACCTTCCTCTGGTTTTCCCTAATTTAAAAATAAAAACGAGATTAAATTTGAAGGCAAGAGTATCTCTTGAACTGAAAAAAAAAAACACAAGACAGAGAGACCCCAAAATTATTACTAAATTGATGGATGAAAAATAAATTGTATTCATAACCGGTTAGCTTCGATAGGATATCATACAAATAAAATATGGAATAAATAGGTCGGTGAGCATAATTACAAACCTACCTACCATTTATCATGTATTTAAAAATGTAAAAGGAAAATCTGATTTGAAAAAACAAAGAAAAATGTGATTGAAGAAAAAAAAAAAACTACATACTTATTCAAAAAAAGTATAATGAAAATATACATGTATTAAAAAAGGTAAATCGAAAATCTATTTAAAAATGAAAATACCATGTATTTGAAAATGTAATCGAATATTCTGTATTCAAAAAAGTAGAATGAAAATGCACGAAAAAATGAAAGAAAAATCTATTTAAAAATGGATAGACCTTATATTCGAAAAAACAGACTTATTAAAATATAATATAATGCATTTTCGAGAAAGTAGAAGAAGAATCTATATGAAAATGGAAAATTTGATTGAAAAAAAAAACCTGACGGAAGGAAATACCCTGTATTCGAAGAAGTAGTATGAAAATATCATATTTTCATTTGCGCACTCTGATCACATTCTTCCATATCCCCGCCGCCGCGCTTCCCTGCAGAAACAAGTGGAGCGTCAACCTCCACCACCGACGCAGACCACGTCATCTCTCTGGCACAAGTCCGACTGACGGTGACGAACTCCGAAGACCCGACGCTCCTGGTCTTGACTTTCTGAATGTGGACTCTAGAGCCTTATCTACTACCTCTTCTCTCATTTCTTAACCTTTTTTTCAATTTCCCTCTAATCATCCCTTATATCATAACTCAGGTCTAAAAAACAAGAAAAGAATAGAGAAAAACAAAAAAAAAGAAGAAAAAAAAAATGTGAGATCTGAACGATTGTCCTATGGGAGAGGGAATGTTTAGGATCATAAACCAGAAGCATTGATTCCTACTCACAATCGATGGAAAAAATAATCAAAATAAATCTAAGATTGAAGTGAGTAGAGATAAAATATTTTAAATAAATGAAAAAAAAGATATAAATGGATAATTGATTGAACTAGATTCTAGTGATTTTAGTAGATTTGAATTAAAGTGATTTAAGAAGATTTAAAATACATAATTGAGGAATTGTATCGAAAATGTAACATCAAATGATGAAAAGTTGGTGTAATTTTGTTGCGCATCCACTACAAGAAACTTGACCTTTTTCGAAGGTCACAACCTTCGAAAAAGCCCTAAATGAACCTTCAAAAAAGCCTTTTTCGAAGGTTAATTCAACCTTCGAAAAGTGTCGAAATAAATTCCGTCGGGAAATACTTTTCAAGGGTTCATTAACCTTCGAAAATTAATTTCTTTTTCGAGGGTTCATTAACCTTCGAAAATTTGTCTTTTTCGAGGGTTCATTAACCTTCGAAAATTTGTCTTTTTCGAGGGTTCATTAACCTTCGAAAATGAGTCTTTTTCGAGGATTCATTAACCTTCGAAAATGAGTCTTTTTTTCAAAGACTTATAATGCTATTTTCAACGATTTTAAAAGCCTTCGAAAATAATTTGTTTTATCGACGTGCAAAAGCGATATAAGAGCCTCTTTATCTATCTATACAAATAAACCAAATCAATTGGAGCTTGTTTAATAGTTTTAAGCCAAGGATGATCTGTACACAAATAAACCAAAAATAAAAATGAAGCAACACAACCCAAAGTCTAATCAAATCTCCAACAAAGGACCTAACTAAATATTACACAGTAATATCTTAAATACTTTAACACATTAATAAAAGAGAAGTTTGTGTTTGTTTTCAAGTTAATCATCCTAGTTTTCAACAATATAGTCATTTAACAATAACATTCCTATTGCCAGATAATGCAATTTGTCAGAAGTTAAAATTTCTAAATTACCAAGATAATGCAACCTGTCAGAAGTTAAAATATATAAATTACCAAAAACTTGCTTTGCAATCAACCAAAGCTTTGGATCTCGCTCCAACATTTGCTTCACAAGACTTTTAGCAGTCTATGAGATACTAGGCCACAGATCACGTTTGAAATCTATCATTCCACGGAGAATAGCTTGAGCCACCCCTTGCACCGTCTCTATGAACAAAGTACACTTGAGTCAACAGAGCGTTTGATTTCAATTAGCTACATATATTAATCCTTGGAACATGAAAGCGAAGTAATCAGACATTATCCATCAATAATTTAATTATAGGCTACAAGGACACTATGAAATTAATTACCAACCCAAAAGGGAGGAACTCCCCACAACAAGATGTATAAAATGACCCTGCACTCCATATGTCTATTTTCGATCCGTAATTAATCCACATATCAATTTAATAAGCCTACCTTTTAGCAGAGAATTAGGTTTAAGAAAATAAAAACTATTGTGCCTCCTAATCACATCTCTTCATAACCGGCTATCAGAGTAGTATACATTCATTATATCCATCACAAGATCCAGAAAACCTTTACCTCATCCCCTGGAGAACAAACAGCGACAACTGCTTGAAGAATACTCTGTTTGGCTCCATTACTGACCAATATTTGGTCTGGTGTATACGAAATCCCATTCTCCTCTGCAAACAGAAAGAGTATTGAGAGTTTGCATCTAAGAAATGAAGCTAGTATACTCAACCACATCTCTAGAAACTCCTCCCCTAAACACAACTAACCTTCCAACTTATGACAAATTGCTTTGCGGACTTCCAACGTTCCTGCATTGGGCGTGTAGCGAGTGAAGCCATCCCGAATCGCATTCATTCCAGCCTAACATTCAATTGGGGATAAAAAGAATAAAGTATCACGATAAAGTATCACGAAAAGTAGTACTTATTTGACCATTATGACTCACGTCTTCCTTGTCCTGTCATGCAGTGTCGAACAAGTTGTTTAAAGTTGTTCTTTTTCTTAGGCTTCTTCTCATTCTTCTCAACCATTATCATCTCTCTTTCCCTTTCTATCTCCCCTTCTACTTGCAAACAAAGCTGTTCAAATTCAATCAAACAATTACCAAATCAATAATAATTCTTCAAAGCTATTCATTAATTGCTATTTCAAAACTTTCCAATTTAATTTTTTGACTAACAAAAAGAATGCAATCCAAATTCAAAGAGTGGTATTTCCGTCCCAGACTTCTTATTTGAAAGAATTATTTCCCTTCCTTTTTTTCTGATTTTTTATAATTTATCTTTTTTTAGAATGGGCTTTCCTTTAAATTTAAAGTTTAATATTCATAAATATTTGAAATTTATGGTTTAAAATTTTAATATTTAAAAATTACAGTTTATTATAACCTTAAACCTAATTCGTAAACTCTAAATACTAAACCAAAACATATTATGAAAAAAAATTATGAAAAAAAAAATAAAGAAAATAAAATTTAGAAGTTCGACACTGCATGACAGGAAAAACTCGATAAAGTATCACGGAAAGTTAGGCCACTGGCCTGACCTATAGGCAATAAAATTATGCAGCTAATATAAGAAAAAAATATATCATAGTTTATAAGTCTCAATAAGCATTGAAACAAGAAAAACTCTTATCTTTGTGAAACAAAAGTAAGGTGGATAGAGAAGAAAGAAGAAGAAAAAGGAGAAGAATAAATTTTTTTCTCAGAAGCCTAATATGTGGAGGAAAATCTATTTCGTATTCAATTAAGGAAGCTATCTTCTTGGTCATGCTTATTTTCTAGCTAGATAAGACATCTTAGGAAGATACAACCAACAAGTCAGTTCCCAAATATAGTGCCAGAAAGAGAAAAAAATAGTAAAACCAAACAAGACAAATACTTCACAAGTTCACATACAACAAGAGAACCCCAAAACTTAAGGTTTAAAACACAGGTGACATCCAAAACATGCTACTCAAAACCACATTATGTTCATTTCATAGTCTCTTACGAGTATATATCATTAAATTACTAGAATTTGAATTAAAATTAAATCCAAGTAGATATACAGGAAAAACGTATATACTTACCGCAATCATTACACTCATGGAATATTACTGGTGATATGAACTACTGTTGCTACCTGAGATACTTAAGATTGTAAGGGCCTTGAAGCAGTATATGAATTAAACGGATGAACTTCTTGGGATACCTTAATATTAGGTAATCGGGCCATCTGCAAGACTGTTATCATCAGGCAGATACCCTATTAAGAAGAATTTGAAAAATTAAAATTTATACATTGAAATAGAGCACATACAAAGTGAAGCAGCATAGTTACAAAAAAAAAAATGATAGCTCCTTAAGTTTCTCTTTGCCAGTTTTTCAACAATTGGCCAAATATTCAATCTGATAGCTCCTTATGAGGTGCATCAATATGAAAACAAAAATTGTTTGCATTTATATGTTGGTGTCCTCTAGCCCATCCATTGCATCTTTTAAAAGCTACACTTTTTTATCTTCAAATACATTTTGAAAATTGCATTTTGTCGATCTTTTGTTATTTAATAATTATATTAAATAACAAAAGCACTATTATTAAAATAATACTGGTTAAAAAAAGACAAAAGGGAAAATCAAAAGTTTCTCCTATGAGCTCCTTCTAAATATATTATAGTTTTTTTGTTTTTTTTTACTGTTAAGCAAGACTATTTTATTTATTTGCACTTTGTTTCTGGTTGATGATGTCCTTTGTGATATATTTTTGTGTTGTGCCTTCAAATTTGCAACTGAAACTACAATGAAGGAGAAGGTGAGATAAAGACTCTTCATTTCCTTTACACAAAACACACATCCTGGGGTAACCACCTTTGCATCTTGTCAAAAGTATTAACACCACCATGGGCATCAGTCCACAAGAAGCTCCTTCTCTAACAAGCGAACTTAACCGAAGTCTAACCACCGGGCACCGGCTTCCAGCCTCCACACTAAAGCATCAATTCATTGAGTTGGCTTATTACTCTCCAACAAGGCAGCAAGGTTAGCCCATTCCTCCATCTCCCTTTCAAACAAACCTCTTCTCACCCTTAAGTCCCAACTATCATATTGATGCACCTCATAAGGAGCTATCAGATTGAATATTCAATATGAGAGTGAAATTAAATACTAATTAATCAGCATCATACTTTAATTATATCAATGCTCTAACATTATTGTCCTTTAATTCCACACTACTTAACTATGCACAAACATATACACAAAATACGAATAAAGATAAGTGAAAGGGGTGGCAAAACCAAGTAAAATCTGGGGTGTTTTTGCCAGATTGAACGTAAATAGTAAAAGATACATACTTGAGTTTATCGCCAAGGAACTCAGAGCAGGCCTTGCAACCTTCTCCTCCACCAGTTGAATTGAAGAAAAAATTCAGATGGAAACCAAAACTTTAAGTTTCAGTTCAATCATCCTGATATTGAACGTTGATTTTCTGCAGTAGTATAATATAACATCAGTATGTATGATAACTACAGAATCTAATATAATAGAGAGCAATTCTCAAAATAATTGCAGTAATGATCACAGAATCAAAATCAAGTTGGGTCATCAAACCTAGATCGTGTCTGTAAAAGTGATCTTCAAATTCAGCTGGCATAGTGCAAGCATTTGACATTTCTACCACATATAACAGCAAAAAGTTATTAACTTGTAACTTAAAATCAAGGCCCATTAATTAAAAATATAGACACATCTATTGTTACATACAGATTCGTGAATCATGCTTCTGTTTCTATACAATAAACAGGGCTAAGATCTGGCAAAAACACCCCAGATTTTACCACGGCCAAGACTTTCCAACAGCTTCTTTGACCCCTCAACATTCATTTCAACAAGCTTTTGTAGATACAAATCAGCACCAGCAGTAGTCATCTGCTTTCTACACTTGTTTCAATAAATCGTGATAATCGAATAAACAAGGAGGAAACGAAGATCGATTAGAGACTTGCCTTTTTGTAGCTTGCTGTGATCGTTGGCTTTCAACTCCAGCTCTCGTTGTAGCTCTCGAGGAACGCCTGCGGGATTCATTCCGCTGAATCGTCGACTACCAGTGTTGCTCAAGGATACCATTGCGACCAAGGATGGACTCAACACCACGGCCGGAACCTTTGCATTGCTCGGTTCGGTGGTTCCTCGAGATGCGTGGTCGATCGCCTGAGGAACGCTCGCGCAGTGTGGATTTTAGGGATTTAAAGTTTTACCGGTGAAAGAGATGAATGTATAAGATAATATATTTTTTTTCAATAAAATATATATACTTCTATCAAAGGTTTTTAAAAACCTTCGATAAAAGTAGATATTTATTTAAAAAAATCGAAATAAATATACACCTATTTTCCAAAGATTTTGAATGGCCTTGTAATTTAGAAATTTTCTTTTTCGAAGGTTTTTAAAAACCCTCGATAAAAGTAGATATTTTTCGAAGGTTTTTAAAAACCTTCGATAAAAAGTAGATCTTTTTCAAAGATTTTTAATAACCCTCGATAAAAATAGATTTTTTTCGAAGGTTTTTAATAACTCTCGATAAAAGTAGATGATCTTTTTCAAAGGTTTTTAATAACCCTCCATAAAAATAGATCTTTTTCGAAGGTTTTTAATAACCCTCGATAAAAGTAAATCTTTTTCGAAGGTTTTTTACCTTCGATAAAAGTAGTAGATCTTTTTCGAAGGTTTTTAACAACCTTTGATAAAAGTAGATTTTTTTTTTTAATTTTTTTCAAAGATTTTATATGTCATTTGATAAGAAGTATATATTTTTCGAAGGTTATTAAATAACATTCGATAAATAGTAGATATTTTTCAAAGGTTTTTAATAACCTCCGATAAATAATAGATATTTTTCAAAGGTTATTTTAACACCTCCGATAAGTGTATATTTTAGTCAAAGACTTTTAATAACCTTCCATAAATAGTAAATATTTTTCGAAGGTTTTTTAATACTTTCGATGAATGTATATTTTTTTCAAAGGTTTTTTATAACCTTGGCTAAAAAGTAAATATTTTACGAAGGTCTTTTTAATACCTCCGATGAATGTATATCTTTTTCAAAGGTTTTTAATAACCTTCGATAAAGAGTATATATTTTTTGAAGGCCTTCAAAATACCTCCGATAAATGTTATCTTTTTCGAAGGTTTTTTATAACCTTCGATAAAAAATGGTCGAAATAGACCAACTTTGTTGTAGTGATCTGAGGTGTGGACATTATTCTGATAGACATCATTTTTTTTTTTACACTTTCTATGTCCTTTCATTTCATGGTTTTTTTGCAAATGTTCATGTGCTTTCATTTTTTTTTTCTTCTTTTCTTTTTAAATGCATGTTTAATTTTTTTGTTTTATTTATTTTATATTTAGTCTAGTTTATTAAATTTAAAAACTACAACTATTTTTTTTACACTTTCCATTAAAAGTTTGTACCAATTTTTTGTTTATATATATAATTTATATTATTTAAGTCTATAATCATGTTGGATTATAGCTAAATAACATTCATTATTAATTATTCAATTTATTATTGTGCTAAAATGTTAAAGTATAACTTGAATTTAAATTTTATGTGAATTATACTCAATTAATTAACTATATTTGAATATAAATTAATGAATTAAAAATTCACTATTAAATAAAAACAATTCAATATATTAATTAATCAAAAATAATTTTGACAACCTGGTTTATATTTGTTTTTTTAAGGAGAATTTAGAATAATTTTTTTTTTATTCGGAATTAATTTACTAATTAAACTTAATTGATGTGAATTAATTTTTATTAATTAATGAAAATTAAATAAATAGTAAAAATAATAAGATTGAATTTTGAATGTTATGAAATTTAATTATATAGAAATACTTTAATAATTAGAGTTAATTTATATAAAATGCATTTTTAGAATATTAATACAAAATAAGTAATAACTTAAATTAATTTGTATTATTTATTTGAAATTTATTTGATTACTAATTTATAATGTAATAAAATTGATATTCCTATTAGAAATCATAGAATATATATAATATTTATTTTCATAAATATCCGATGTCATTTTATGTACAATCAAATACATATATTTTTTAATTTTCAGCAATCTTATAATTTCAGAATTCATAAACATCTTTTATTCTCAGATATCTATAAATCTTTAAACCAAACGACCCCTTAAGTTTAAGGAAAACATTATCGGGACTTAAGAATAGACAAGCCACAAGGAAATGCAAAAACTCAAGTCTCACATGAAAACATAAAATTAAAGCACTTTGCTAAAGTTGTAATTAAAAAATCTTGTAACAAAAACTAAGAAAATAACTCAACCTGATTAAGATATATACTATCGATAAATAGGTCAACGTTGGGAATCCTCCCCTCACCCTCACATATTATTTAACTCAAAATGAAGAAATTTTAACTTTTCATTTTGCCCTCAACTTTTTCATACATACCTATTTTGTCCTCTAATTTATTAATTTTCAATTTCCAAAAATTCAAGTTCCATAAATCGTTTCTCCACAAACTCAATTCCTAGAAGACATTTCACAATTTGTATGACAAGCTGTAATGAATTGAATGTTTAATAGTCGGGAAATGTTTTAAAATTATGTCTAGACTCAACTTTTATTCCAATGAATTAAATGATATCGACTCACAAATTTATTCCTTTAGTCTCAAATACATTAAAATGGCTAACATGAACATAGTTCGACCGACATACTGTTTCTCCACAAACTCAATTCCTAGAAGACATTTCACAATTTGTATGACAAGCTGTAATGAATTGAATGTTTAATAGTCGGGAAATGTTTTAAAATTATGTCTAGACTCAACTTTTATTCCAATGAATTAAATGATATCGACCCACAAATTTATTCTTTTAGTCTCAAATACATTAAAATGGCTAACATGAACATAGTTCGACCGACATACTGTATAAATTAGTGACCAAGAGGTCACAGGTTCGATCCCCAATCCCCACATGTTGTCAAAAAAAAAAAAACAAAAAACAAATACATTAAAATGAAATTACATATTTTTTTTTTTTGCAAAGATATTTTAATTAATGCAGAGATTGAACCAATCACCTCTTGGTCACGGACACAACCTTATGTCAATTGAGTTATACTCAGACAAAATTACATATTATTGGGTTAAATTGAGTTTCAAAATTTTAGCAAGCTAATTGATATTCCAATGAATTGAGTGTTTAAGCATCCAAAACGTTATTTTTGTATGTACTCAATTGTTCATTCCAATATTTTTTTGGAGTTTGGATATGGATGACTCTTGGAATACAAAACTTCAATTTTGTTTCATCCATTTCATCACTTTGAATCTCTCGCATACACAAATTGAAAGTTAATTTAGTGTTCGAAAAAGATCAACTTTCTTGTCGATCAAAAGAACTTGCCATGCGAACTACCACATGTGTGCAAGAGGCGGGCGGCTAAGAGAGAGTTGGGCGACTATGGGGAAGACGAAGGGACTGGTTCAATTTTGTTTCATCCATTTCATCACTTTGAATCTCTCGCATACACAAATTGAAAGTTAATTTAGTGTTCGAAAAAGGTCAACTTTCTTGTCAATCAAAAGAACCTGCCATGCGAACTACCACATGTGTGCAAGAGGCGGGCGACTAAGAGAGAGTTTGGGCGACTATGGGGAAGACGAAGGGACTGGGTTGTGGTTAAGGCTATGGTTTCGAGTAGAGTTGTTTCACATGTTTTTGTATTTTTGTATTTTTTTGTTTTTTTATAAATCAACACCATTAATTTGGAGAATTGCAAAATCTAACTCCATTTGAGAAAGATTTGTCAAAATTGACCTAAAATTGAAATTTTAACTTTTCTGACCCAATTTTAAAAGCTAGCCCACCTTTTCAACTTTTTGAAAATGTGTAATTATGTTTCTACCCTTCTTGATGCTTCTCTCCTCCTTACCATTTTCTTCATCTTCCCGTCAACCATGAAATTCATCCCTCTCTTCTCTCTCTTCTCTCTCTCCTCTATTATTCATCATTTCTCCTCTCTCTTCCTCTGTTACCGTTTTCTCAGTACCATCTGATTTCATCAACCAAATCACAGAACAACAAATCTTCTTTCATGTGGATAAAAGCCGTTTTCTGACTACCATCTGATTTCATCAACCAAATCACAGACCAACAAATCTTGTTTCATGTTGATAAAAGATCACGCGATTAAAAATAATAATAAATAATAAAAAAAATCTACAACACATCTTAAACCAATCACACGATCTTTGAAACCAATCTCAATCCCACAATCGTTGAAAACAATCTCAATCCCACAATCGTTGAAACCAATCTCAATCACACGATAATCTCAATCCCATCCCACGATCATCTCAATCCCACGATACTAAATAAAAAAATAAAAATCTAAAAAAATCTATCGTGTTAACCCATAAACGATCGTGTTAACCAATCTCACGATAATAAATAAAATGATTGTCTAAACAATCCTACAATCAAAAAAAAAATCTTACGAGTAAAAACAATAACTTTTTCCTTCCCGATTACAAAAATAAACCAGCGGAGATTTAGTTTTATTTAAGATTTATGAATAATTTATTTTATAAATCAGTTGAGATTTGGATTTATTTACCGAATTTTGAGTATCCAGATCTCTGGAAAAATAGTCGAGTTTTTTTTTTTTTTTTTTGACTACTTACAGAGAAGGAGGAGGAGAAGGGAAGAAGATAAGGAAAAAAAAAATCTAGAGAAAAAAGAATAGAAGGAGAGGGGTACATTCAGAATTTCACAACCCATTAAAATTGAAAATATGAGACAGCTGTCAAAAATGTTAAAATTTTAGGTCAATTTTGAGAAACATTTTCAAAATGGAGTCAGATTTTGCAATTCCCATTAATTTGAAGTTAGCAAAACAAATAATTTAGTCCCTCTGGGTCTCCTCAAACCATGGCGGAGACCTATTTTTTTTTTTTTTTTTTCTTTTTAATATGAACTGAAAGTACTTGAAGGAACTTGTAAAATTATAGAATCTAAAATAGAATAAATTTAAAAAATAGACCAAAGTTCATTTTATTAGATAATTATTGATTTAAATGGAATAAAAAATTAAATAGGTAGAGGGCCCAACTTGGTTTAAACCGGTGACCTCTTAATCTGCAGTCAAATGCTCTACCACTGAGCTATGGACCTATTTTTTATAATTTGTTTTAGTAATTATATGATCTATTTTGTTTTGATTTATATTTTCATCATTCTTTTAAGTCATATATTTTTGTACAATATTTTAGTCCTATCATTTCTTCATAAAACGCGCCATACAAAACTTCAGGGGCGGATCCAGACATTGATGTTTGGGGGCCAAAAAATTAGAGTATATAAATATTAAAAAAAGATCGCCAAAAATCCAGAGGTTCGAATTCGCTATGTTGACATTAAAAAAAAGTTATTAGTGATAAACATATGTGAGTGTATCAAAGACCTACGGACTAAGTTTAAATAAACTTAATACCATCATATAATTTTGCTCAAAAAAAAAAAAAAAAAAAAAAATCTAAAAAGTCTTTAATGCATTCCTATACTTTCAATTTTGTTTCTAATGAATTCCTAGATTTTAAAAAATGTCAAATAAATACAAGGATATATTAGACCTAAACTTGAAAAATTTGAGGACCAATTAAATACAAAATTGAAAGTTAAAAAATATATTGAACTCTTTTTGAAGTTCGTGGTCTATTAATCACAAAATTAAAAGTTCAAACATTTATTAGACATTTTTTAAAAACACAATATAACATGAATTTGTTTACAAAATTTATAAAAGGGAGGTTAATATAGTCTAAATTACTTTTGAAAATGTTAATAAATAAATTAATACTAAGAGTTAATAATTTTTTTTTAAACTATGAAAAATACTAAATTTAGATATTTGAAATTACAATGACTAAAATAATATAATTCTTAAAAAAAAATAGGTCTTAATTATTTTTAAGAATGAAATTTATATATTTTTAAATATATATAAACAAAACATTAAAAGAGAACAATTTTTTAAAAAAAAAATATACAAGGAAATGTAAAGCAAATAAATTATTGTTATGGTTGAGTTTCGAACTCAGGCACAACAAAATATAAACCATGCACATGACCACTGCAGCAGAATAAGATTTTGTTAATTTGGGGGGGCCAAAATGTATTTAATAACAACAGTATATATTTAAGGCATTAATTTTGCCTACGAGTATGAGAAAATCAAAAATTTTGGGGGGGCCGTGGCCCCCCCTAGTCTCTTCAGAGGTCCGCCCCTGCAAAACTTCATTATAATTAGTCAAATATGTGAGCACAACCAACCAATAATTTATATGCATTCATTTTCTTTCAAGGATTCAAATTCTCATACATTTGTTGTAGGTATAAAAAAAAAACAAAAAAAACTTCATTATAGAATTATATTTATCATTTTTTTTTTTGTACATTGGAGGTGGGAGATTCAAACTACAAACCTTCTGGTTGTTAACATATATATATATATATATATGTCATCTAGCCATGCTCGCTTTGACAATTATATTTATCATTTAATATAAAATAAGTACAACTCATATATTATATAATGCTGAATCAAACAAACTTGACATTATTTAGCTAATATATGTAACAAAGGAGAGAAAAAAAAAAACAAAAGAGTAATTAATGAAACATATGCATATGTCTATTTCCTAAACTTCATATCCAAAAGTAGAGATTGGTGAAATAAAGATTTAGATAAGTGCATGAATCCAGGGCTAAGTTTGAACATAAGAATGCAAAATTCAGGTTCATTCAAAGCTTCATCTCCATCCAAATCCCCTTCTCTAATCATCCACTTCACTTCTTCATCTTCCAATCCCAAAAATCCCATCTTATTTCTCAAGCTCTCTGCAGTTATCACACCCTTTTCTTTATCCATCAGCAAACCAAACCCAGATCTCAGTTCCTCCATAAACCCTTTCACACCCAATTTCTCCACCATTTCAGGGAAGAAATCTCTGAAGAAAACGACCCCGTTTCGTGATCCCATTATTATTGTGGAGTTTGAGATTGAATTCATCGTTGATGATATATATATATATATATTGGCCTTATGGAAGACAACGAAGGTACAGATATGAGAGAGACCAATTTGGTTTTTATTTTATTTGTAAAAATTGATGAGAAGTTTTGATGTTGTGTTGAGAAATGTTGAAACATGACCGTTTCTGTGCAGGAACTGTGGCATATAACTTCCTGGAAGTTGCACGCGAAGGATCACAAGACATGATCATGTTTAGGTTTTGAATTTACACGGGATGTTTCAGAATTTAAATCTGTAAAGTTGGAACTTAGCTGTGAGAATAATCTGTTGGATTGGATTTGGTTTTTGTATTATTTAATAAACTCTCATATATGGTACTTGTTTATCCAACATTAAATTAAGATTAGGAATTGGGCCCTTCATTCCATAATATATTTTTAATAATAAGAAAAAAGGATGGGACGAAGTCGTGGAAGAAAAAAAAGAGAAACAGAAATAATCAAAAGGACAAGAAGAGTTCTATTAGAATGGAATCAAGAGCGCTTATAAAACTCTTTCGTCGAGTGCGCGATCATGACAGGACTCGAGGAAGAAGTCTTGACTAACTCCTTGCCAGCAACCGCGATAAGACGGATTCAGAATCCGAACATAGCTCAATTGACATAAAATTGTACTCTTGACTAATAAGACATGGTCCAATTCCCGCATTAATTAAATATCTTTACAAAAAAAACATAAAAAATATCATCTATTAATTTTAATATGAATCGCCAACAAGAGCATAATTCAATGACATGATGTATCACCTAGTGACCATGTCCTAGGTTCAATCCCTCACCTCAACATGTTAAAAAAAAAAATTAATATGAATCTAGAAACTAATAACGAGATTTATAAGTTAGTTTAAAAGTAAAAAAAAATTAATCATTAATTTAAATATTTTGTCAATGGCCAAACTAATGTTAGATAAAGTTGTGAACTAATTTTGATTTATTTAAATTCAACCCCCAACCCGTATGAGTTGGGTTGGATTGACCGAGTTTTTTTGGGTCATCGAATTTTTTTAAACAACCTTCGTAAAATCAATTGAATCAAATTGTGTTATGATTAATTGCCAAAATGGATATAACTTAGTTTCAAAGTTACTAATTATTATGATGAATTAATTAGAGAGATGAAGCGTAAGGAGCATACACTTGGCCAAAGCGAGCATAGCCAAAAAGTCTGCGGTTCGAATTTCCCACCCCAATAGAAAAAAAAAAAAAAAAAAAAAAACTTCTCAATTAATAGTCACTTTTTTGGGAATTTTGCATTACAATTTCCTTCAATTACATTCATTCTTTCCTTCGCAATTTTATCTTCTCTGCATATGATATGATGAGTCATTGGACCAATCCCAGAGAGGTTGTTGAGCATAATCATTCAATTTTCATCATATCATATAGTAATTTCACAGGATTTTTAGTTTTTTTTTTTTAAAGATATTTTAATTAATGTAAAGATTGATCCCATGACCTCTTAACTAAAAACACAACTTTATGCCAATTTCTATCATATCATATAGTAATTTCACATTTTTTTTTTTTTTTTTTTAAAGATATTTTAATTAATACAAAGATTGAATCCATGACCTCTTAGTTAAAGGCACAACTTTAGGTTAATTGAGCGATACTCGATTTGGCTGATTTTTCGTCTTTCACGTGCCAATTGGTTTAAAACTATTTAATTTAAATTTGATTCTTTTCCCTTTTAGTTATATTTGTAAAAAGGCCAAAGCGAGCATGACTGAACTGACATACCTCCATCTCATTGTATTCGAAAAAAAAATATTTAGAAAAAGAAGATTCGGAAGTTTTCTAAATTAAAGGTCTTTTTTTCTTCTTCTTTTTCTTGCCGTGCTTTTCTTATACGAGACGTTTTTATAAAATCTGAATTTAAATGTTATTTTCAATTATCATAAACATAGCTAAATAGTTAAAAATATTATTTTTGAGATTAAAATGTTTGAGATTCAAATTCTCACTTTCACGTGTTTTTGTTGAACTAAAAACAAAAATGAATGTTAAATTATAAGTATAAAAGTGAAGTTTTCATAAATATATATATATATATATATATATATATATATATATTTTTTTATCTTTTTAATCCAACAATAGAGTGGAGAGTTACAATTGGACAGTATGATATTGATTTAGAAATATAAGAAATGGTTCATTGTTTTAATAAATTGGTAGGTTATTTAAAATGAAGTCAGAGACAATAGCCCTCGTCACCTTGATTTAAAAATTTCATATTGATGAAGATGTTGTCCATCACTCATATACCTATGATGTTTCATTTTTTAACTAATGTGAAATTTTTGATCGCACTACTAAAATCAACAAGAACATAAGTGACATAATTATGTGCTCCTACTAAAAGGTCAATTATTATTATTTTTTTTTAAATTGAAAATTTACATCTCTTCCCAAGAGAGATCAATATGATAATTTGTTTTCGTAACCACTAAAGACCAACAATTGTGACAAGGTGTAACATTATTTACAGAATATTTATCTAAATTTTGTTGAGAGACGACTCCAAGTGTTACTTTTATGTGTTTTGTCAACAAAGTTAGTGTTGGGAAAAATACGAAATATAAATAACGTGAAATAAATAAACGGAATTATATCTTATGTTTTCATAGGTTATAACAAAATAAGTTATCGATCACAAAATATAATAATAAAAAGAAGGGAAAAAGAGAACGACGACACCGAGAGTTATACTGGTTCGCTCCGATCTCGAGACTACGTCTAGTCTTCTGTAACGGTAGATTGAACTATAATGGAGATTACAAGAAGCCCTCGACTCAACGCTATAAATTACATTTAATAGTTCAACAATGGCTATTGATTTTCAAGTATCACAACATGATAGCTTGTGATCAACAACAAAGTGAAACCCAACCCAAGAGAATAAACTTTGTTCTCTTAAAATATGTTGAGTATCGCTCACAGCTCACAGAGAAGAACAAAAAAAAAAAAATCACCAAAACAATATTTAGACAACAACTACCTAGAAATTTCTTGGGGAAATTCTTCAAAATGTCATTTTTTTTTTTGCAACGATATTTTTAATTAATGCGAGGATTGAACTCAGAATCTTTTTAGTCACGGATACAACCTTATGCCAATTGAGCTAGGCTCGGTTTGGCCAAAATGTCCTTTTTAAGAAGTTGATTTTGAAAAAAAACCAAAAGAAAAAATCCATCAGAATAACGACGTGTGTGGTTGTCACAGACCAGTTTGCCCTTCCAGATAAGTCCAACGCATAACCTTCATATTTTTTTAGGACATTGTGTGATCTTTTTTTCCTCTCTTTCTTCCAAAACTTTACATATTCGGTTTAAATATTTGAAAATAGAATGTATTATGAGATATGAGTTTGAAGAGATTTCAGTTATTGTGAAGCAACTGTAGCTGCAGTTCATACTCATTTGAAATGGTGAGAATATCAATAACTTTTACTTTAAAACACAGTGAAGAAAAAAGCCATAGCAGAAAGCTTCAAATGAAACACAATACATTCCAATCCCTCTTTGAAATCTGCCAGCGAGAACACTACCATCAACTATGAGTAGATAATCTCTTCACTCGATCTTCATTTTTGTCGTTTTCAACTCTATTAGTTCTTGGCCAATAAGGTTAAGGTTTTCTATTTGATGTTTTGGATTGGTACATTATACACTGTATTTACTTTCACATTTTGTTTGAATCAACGGTTTAGTTTATTTATTTTTTATTTTTTTTAAATATTAATCTCAGAATATTTTTCATTTGAAATACCTTCATAATTTGAAGCTTTGAAGCTTATAATACATAAAGAAATTGGACACGAAATTATACAAAAGTACATTTATTTATAATCTAAATTTGTTTTTACAATTAGTTTGTAGAAAGTTTGAATACATAAAAAATTAAGCCTACACTAATATGGAAGAACTCGTCAACTTCATATAATCTTCAAAAGTAGCCTGTGTGAATAACATCGACTCAAACTACCTGAATATAAGAAAATCAATAACACATTAGAACATAGCATAAAAAAAATTATAACTTACCAACATAAAACTCAAAAAATATAACTTATAACAACACATAAGAACTAAATTTACTTAACACCTTCAAATACAAGCTTGAAGAACATGCATCAACCCAACTCAAATACCATCTCTAAGAGCATGCATCAAATTAAGGCTATTTTTTAACAATATTGTATTTTTTAAAACTTATTATAAAAATACTGTAACTTTGAAACTATTTTTAAAAATATTGCAGTTTTAAATGGATGTCGTCTTTTCAAAAGACGACCTCCACGATCTTGCTCCACGTAGATGAAGGTTCTCTTTTGAAAATACGACATTCATCGGTATGTACTTCTTTTATTAAAAAAAATAATATTGATATCTTTTTAACCAGATATTCAAAATTTTAAAAAAATGTATGGTTGGAAAGCTAACAGGGAGAGTTTCAATTTGATACCTAGTTTCAATATTTTTGGAGTTGTGTATCAAAAGATATATATCGTCAAATTTATGAAAACTTCACTAAACCCAGAACCGGTATGTACTTCTTTTATTAAAAAAAATAATATTGATATCTTTTTAACCAGATATTCAAAATTTTAAAAAAATGTATGGTTGGAAAGCTAACAGGGAGAGTTTCAATTTGATACCTAGTTTCAATATTTTTGGAGTTGTGTATCAAAAGATATATATCGTCAAATTTATGAAAACTTCACTAAACCCAGAACTGAAGATACGACTGAAAACTTCAAAACTGTAGCTAAACTTCGACAATCTGTATCTTTTAATACACAAGTCTACAAATAGTGAAACTAGATATCAAATTGAAGCTCTCTGAGCTAGCTTTTTAACCGTACATTTTTCGAATTTTTTTAATATCTGGGTAAAAAGATGTCAATTTTTTAATGCACTCTTCAAAACAATTTTCAGTTCTGAAATTTGCAGAGTTATAGTCCAACTTTGATGGTCTTTATCTTTTGATACACAACTCAAAAAATAGTGAAACCAGGTATCAAATTGAAGCTCTCGCTGTTAGCTTTTCAACCATACATTTTTTGAAAATTTTGAATATCTGGTAAAAAAGATATAATTTTTTTTAATAAAAGAAGTACATAACGATCAAAGTCGTCTTTTCAAAAGACGACCTCCATCCATGTGGAGCAAGATCGTCTTTTCAAAAGACGACCTTCATCCACGTGGAGCAAGATCGTCTTTTGAAAAAACGACATTTGCTTGCGTGTGGAGGTCGACCCCCATTTAAAATTGCTATATTTTTATAAATAGTTTCAAACTTACAATATTTTTATAATAAGTTTTAAAAAATACAATATTAAAAAAAAACAACCCCTTCTTTACCCTTATGTCAATGGAATAATCACGGCCATGTCACCTATTGCAATTCTATGATACAATGGAATAATACTCAGCTAAAAAGAACATAGAAATACAAACTAACATCTTGACCATGGAATAATCCTCAGCTAAGCCTTCTATTATTGGATTTTCTATTTTTCTTTTTGAGAATACAACATTACCATTTACCAATGTATGGAGATTCAAATTAACTTTCAACCTATGAGAAAGATAATTAACATCTTGACCAGGATTGGATTGGATATAGTTCATAACTTCTTTGATTTAACAAAATTGAACCTTACAGAGTTAAAATTAGTTCATGGCTCTCTAAAAACTACTTGGATATAAAGAATTCAATCCCTAATCATTAATTATTACAATGATCATTAAAAAAAGGAGAGGAAAAATAAAAGAAAACAAACATAGTTAGATATACATGAACAACAATCAAAGTGGAATCAATTTCAACGCACATATTAGCATCAATTCTAACATCAAATTACAACAAACACTTCACAAAACACACTAAATGAAAACAGAAACAGAATCATAAAAAAATAGAAACAATAGTGTTCTTGTTTACCGTTATTGTGAAGAAAAGAAATCTTTTTTTGTAGTGAAAATAAATGGAGAGTGAGTGATCAGTGAGGCGAGGCGAACTGCGGCAGTGGAGGCGAGCGAACTGTGGCGGTGGAGGGCCAGGCGAACAACGACGGTGGAGTGCGAGGCGAACTGTGGCGGTGGAGGGCCAGGCGAACGACGGCGGTGGAGTTCGAGGCGAACTGTGGTGGTGGAGGGCCAGGCGAACAACAACGGTGGAGTGTGAAGTGAACGATGGCAGGGGAGTGCGAGGTGAACGACGACGATGGAGGGCGAGGCGAACGACGACATTGGAGGGCGAGTCGAACGCTGGAGTTGGAGGGCTAGGCGAACGGAAAGAAGGGCGAATGGATGAACGAAAATGGAAGAAAATAGTGAATGTCGACGGGTTGTTTAAATTAGGTTTAAAATGGTTCTCTCGACGATTTTTAAAAACCGTCGAGATAACCCCATTATTTTCTCTCGACGGTTTTCAAACCGACGAGAGAACTCGGTTTATATAAATGTTAAAAACACCGATTTTGTCGAGTAAAATCGATTTTCTCTCGACGGTTTTTAAAAATCGTCGAGATAACCCGTTTTTTCTCTCGACGAATTTAAAACCGTCGAGAGAACCCAGTTTATATATATGTTAACAAACCGATTTTTTTTTACTTGCCAGCTTATTAAAGAAAAATCGATTTTCTCTCGACGGTTTTAACAAACCGTCGAGACAACTCGGTTTTTCTCTCGACGATTTTTACAAACCGTCGAGACAACCCATTTTTTATAAACATAAAAAAAAAAAAAAAAAAAACCCAGTGTTTGCTCGACGATTTTTTAAACCGGCGAGAGAAAAATCGGTTTTTTTCTCGATAGTTTGTTAAAACCGTCGAGACAACCCGATTTTTTCTCGACGATTTTCGCAAAAAAAACGAGTTGTCTCGACGGTTTAATAAATCGTCGAAAAAAAACTAGGTTGTCTCGACGATTTATATAAACCGTCGAGATAACTTGATTTTGTCCCGACGGTTCGAGAAATCGTCGAGAAAATGCTTTCTGCTTATGTTATTTCCACTAATTTCAACATTTTTAGAATTAAAACAAACTTGCATCCCTCCTAAGTTGACCTACACTTTTATAATATATTCATAACAAAAAGAACCCTAAAATAAGAGTTATGGTTCCATAAATTCCAACCTAATAGATTAATTAGTTCATGCTTAAAATTGAAAACTTAAACATAGAAAATTAGCTCTACAATAATCCATAGAAGATTCAGAACAATTAAAGTTATAAGAAATTACAAACTAAATTAAATCAAGAAAAAAATCAACTACAACGAGCATAAAGATAGATTTTGAGATAGGAAAATGCTCCCAAATTGAACTACAGGCTGCATTTTTTAATTTGTTCTCTTCGTATTCAGCCTTCCTCCGCCCCCTTCAATTCTGTCCACAGATCTCTTCACCCCCGAATGATCCCAAAATTTCATGAAGTTTCTGACATTTCTTTTCACTTTTCGTTATAAGTCACGAATTGCCCTTTTTTTCTCCTCCATCATTTTTTAGAATTTTACGGTATTTCCTCCCTAACTTCCCGTTCTCACCCTCATAAAATAAAATTAATTCCATTTTTTAGCAATCGACTTTCTCTCATCTAAAACCATAACTCCTAAAAAGTTGCGGTCTCTTTTTCTTTTATTCTTATTTTTTTTCATTTGTTATATGGGAGTGCATTGAAATAGATGCTACATAGAAACTTTTGCATATCCATTAGATAAATTTTATAGGTGAGACCTAAGTTTTAACATGCATTTTCAACTATTGGCCTTCAAAACAAGGGGCAATTAAGATTACAATTAGCCAAATTGCAATAAAAGACAAAAATAGTAAAAGGAAGTAGGAAAAATGACAAGATAATAAAAAACCGACTCCTAATTAAACTTACAAGAAACTTGGTAAAATCAAGATAAAAGTGTGCATTTCACTTAACTTTGGCCGATAAAAAGTGACTAAATTAATCTCATTGCATGTGATTATCAAGTTCAATATCCTTAATGGCCACCTAGTAAGGAATTATTTTTTGACGAAAAGTTTGTTCCATGAAGTTAGTCGAGGTGTGCGTAAACCTGATCCAGAAAAAAAAATCAAACTTGGGAAAAGTTTGCCAATTTAAGATATAAACTAATATTTCATATTCCAATGATTTAAGGGCTGGTTGCACAAATAGCAATATGGCCCAATCTAATTGCAAATTTAGCAAACTTTAAAATGTTTTGCAAATATGGCAAAAAAACCCGTTTCTATCACTGATAGACTTTATTATATCACTGATAGACTTCTATTAGTGATAGACTATTATCTCTGATAGACTATTATCACTGACAAAAATCTATAAAAAGCTGAGGTGATCAGCGATAGACTTCTATCAGTCATAAGATATCAGCGATAGAAATTGCTATATCCGCAAATTTTTTAAAAACATGCTATATTTGCAAACAATAAGTCTTAAATTGTCATTTACTACAATTTTCCATGATTTAATGATTCTATTTATAACACGACTATTTTCTTTCGTCGAAATTGCATATATGGAAAATTGGAGCAATTTTTATCTAGTAATTAATTAATTTAATTTGTTTCTTAGACATGAGGTAAATTTGGTAGGGTCTGTCTCCGTCTCGGGAGATTAGGCGAGCCTAACATTCCTGAATTAAAAAAAAAAAAAAAAAAAAAAAAAAAAAAAAAAAAAAAAAAAAAAAATCTTTGTACCACAAACAAAAAAATGACCATCTAGAAAACCATGTGTGACACCCGACTAAGTAAAGAAATGAATTTGGTCAAACTTAGGAAAAGTCGAGGTGATTAGGTACTTCAATGTCAATTTAAGATATAAAATTATATTTCATAGTCCAGTGATTTAATTATTCTTTTTATGACAAGACTATACTTTCTTTCCACGAAATTGCATACATTGGATCGGACCAATTTTTACTAATATATGTAGGTGACATTGTTGACCCCAATTTTGTCAGGGATGACACCAAATTTAATTTTGTTCTTTTTAACAAACATGTCGGAATCTAGAACTTCCTAATCATTTAAGCAATGTTTTTAATTTGTTAGGCAACCGAATTTTAAATTAGTTCAAAATCAAAAGATTCAGTACCTCATAAATGGGAAAATTCTTCAAAAGGTAAAATTACATTAACATAAGATTAATAAAATTAACAAATAAATTTTCCTACCAAATGCACTATCGAGCTATAACTGTGGTGAGTGTAACACTGTTAACAGAATATTTATCTAAATTTTGCTGAGATGACTTTGTGTTACTTTCATATGGTCTACCAACAAAGCCAGGTTGCTTTGGAGAAGGAAGATCAACAATTTCACTATTGAGCATTGAAATAATGGTGGAGACATTTGGCCTATCATTTACAAATTCTTGAACGCATAACAGCCCCACATGAATGCATCTCAAAATCTCTACTTGGTACCTCAATTCGTACATTGTTGGTTCAATCATAGGAATAAGGTTGTCTTCCATCCACAACTTCCATGCCTGAAACCAATGGCAAGAACATTGTATGAGTTATTGAGATTTTAATGTTATTATGAACTTAGGAGTGGTTTTTTTCATAGACGTACAAATCCCAATAAGCTTATGGCATATTCATCGTGATAGAACTCGGTATTTCTTCTCCCGCTAATAATTTCCAGCAATAGAACTCCAAAACTAAATACGTCTGACTTCTCTGAAAATTGACCTTGCATTGCATATTCCGGAGACATATATCCACTAGAACCATTAAAAACATATATAAATGAATTATAGTTAGCTGCATAGGAATAAAGAATCAAATTACTATAAAAATGTGAGAAGTGTACTCACTAAGTTCCAACAACTCTTAAAGTGTTCGCTTGAACCTCGTTGCCACAAAAAATTCTTGCCATGCCAAAGTCTGAAATTTTAGGGTTCAAATCTTTGTCTAATAAAATATTACTTGCCTTGAGATCTCTATGAATGATTTTCAATCTCGAATCCCTATGAAGGTAAAGAAGACCTCGAGCAATTCCATCAATAATATTAAATCTCTTTCTCCAATCCAAAAGTTCTTGTTTGGGAGAGCCTAAGGATGTATAGATTTTAATTTTGGTTAGTGAATGAGTACTCTAAAGCAAGAGGAAAAAGAAAACTTGCTTAGAAAACTAGCTTATAGTCAAATGATGCCTGGAGTACCTGAAAATCAACTGCACAAGTATTTAATTAATCTGACCTCTTAGTCAAGAACACAATTTTATGTCAATGGAGTTGTGTTCGGTTTGATAAAAATCAAATTGTCTTAGTATTCTTAACCACATGTACATTTTTTTTCAAAGTAAAACTAATTAAAGACATGCGATTATGACGATAGAATTTAACAAAAGTTATCTCACCAAAGATTAATGCATCCAAACTTAGGTTGGACATATATTCATATATCAACATCTTCTCTTGTCCTTCGATGCAACAACCAAAGAGGCGTACAAGATTCCTATGTTGTAGTTTAGAAAGCACCCTCACTTCATTTATAAATTCTTCATACCCTTGATTGGAGGCTCTTGAAAGCCTCTTTATTGCTACTTCCTGTCCATTTAACAATTTCCCCTGAAAATAAAACATTTTCATAAACCATATGATTCTAATTCATGAACCAAAACATTAACAATAGAAAAAACTACATAGATATTACCAACCTTATATACTGGACCAAACCCACCTTGCCCAAGTTTGTTCCTTAAATCAAAATTGTTGGATGCAATTGCCAACTTCTCAAAATCATAAAGAGGTAGCTCTTCAAGTTTGATATCATCCTCAATCATATCATCCTCCCTTGTCAATTTCAAAATCTTTTCTTTTTCATTGGACGTTGTAGTCATCTTCTTTTCTGTTATAGATATCAAATGTTACCAAATATGTAACTATGCTTTTTAGTTCAATAATTCTAAAGGGTACGTGGAAGGGTAGAGATCGAACATTCAACTTCATGTTTTATCTATTAAGCTATGTTTCGATTGACAGATATATAGCTATTTTATTAATTGATTTGTAAAATAGTAAAGGATGGACATGATTGTATTTACATTATAGACCTCAAATGTTATGTTGAAAACAAAATTAATCTTTTAGCTACCTTCTTTGTGAGTCTTCCATTTCCACCAAAAAAATATGGCAAGGATGAAGATGATAAAGGTTGTTGGTAGCACAATTGCTATGATCATTCCTTTCTTGTCTTTTACATTATCTGTGAATGAAAACAATATGAAAGAAATTCAGATGAAAAAAAAACAATATTTTAAAGATGAAAATTTATAGTAGAAGATTAGGGGAGAAAATTACTTGTATGATCTAATTCTGCATACGACAATCGAAGGTAAAGATCAGTTCCACCATTCTCAAACTTTTGTATATCAACTAAATCACTTCTCCATAGCATGCAACGAATACCATTTTGATATGCATAAGCTCTGCACCAACAATTCTCCAAGCACTCTTGTCTGCAATTATCTACCGAAGCAGAAGAATTAGACCACTCTGCCAAAAATGGAACTTTAACCATTTCCATTTTCAAAAACCCATCTTCTTCAATACTAGCAGTATTATTATTGTTCAACTTCTCACACTTCAATGGCGTCTTTCTCACACACCCATCACTCCAATTTCCTCGATTCCATTCTTGTTCATGCTTTGGCTTAAACCCTTTTGAACAGCTGCAAATAGGAGATGATTTAGCATTACAAATCCCAAATGCCCCACAAGCACCATAGTAATCACACTCCGTTTGTAGAGCCGACCAACTAACATTCCAATGCTTCTTTTCAACATCCCAATTCGTTTGCTCCAAATTCCCTCGCGAAGTTAAATATAAGTAACCAAACTCTTGAATGTTATAATTGTAAGGAAAGGAGAGAGTGTAAGTTTGATCTTCAATTACAAGGTTAAATCCAGAGAGATAAACAGATTCCATATCGGGTATTCCGATAAATGTCTGACCATCCCATGGACCAGATCGCCAATAAGGATCAACACCATTATTCCAAATCACAGCTTCAGGAATATTGAGAACTTCTAGCGTTAATGAAAAGTTTCCTGTAAATGGATCAGAAGGATTCTTCCATGAAGTTAACGCCACTTTTTCTTTGGTTCTTGTGTTTGTGATGAGTTTCATGGAGTTCAAGAATTTATCAGAAGGGTTTTTGAAACTCTCCCATATAATCTTCCCAGAAGTAGTATCTTCCAAAACAAGGTTACCCGAATCTAAAATTCGGGCGCTTGTGTTGGTCGTAGAGGAAGAAGAAGAAGAAGAAACGTTTGACGACCAGAGAACGACGTCGTTTCGATCCAGGACGACAAGATTCCCATCTTGGGAAATTGTGAAGATCCCAGAAGTATCTTTGAGAGGGTTGTCTCTGTTGGCCACCCATACTAGAGTTTGTGGAGAAATTTGGTTGAACCAAATTCCGACATGTCGGTTTGTTGAGTTGGGAGGTGTGAAGAATCCCAGCTCGAAGGAACTGGAATTTGAAATTATGGTTGCAGGGTCTTTAATGGAGTTTGTTGATGTGATTGTATCTCTAACCCCGAAGCAAAATCTTGAACAGAAACATGAAAATAAAAGAAGAAGAAGAAGAAGCCGACCACGACATGGAAAGCTGCAGGTCTTGTTGGGTTTCATCGGACTCGTTGAATAGTAAGTAATGAACTAAACTGTGTGGAAATTGGTCTTGTATAAAAAAAACATACACCATTGGAAGGGGAAGCTGGTTGTCAACCTTACAAAATCAGCCATTCCGATTCCGACTCGTTTCAGTCTCTTTTTTCCACCACGTTTTGTTGTTTTTCTTGCAAATTAATTCTCCGTTTCCGTGGTTGAATCTCTAGCCACCAAAACAGGAAAGAAAAAAAAAAAAACTGGTTGTTGTTGTTTTTGACAATATAATATAAGAATTGTAACATATATCAATTGAATAAAATAATTAAAAATATAGCAATTTTTTTAAAATTTTGCTGATATAACAATTTCTATTATGATCTATCGCTGATAGAAGTTTATCGTTGATAGAAGTCTATCGCTGATAGTAGTCTTTTTTATAGAATTTTGTTAGTGATAATAGTCCATCACCGATAGAAGTCAATCAGTAATAGTCCAAGTCTATCTGTGATAGCCACTGATTTGTTTTTTTGGCATATTTGCAAAAGATTTTAAACTTTGCTAAATTTACAATTATTTTTAGCATTGTTGTTTGTGCAACCAACTCATATAATATTGTATACACATACTTCAATATCATTTATAAATAAATTTATGATGAATATTTTAGTCCAGTTTAAAGGTTACTTACTGAATTTTCATGTTTATATCATAATAGGTAACTGGACTTTAAAAGGTATTTAATAAGTAGAGCTGACCACCATCCAACCGAAAATCGCTTTGATTGACTGAAATAATGTCAGGGTCGGTTTTCGACCATCAGTTGATTTTGAAAATGAAAATGAAAAGACCGATTTTTGGTCGGTTGGTTTAAACCAGGCGGTCCAACAGACCGACCGGTTGGTTTACACCAGGTGGTCGAATCGAGCGACATTCTATTTTTTTTTTTAGATATACATAAAAATTAAATTAAATAAAACATTTTGGTTTCAACAACACCCTTTCACAAAACATAATTTGAAAAAGAAAACATAATTTAGTAAAGGCAAAACACGAAAAATTAAAATTATTAAAATTTGAAAATAAAAAAGATAAATTATAAAATTTTATGCTTAAACAAAAAAAAAAGGACCAACAAACCGATCGTCGGTTGACAGTTTTTTTCACATAAAATGGTCGATTTTCATTTAGAGGAAACCAATCGGCTTGCAGGGCCGGTTTTTCTTAAAAGTTGATGGATGTATTTGACACAAACGGAAAGTTTATAGACGAAATTTGTACTCCGAGTTTTAGAAACTCTATTGTGATACAAATTTTCATTTTTTTTTTGTAAATGAGAATATAACATTGAAAACAGTGAGTGAAAGTTGGAACCTATATTTTTTTAGAATAGTCAATTTGAACGAACAAGTAAACCTTCATCAAATATATTTCTTAGTGGTCCCATATTTTGAATATATAATTTTTGATAGATGGTAAAGGAAGAAAGAAAAAAATAATAATAATGCAATCGCGTCAAACTAGGAAAAAAATCCAGTGATTAGGTATTTCTGGTGTCAATTTATTATAAAACTAATTTCGTAGTCTGTTGTTTATGATTTCCTCTATTATGAAGACTTTTCTGTCTTTCCTTGAAATTTCTTGGATTATATATATATATTTTTATTTTTATTTTTTTGAAAAAAAATAAATTAGATTTGGATATAATGGAGATCTATTTCTATATATATATATGCTCATTTTTACTTGGTATAATTGTAATGGAAATGGCTTCCCAAGTTTTACGATATTTGTCAAACTGAGTATAACTTAATTCGCATTAATGTTGTGTAATTGACTATGAGGTCATGAGTTCAATCTTCGCATTAATTAAATACTTTTGCAAAAAAAAAATGTTTCACAATATTTCAATATAGCACTACACACCATACACTGGAATTAGAAAACTCGAAAACAATACTAAAATAGAGATCCTTAAACATGACTACCAATAACTGGGTTTTTTAAACCGAAAGTAGAAGTATCTCTAAAATTGCAAAAGAAATAAAAATAAACACAACACGGAGAAAAATAAATTGTAATTAAAAATGGAATGCACTGTAATTAAAAATATACTAACAAAGTTCATGCTAAAAATATGGTGTAATTGAAAATCTACTAACAAAGTTTAAAAAATACAGTGTACTTATATAACAGAATGAAAACGTACTTAAATAACAGAATGAAAACATCTAAAATCTAAGTTGCTAAAACATATCTAATCTAAAAATATATTTATCCATATGATGGGGAACTAGATATGATTAATAAGGAGAAAGAGAATGTGATTATACATTAGTTATCCATACGCATTCAGTGGATAACACGAAAAAGAATAAAAAGAAAGAGAATGTGATTATGCGATTTTGAAGCTTCGTGCTACTACAATGGCGGCAGTAAAAAAGAAGAGTGAAAGAACTAAAAATAGAGGAAGACGAGATGAAAAAAAAAATAAAAAAAAATCACATAACTCATTGAAACCCACCGTCAAAGAGAAGTTGTCTAGATCTAGAGTTTTTACTCTTAACCCATTAAAACCTACATGTTGCCATAATTTTCAAATGAGTTATGGATGGTTAAGGATTGACTCAAACTGTTTCCATGACAGTTCAAATTGGGGAGGATGCCATTGATTTCTTATATGCTAATTGTGATGGTGATGCTATTAATGTATTGGAGATCTCTGCTATCACCGCTACAGCCAAGTCCAACCCCAAACGGGTGAATCCTCTTTTTTAATCATTTTAATTTGGAGGGCATTACTCGATGAACTGACCACGAAAACAACCAAGCTCCAAGTTTTTAAAAATACTCAATCCTTCTCTTGGCTCTTGGATGTTTGTAGAAGGCATTATTGAAGTGAATCAAACCAGACCATGCCTCAATATCTCTATGAAATAGAATTCTTCTCGCTTAGTGGTTCAAAAAATTGAAAAGTTGTGCAGAGTTGAAACCCCTCTAAGGATTGTTTGCAATACATTTGTTGTCGCTCATCCTTAACGTGAATTATGTTGCAAAACATAGATCTTTATTGAAGTTCGTCGGTAAAGGTCCTCCCTTCTCTAATTTGTAGTTTGTCGATCCTCTCCATCGACAAAGAGAGAGCGAGAGATGGCCTAACGAGATTTTGAACCTTGTTTCTGGTCTATCTCCTTCCTCCTAATTGAAAAAAAAAATCCAATGCTTTAAATGGTTAAACTTAAATTAATAAATTAAAACAAAATATTTAAAGATTAATTTGAGATTTGAAAGAAAAAAAAATCAAACAAGATCCTAAAATTAATTTTGAATGAGTTGGAGTGGTTTTTTTTTAAGGGAAACTTGATGAATACACATGAAGTTTTACATGACTTCTATGTGAGGGACAAAATGGTCAATAATAATATGGTTAGCTCATATGACAAGGACGACATTATTTTGATAGTTTTTTTTTACATCTTTTTAAACTCACAACTCAAAAGTTGACATTTAGAAGGATTTCCGACCGTATTATTACCAATTTTAAAAAAAATCTAATACATGTGGCATTAACTGAGTATTATTGCGTTGTTCTTTTTTTCTATTTTTCTTTTTGTTTTTAGTACAACAAAACAAATGAAATAAATGAAGTAGGGAATTTGAACTTTCAAATATGTCAATTTTTTTTTTTTTTTGAAAAGTCTAAATATGTCTATTATTACACTTCATCCTGTTTTTTTTTAGGGAAATTATAAAGGATAGCAAAATAAATTAGGCTAATTAAAAATTTAACTACATTTTTTTAGGTTTGCAAATATAGCAAAATTTCTAAAGATTAGATTTTTCGTTTTTTTTATGTTCTCAATTTATCCTTCTTAACATTTTTATTTGGTGTATAGTTATACAACTGATTTACTTAATATTTGGTGTATCAGTTCTATAACTTATTTACCTTCTTCTATTTGGTGTATCAATTATACAACTGATTTACCTTCTATTTGGTGTATCAGTGACATCTAATATACCTTATATTTGGTGTATCAGTTGTATGATTCGTTTACCTTATATTTGGTGTATCCATGACAACTGATTTACCTCTTATATTTAGAGTATCATTTATATAACTGATTTACCTTATATTTGATAACTCTTATATTTGGTGTATCAGTTATAAAACTGATTTAGTTTATATTTGGTGTATTAGTTGTACGACATGTTTACCTTATATGTGGTGTATCAATGACAACTGATTATTTAGTGTATCAGGTATAACTGATTTACCTTATATATGATAACTCTTATATTTGGTGTATCAATTATAAAACTGATTTAGTTTATATTTGGTGTATCAGTTGTACAACTGATTTACCTCATATTTGATAACCTTTATATTTGGTGTATCAGTTGTACAACTGATTTACCTTATATTTGGTGTATTAATTGTAAATCTGATTTACTTTATATGTGGTGTATCAGTTATACGATTGATTTACCTTTTTTATTTGATGTATCAATTATACAACTGATTTACCTTCTATTTAGTGTATCTGTGACACCTGATGTACCTTATATTTGGTGTATCCGTTGTACAACTGATTTACCTTAGATGATTTACCTTCTATTTAGTGTATCTGTGACACCTGATGTACCTTATATTTGGTGTATCCGTTGTACAACTGATTTACCTTAGATTTGGTAAATCAGTTGGACAACTGATACACCAAATCTAAGGTAAATCAATTGTACATCTGATTTACCTTCTATTGGATGTATCAATTATACAACTGATTTACCTTATATTTGTTGTATCAGTGACACTTGATATACCTTATATTTGGTGTATCAGTTGTACAACTGATTTACCTTATATTTGGTATATCAGTTTTACATCTGATTTATACCTTACATTTGATGTA
Source organism: Herpetospermum pedunculosum (assembly GCA_028017165.1). Lineage (NCBI taxonomy): Eukaryota > Viridiplantae > Streptophyta > Magnoliopsida > Cucurbitales > Cucurbitaceae > Herpetospermum > Herpetospermum pedunculosum. The sequence continues at coordinate 63,659,455 of CM051528.1, forward strand.
TCAGTGACAAATGATATACCTTATATTTGGTGTATCAGTTGTATAATTGATTTACCTTAGATTTGGTGTACCAGTTGTACAACTGATTTACCATATATTTGGTGTATCAGTTGTACATCTGATTTACCTTCTATTGGGTGTATCAGTTATACAACTGATTTACCTTCTATTCGGTGTATCAGTGACACTTGATTTACTTTATACACTGGTGTATCAGTTGTGTACAACTGATTTACCTTCTATTTGGTGTATCAGTTGTACATCAGATTTACCTTCTATTGGGTGTATCAGGTATACAACCGATCTACCTTTTATTCGGTGTATCAGTGACACTTGATAGACCTTATATTTAGTGTATCAGTTGTACAACTGGTTTACCTTATATTTTGTGTATCAGTTGTACAACTAGTTTACCTTATATTTTGTGTATCAGTTGTACATCTGATTTACCTTCTATTGGGTGTATCAGTTATACAACTGATTTACCTTCTATTCGGTGTATCAGTGACACTTGATTTACTTTATACACTGGTGTATCAGTTGTGTATAATTGATTTACCTTAGATTTGGTGTACCAGTTGTACAACTGATTTACCATATATTTGGTGTATCAGTTGTACATCTGATTTACCTTCTATTGGGTGTATCAGTTATACAACTGATTTACCTTCTATTCGGTGTATCAGTGACACTTGATTTACTTTATACACTGGTGTATCAGTTGTGTACAACTGATTTACCTTCTATTTGGTGTATCAGTTGTACATCAGATTTACCTTCTATTGAGTGTATCAGGTATACAACCGATCTACCTTTTATTCGGTGTATCAGTGACACTTGATAGACCTTATATTTAGTGTATCAGTTGTACAACTAGTTTACCTTATATTTTGTGTATCAGTTGTACAACTCATAAACCCTAGATTTGGTGCATTAGTTATTCAACTGATTCAACTTATATGTGTTGTATAAATTAAGTGGAAAGTTAGGTAGTTTATCATCGAAATAATCAAGAGTTACTGATGGATATCATGTTGTAATCTAAATTATTGTAATAAGAGAAAAAGGGAAACAATACAAGAAGAAAAACAAACAATAATAAGACTTCACTTTCATTCAATTTCTAGACAAATAGTAAATTAAAACAAGAGTGATACACCCAAAAAAAGGTGAAAAACAAATCGTAATCAAGCTTCACCTTCGTTTAAAACAAGAGTGAATCTAAAGTACAAGTAATTTTAAAGAATTATTACCTTGTACTTTGTGAGTAGAACACAACAACAAGAGTGAATCAATCGAAGTTGAAGGGAGAGGAAAATCGCAATGATAAGAGAAATCATAAAGGTTTCAAAATTTTATTAACGCATGATTATAAAAGTTGATTACTTTAAGGGAGAGGGTATTTTCGACATTTCCATTATAAACGAGCTTCAATTTTGTCATTTGGGTTGAGCTTAAATATTTTGAATGTAAAAAGAAATGAAAAAGTATATCAGATGTGTATCAACAGACAATCATTTAAGTTATGGATTAACATGTGACTACTTTAGAGTGTTTTAGGGAGGGTAGTTTCGACTTTTCAACTTTTAGGTTAATGATTAACACGCGATTAACCCGCGATTAACCTGTTTTTTTGCTATATATGCAAAGACTAAACATAGTTGCTACAAATGCAATTAGCCTAATTGTTTTTCCTATTTTTGCAATTCCCCTTTTTTTTAATGTTAGGGTAATTACCCAAGTTTCACAATAGTTAAGAAAATATTCTTTACCACACAAAAATCTAAGAAGACTTGAGTTATAAATGACAATACTAAAAGAGAATTTGTTGTTTTAAAAAAATGATAGACTTGAACTCATTGAGATAATGGTAAAGACATTTTCCCATATACCTTGTTTATATTAAAAATATACTTGAATCTCCTTTCTAACAGTGTCAAAATAACATGTTGTTATAGTACACATATATGATATATATCATGTTTATATATAATCAAGGGTTGATTTAGTAGTCATGAAGAGCCTTGAGACTTCAATGCTCTCCTAGAGGGAATGGGTTCACGGTGACGACGTTGTGATCTTGCAGAGGAAGAAGACCCACAAGAAGGAGACTAATAATTTCGGACAAATTTAAGTGATTTTGGGGAAGATGAAGACCCTCCCTAATCCTTGGAGAGATTAGCGTGGTTTAAGGAAAAAAAAATCTCAAATTGACTTTCAACATGGTTATAAACGTAATTTCCCAAAAAAACACATGAACAAAAATGATATTTTTTCTAAATATATATTTTCCATGATTATATGATTCTTTTTATGCCAAGACACTACTCTCTTTTTTTTTTTTTTTAACATAGGGGGTGGGAGATTGAATCTAAATAGTCTCATGGTAACTAGTTCATACATGGTGATTTAGTGTTTAGGGTTTTTCTTTCCTTGACATTGCTTACATTGGGAATGAATTTAAGCCATTTCTTTTAATATACTAATGTGGAATTGTTAACTTGGGTAGAATTGTGGTAGAGATAGACTTGGAAATTTCAAACTAGTTAAGAAAAAAAGTTCCTTAATAATTAGAATTGGGTTAGAGAGGGGCGAGTCTAGTCTTCATGTCTTCTGGCCTTGTAAGTTTGTATTGAGGGTGCTGAGGGAGTAAAATTTTGGCTCTCTTTTACAGGTCCGCCCGGAGGGAGGATGTAGCTACTCTCTTGTAGTGTATGTAGGGTAAGATTGGAATGACAGGACTTTGAGGTGATGTGTGTGTTATGGTGGGCGGTGTGGGGCTGTCGAAACAGGGTAGACCATTCAGGGGTGTCGGGCTACCTGAGGTCTTTTCGGGAGGCGAATGGGCGGGGGATGGAGTCTCCCTCTCCGAGTGGTCTATATAAGGTGAATGTGGATGCGGGGTTCCGAAGTGAAAGGGGGTGGCGGGTGTGGGCGTGGTGGCTCGTGATGCAATGGGTCGGGTTATTTCGGCGGCGATGACATGGGTTCTGAACGTGTTGATGGCGGAGGGACTCGCGACAATGGAGGGGTTAAGCTTGACATGAGAGGCGGGCCTGCAACTGATGGTTTTAGGGACAGATTCCTCTCGGATTTGTGGCTTGTTCTAGGAAGAGGTCGAGGATATGACGAAAGTTGGTGTGTGCTCGTGGCAAATGTGTGTTCTCAGTTCCCTCGACCTTTTAGAGACCGTTGCAACTTTATTCAGCGGGAAGGCAATGTGATGGATCATCAGCTAGCGCAATTGGCGTTGACCCTTCGACAAGATGTGATTTGGGCGGAGGATTTTTCTCCGGTACTGGTTGAGTCTCTTATGAGTGAGATAAAAAATAAATAATTTGAAGATTTTTCAAATCAAGGTAAAATTACATTAACCTAAGATCACAATAAAACAAATCGTCTTTCTAACCTAATGCACTATCGAGCTATAACTGTGGTAAGTGTAACACTGTTTACAGAATATTTATCTAAATTTTGTTGAGATGACTCTGTGTTACTTTCATGTGGTCTACCAACAAACCCAGGTTGCTTTGGGGCAGGAAGATCAACAATTTCACTATTCAGCATTGAAATAATGGTGGAGACATTTGGCCTATCATTTACAAATTCTTGAACGCATAACAGCCCCACATGAATGCACCTCAGAATCTCTTGTTGGTAGCACAATTCGTATATTGTTGGTTCAATCATACGAATAAGATTATCTTCCATCCACAACTTCCATGCCTAAAACAAAGTTAAGAAAATTGTATGAGTTATTGAGATTTCCATGTTATCATCAACTTGGGAGAGAAAATGTTCATAGTCTTACAAATCCCAATAAGCTTATGGCATATTCATGGTGGTAGAACTCCGTATTTCTTCTCCCACTAATAATTTCAAGTAATAGAACTCCGAAGCTAAATACATCTGATTTCTCTGAAAATTGACCTTGCATTGCATACTCAGGAGACATATATCCACTAGATTAAAAAAAAACATAAATACAAATGTATTTGGTTAGTTGCATATAACTAAAGAATCAAATTGTTGTATAAAATGGAGAGAAGTGTACTTACTAAGTTCCAACAACTCTTAAAGTGTTGGCTTGAACTTCATTACCACAAAAAATTCTTGCCATGCCAAAGTCTGAAATTTTAGGATTCAAAGCTTTGTCCAACAAAATATTACCTGCCTTGAGATCTCTATGAATGATTTTCAATCTCGAATCCCTATGAAGGTAAAGAAGACCTCGAGCAATTCCATCAATAATATTAAATCTCTTTCTCCAATCCAAAAGTTCTTGTTTGGAGGAGCCTATGGATGTATAGATTTTAATTTTGGTTAGTGAATGAGTACTTTAAAGCAACTTAGAAGGAGGATAAAGAAAACCTGCTTAGATGCAAAAGATGCCTAAAGTACCTAAAAATCAATTACACTAACTTTTTTTTTCTATGTAAAATTGATTAAAGGCGGGACTATAAGGGTCTGTTTGAAATGACTTTCTAAATGTATTTTTAAACATTTAGAACGCTATTCTAAAACCGACCCTAAGATTTAACAAAATTATCTCACCGAAGATTAACGCATCCAAACTTAAGTTGGGCATATACTCATATATCAACATCTTCTCTTGTCCTTCGATGCAACAACCAAAGAGGCGTACAAGATTCCTATGTTGTAGTTTAGAAAGCACCCTCACTTCATTTATAAATTCTTCATACCCTTGATTGGAGGCTCTCGAAAGCCTCTTTACTGCTATTTCTTGTCCATTTAACAATTTTCCCTGAAAATTAAAACATTTGCTTAAACCATATGCTTCTAATTCATGAACCAAAACAACAATAGAAAAATCTACATAGATACGACTAACCTTATATACTGGACCAAAGCCACCTTGCCCAAGTTTGTTCCTTGAATCAAAATTGTTGGTTGCAATTGCCAACTTCTCAAAATCATAAAGAGGCAGCTCCTCCAATTTAACTTCATCTTCAGTCAAATCTTCCATTCCCAACTTCGAAATCTTCTCCTTTTCGCTAGAAGCATTAATCTGAGCTGAGTTGTTCTTCTCTGCTATATATAACTCAGATGTTATATTAGGCTTTCAACCAACCATTACATCACTATTTTACCAATTAATACATGTGTTCTGTTAAAGACAAAGATATGCATTATACCTTGTTTGCGAGTCTTCCATCTGCACCAAAAATAGGTACCAATGATGAAGATGATAGAAATTACTGATAGCACTATGGCTATTATAATTCCTGTTTGGTCTTTTGCATCTTCTGTGGATGAAAACAGAATATAATTTCAGTGATGAAAAGTTGCAGTCGATCGAAGTGATTTTGAAATAGTTTAAAAACACTTAATCTAGTTTAGGGAAAGAATACTTGTATGATCCAAGTCTGCAAATGGCATTCGAAGGTAAAGATCAGCTCCACCACTCTCAAACTTTTGTATATCAATCAAGTCCCCACTCCAAAGCATACATCGAATACCATTGTCATATGCATAAGCATTACACGAACAATTCTCCAAACACTTGACTCTACAATCATCAACTGAAGCATAGAGATCAGACCACTCTGCCAAAAATGGAACTTTAACCATTTCCACTCTAAAAAATCCATCTTCTTCTTCTTCCTCAGTGCTTGTATTGTTCGACTTCAAATTCTCACACTTCAATGGCGTATTTCTCACACACCCATTACTCCAATTTCCTCGATTCCATTCTTGTTCATGCTTTGGCTTAAACCCTTTTGAACAGCTGCAAATAGGAGATGATTTAGCATTACAAATCCCAAATGCCCCACAAGCACCATAGTAATCACACTCCGTTTGTAGAGCCGACCAACCACCCATCAAACCATTCTTCTTGACATTAAAGTATGTTTCTTGCAAATTCCCTTGTGAGTTTAAATATAAGAAAGCAAATTTTTTAACCTCGTTATAAGCGACCGAAAGATAGTAAGTTTGGTCTTCAATTACGAGGTTATATCCAGAGAGATAAATAGTATCCATTTCGGGTATTCCGATAAAACTTCGACCATTCCATGGACCAGACCGCCAATAATAGGTGTCGGTGTCGTCATCTCCATTCCAAATAACAGCTTCTGGAATATTGTAAACATGAAGCCCCAAAGAGAAAGTTCCAAAAGATGGATTTGAAGGGTTGTTCCATGAGGTAAGTTTCAGTTTCTCTTTAGTTTTTGTGTTTGTCATGAATTTCATGGAAGGTATAAATTTATCAGAAGGGTATTTGAAACTCTCCCATATGGTTACCTTGGAAGTGGTATCTTCCAAAATAAGGTTGCCGGAATCTAAAATTCTGGCGGTTATGTTGGTTGCAGAGGAAGAAACATTTGACGACCAGAGGACTCTGTCGTTTCCATCCAACACGACAAGATTCCCATCTTGGGAAATTGTGAAGATCCCAGAAGTATCTTTGAGAGGGTTGTCTCTGTTGGCCACCCATACTATAGTTTGTGGAGAAATTTGATTGAACCAAATTCCGAGATATCGGTTTGTTGAGTTGGGAGGTGTGAAGAATCCCAGCTCGAAGGAACTGGAATTTGAAATTATGGTTGCAGGGTCTTTAATGGAGTTTGTTGATGTGATTGTATCTCTAACCCCGAAGCAAAATCTTGAACAGAAACATGAAAATAAAAGAAGAAGAAGAAGACGACATGGGAAATTCAGATAGTTTTTGGGTTTCATGGCTACTAATTCGACATGTAAAACAGAGCCTTCTTAAGAAACCAAGCGGATGCAGCTGGTTTGTCAAACCTTACAAAGTCATATCTCTGTCTTGGACTACTTTATTATTATTATTAGAGTAAAACTTGGTTGCTGCCTGGGCTACAAGTATCTTTTGCAGCCCAGCCACCTTTCATAATTTGATTGGCTAATATTCAAATCATTTTTAAATAATAAAAAAATATTTACGCCGTTTATTGTCAGTAACTTTCCTTTTCTTATTTCAGGTTAACAACTTTTCTTTCTCTCTCTTCATTTCTCTACACTCCAATTTCAAGGCCATAAAATTTTAATTGGGGTTATTTGAAATTTGCAGGACTGATTGTGTGTTATATAGACATAAAATTTCAAGTGAGTTTTTAGAGGAAGTGAAGGAAAGAGTGAAAAATTTCAATTCATCTGAGGTTGGTAAAGGAAAGGTAGATTGGATTTTTTTTAAAAGAAAAATCCCCAAAAAAAAAATGATAACAATTTTTTTTTTATTTGTCTAGAGATATCCTTTAGAGTATTGCAAATCTTACTGCGTTAAAAAATAATTAACAAAAAAAAAAAAATACTTATTGTAGAGTAAGGAAGATAGAGTGAGAGATGAAATTGAAAACAAAGGTCATGGAAGATAGAAATGAAAGAAAGAGAGAGAAAATAGGAGAAGTTGTTTATGTGACGAAGAAGAAAGAGAAAGTTACGGAAGAAAAAAATCTAAGTAAACGGGCGTGAATGGTTTTTTTTATTTAAAAAATAATATAAATATGCAGCCAATCAAATCGTGACACGTGTTGGGCTGCAAAAGATACTTGTAACCCGGGCTGTAAGCAAGTTTTACTCTTATTATTATTATTGTTTTAATTAGCAAGATATGAGCTAATTATATAAATCTTAGCTAGTTGTTTTAAATTAAGTAAAAATGACTACATTCCACATAACATTTTAAAGTCAATTTGAAATTTAATGTTTCAATTGTTTTCAAATGTTATTTTATTTCTGAATTTTTATTTATAGCATTGCACCAACTGAGTGGCGGCCATTAGACTGAGTTGAGAAAATGAGAGCTCCGTAACATTTCAATTTTATAAACCTGCAATGAATTTTTTATACAATCATAGCACAATTTTTCCTGTCAATATTAAATTTACAGATATTTTTTCAATGGAACCCATTTGTATATAATTTGACAAAAAAATATAAAATTAAAAGGACATTTAGAGTTTTTTTTTTTAAATGGTCTTATATATGTCCATCACTTTTATTGAAGAAATCGTTTTTTTTTCTAAAAAAAAAGAGTGGTAGAATAAAATAAATATATATATATCAACATGAGCATAACTCGACATATTGTATAAATTAAGTGACCAAAAGTCACATGTTCAATCTTTCTCTTTGACATTTATTAAGTCTTTTAGACAGGTTTACTTATCCACATTGTTTAAAAGTAAATTGTGTTATATTTGATGTTCATCAGATCTCAATAACAATATAGCATTTAGTTCATTAGTGTATTTTAATTCAACTACAACTAAATGGGCACGGAGTCAATGACAGATGTACCAAGATAAAATTTGTAGCCAGAGCTGTCATCAGTCCTGTTGTTGACGTCTCCTTCGTCGCTTTGCACGTTCCTCATCAAAGTCAGGCGAATGGTCCCCAACACCTTCTCTTTCGCTGCTTTGCATGTTCCTCTTATCAAAGTTAGGCAAAATGGTCCCCAAAACCTTTCTGTCTAACTTCTTCCATTCTGCTTCTCTCGTATTCTCAGGCTTTTCATCCAATGACAAATCTAAGTCGACATCATTCAAGATAGAATGACTCAAGTGAGAGATGACATTGCAGATCAAATTTGGACAACATTTGAATGATAAATACAATTTTATCGTTGTTTTTAATTTTGCATCGAGGCTTATTGTTGTGCAAATTTGTGTAATAAAATACCGCAAGTGTAGGTGTCCAAGTTTTAATATAGTGTATTGAAAATACGGATATCGTACTCGGGATGGGTTTTCTAGTTCACCTAATTACCACGAATACTATCACTCAAATTTATTTAGAGAATAAAAATAGAAGAATATGATTCAAACAAAACAAAAAACATAAAAGAAAATATGGAGAACAATAAGGAGAGATGTGTTATAGGGAATTGACTTAAGCAATGTGTCGCAACGTCATCTCTTCTTATTCTTCGTTCATTAAAACCTGAAATTATTTAATTTCTAGATTATTGACAAGTTCTACCCATAGACTTGATATTCTCTCTCGAGCAATAACAATATTCTTTGAAAAGTAAATTACTTATATTTCTATGACAATTCAGACAATCCAAATATGAAGAACCTAAAACTATAGTTGTCACAAAATCTACAAAGATATGTCTTTCTCATGTATAAATCAGGGAAAACAATTCAGGATCGTCAATAAAAATCGTCTCTCAACCTCAAATCATTGATATAAAATTCATGCAAAGAATGGTCAAATCCTAACATGCATTAAGGTCAGAAAAATTATCACAACCAATATGAAATTAAAATACCAACTAGTAATTAAAAAGAATAAGATTCAAGGAACGATTACATCAAAACTCTAAGTCAAAAAAATTTAGCTAATCATATTCAATAGTTCAAAATATAAACTAAAAAATAAACTCATAATAAAACTACAAATTAAAAGGGAAAGAAGAAATAAAACTCGTGTCGATTCCACATTTCCACTGCAATCTCCACGATCCTGAGCATGTAAATATGTACTTTGTGCTCCCAAAAATCTCTCCAAACTCTAAAAAAATATGTAATTTCGAAATTGGGGTTGACTCCCCAAATCGGCTCTCAAAGAAATGGAAAAAAATATGTATTTATATGGTAATTTAGGTAAAAACTCATATGATAACAAGTCTGGGCGGGCTAAAATCAGGTGCAGCGCGCGTCCATGGAGTTTCATGCAGGTGTGGAGTTGAAATTTCACGTTAATCCGAAGGATATATTAAAATTACGCTGGATTTAACATCATAGTTGGCAGAGTGAGTATCGGTCGGTCGGCGTCGGTTTTGGGCTCAAACCGTCGTCGACAAGGGCAGATCTCTTTGGGGACTAGGGGGGCATGGCCCCCCCCCCCCCCAAATATTTGAAATTTTTAATATACATAGACAAAATAATGCCTTAAAATATATAGTATGTATAATATATAAAATTTGACCCCTAAAATAAATAAAAGGACAATTTGCTGCAATGGTAAGTGTGATTATCATACAATTTTGTGATCTTAAGTTCAAACCTTAGTTTCTACATTTTTTTTTTTTTTTAAGCACTTCATATTTAGTTTTAAATATTTAATTCTATAAGATTTTTTTTTTTAAGATTCATTTTTTTATATATATATTTATATTAAAAAATGTTGAAATATAGTTTTAGTCGGGTGGGGGATTGAAACTGCTGACCTTTCAGTCAAGACACAACTTTATGTCAATCGAGCTATGTTCGGTTTGACGTCGTTTTAGTCTTTGTACTTTAAAAATTATATTAATTTTAGTCTTTAGAATTTCAAATGTCCAAATTTAGTCTTTATACTTTTAACAAATCTTCAACTTAATCCTTAGTATTAGTTTATTTGTTAGTTTTTCCAAAAGTAATTTAGTCTATATTACACCACTCTCTAAATGTTGGAAAAATATTTCACATTAAATTGTGTTTTTTTTAATAATTTTTTTTTCAAAGTGTCTACTAAGTTTTTAAACTTTCAATTTTGTATTTAATAGATCCACAAGCTTTAAAAAGTGTTCAATCTATTTTTAAATTTTCAATTTTGTATCTGATAGGTCGTCGAATTTTCAAGTTTAAGTGTAATAGATCCTTGTCTTATTCGATATTTCTTAAAATAAAGGGATTCATTAGAACCAAAATTGAATTATATAATAGTATTAAGTTTATTTGAACTTAGTTAAGAAACCTTTGATTCGCCTACATATTTTTATCACAAATAATATTTTTAAGATCAACATAGTATGAGAGCGTGAATTAAAACCTCAAATTTTTTTGTGATAATTTTTTTTTTGGCCCCCCCAAACATTAATGTCTAGATCCGCCCCTGGTCGTCGACCACCGAAAAGTCGGTTTACGTTGGTCGGTTTTGATCAGTTTTTGGGAGATTGGTGACGTCGGTCAGTCGATTTTGATCGGTTTTTGGGAGATTGGTGACGTTGGCCGACAGACGGTCGGTTTTGATCGGTTTTGGCCGAATTCGACTTGAAGAGAGAACTCCGGCGAACTGTGAAAAAAAAGAGTGAAAAAGAGGAGATGGAAGTGAGAGAGACGACGATGGAAAGACACGGTGATGGAGATGAAAGGGAGACAAATGGAGGAAAAATTTTGTGGGAAGAAAGAAGATGAGAAGATATGAGACGGAAGGAGAAGAAAGGTTAGGGAGAAATAAATGGAGATATAAAAAATGGAAAAAGAGAAATGAGAGGGAGGGAGACCAAAGGTTAGGCTAGGGAGAGACAAATTGAGAGATATAAAAATGATGTAAAAAGAAAATATTTTTTTTATTATTAAAATGGATTCTTAGGAAGAGATGTTTGAGAAGAGAGGAAGACATCTCTTCAGAAGTGTAGTACATGTAGTCACTGAGCCATATTTATTATTATTTTTATTTTTTTCAATTTAAATTTAGTCGGTCGGTTCGGTCGGTTTTAATATTTTTTGGCCAACCGACTAGTCGGTTTTTCTACATGAAAAATTGACCCCGACCGACTATTGGCATAAACCGACCGACCGAAGTTGGTTCGGTCAGTTTCGATCGGTGGGTTCAGTTTTTCGGTTAGTTTTGCTCACCTCTAATAGTTGGGTTGGCCGCGTTGGTGGAGCGTCAGTTGTTAGATTGTTTGGTGTGCGCGCGCATTCCTGAGCTCCAATGCTGCTTTATTTTCCTTTTATGTACTTTGAGCGGTCTGGTTAGGTTCTGGAGGCGGTCTGGTCCGGTTTGGGTTGGTTAAGCGGAAAAACTTCGATTTCAAGCGGCGCTTATATGCTCTCGGGTTTTGGACCCATTTTCCTTCTCTTTGTCACTTGAGAACTTCAAATTGCATCCAAATAGCTTAGTTTTCACCACAAAGCTTCTAAATTCTCCCGTTTGCTAAAAAATGCTCGATATCTATAAAATAATCAAATATAATCGTGAAAGTACATATTTAATCCTCTAAACTAGCATAAAATAAGTCATAAATATAGCTCATTTTGTGTGCTATCACTAATTTATATTAGATTATGTAAACTTTGTATAATTATTTTTTAAATTATGTAAATTAAAATTCTATTTAAACTATAAAATTGGAAAAACATTGGGAAAAAAAACAAGAAACAGTTATCAAACAAGATGTTTCTCTTTCTGTTTTTTTTTTTTTCAAGAAATAAGAAACATGAGTATATATCAAAGTTTCTAATTCTCAAAATACAAGAAACAAGAAACATGAAAACAAAAAAAAAAGAAATGTTATTAACCGGACCCTTAACAACTCAGACAACACTCAAGACAAGAAGAGATGTGTTTTTAAAAATGGAAATGGTCGAGTAGATAGGGGTGTACATGGGTTGGGTTTAGGGATTTTTCAACCCAACCCGAAAATTTCACCCAACCCAACCCTCAATTTTCGGGTTGGGTTGGCGGGTTGGATTTTTTTTAAAATTAATTTTTTATTTGATTTTTTCCATTACTCCAAATCACAAAAATTCACAAATTGACATCAGACTATTTTAGAGGTGGCGAACAACGAGGCGGTGGAGAGAAGGACGACGTCGGCTGGATGGAGGATGGAAGCGGAGACGGACGAAGGGCGGAGGGGGAGAAGATCTGCGAGAGAGAGAGAGGGGAGAAGATCTCTGCGAGAGGGAGAGACGGCGTCGGCTGGAGGCGGAGAATGACGGCGACGAGGCGGAGGAGGTGGAGATCTGGTCTGAGAGATGGATTGTCTGAGAGAGATGAGAGGGTTGAGAGGTGAGAGAGATGAGAGGGTTGAGAGGTGAGAAAGATGAGAGAGATGAGGGGTGAGGTGAAGATCTGAGAGAGAGAGAGAGACGGCGTCGGCTGGATGGAGGCGGAGATGGACGAAGGGCGAAGAGGGGAGAAGATCTCTGCGAGAGGGAGAGACGGCGTCGGCTGGAGGCGGAGAATGACGGCGACGAGGCCGAAGAGGTGGAGATCTGGTCTGAGAGATGAATTGTCTGAGAGAGATGAGAGAGATGAGAGGTGAGAAAGATGAGAGAGATGAGAGGGGTGAGGTGATGAGACGGCCGACAAAAAAAAGAAAAAATGAGAAACGTGAAACGTGAAACCCTAATCTTTGGAAATATAATATATATATATATATATATATATATTGAATCTGGTTCGGTTCGGGTTGAACCGAGCTTAAATTGGTTCAACCCGCGAACCGAACCGAAAATTCGGTTTTTTAATTTTGCAACCCAACCCAACTCATATTAAAAAAAAACCAACCCAACCCGAAAAGTTGGGTTGGATTTGGTGGGTTGCGGATTTTTTGTACACCCCTACGAGTAGATGCTTGCAGAAGCGAGTCCTTGGGGATTGTGCATGTAATGCATATTCCAAAGTACTATTGGTTGCATGGTATGGAGAAATAACTTGATTGATATACAAAAGTTTGAGAGCGGTGGTGGAACTTGATGGAATGTCTTAAATCTGTTATGACCCGCTACGACGGCCTCGGTTCGGGAGTTTGGCTTTTATCATTCTGTATTTGTATTGGGCTTTGACCCATTATGTATTAGGTCATTACAAGAGTGTCATATATAAACATTATAATGACTTCCATCTCGCTTAGTCTGTCATTGTTGTAATTCTCCTTTATTCTACAATTTTTCTCCCCCTTCTGTCCGTGGACGTAGCTAACACAATGTTAGTGAATCACGTAAATTTTGTGTCAATTCTCTTTTGCGCTTTTATTATTTGTTGTTTGATTCTATCGTGACAAAACTGGACTTTATCTACTAATGACATATATATCATTGTCCCTCTATCTTCCGCGGTTCTTCTAAGCCTGTTTCTTTGTTCGATCACAACCAATTTCAGATGGAATGGAACGAGAGAGAAAAAAAAGAAAAATGGGAAAAAAAAAAAGGAGGGAGATTGTTTCCCATTATGACACTCTTCTAATGATAGATAGAAGGAAAGAACGAAGAGAACTGGATCAAAATAATTTATTATGTCAAAGTACAAAGTTTTAGGATAAGAAAAAACTATAGGCTCTTGAAAATGACAAGATTACATTAATTACTACCGGCCAATTACTGTGGTAAGTGTAACATTATTTACAGAATTGTTATCTCGACATTGTTGAGATGTTTTTGTGCTAGTCTCAAGTTGTCTACCAATAAAGCTAGGTTGTTTTGGCATAGGAAGATCTATGATTTCACTGTTGAGCATTGAAATAATGGTGGAGACATTTGGTCTATCCTTTACAAATTCTTCAACACATAAGAGTCCCACTTGGATGCACCTTAAGATCTCGGATTGATAGCATAATTCATACATTGCTAGATCAATCAAGGGAATAAGATTGTTTTCTATCCACAACTTCCATGCCTGAAACCAAGTTAAAAAAATTGTGAGTTATAGTGATCATTTGAAAGTTATCATGATTAATTTGGATGTGAATAAGTCTTTTTTGTGTAAACATACAAATTCCAATAAGCTCAAGGAATGTTCGTGGCTGTAGAATCCTGTATTCCTTCTCCCACTTATAATCTCAAGTAGTAAAACTCCAAAACTAAATACGTCTGACTTCTCTGAAAATCGACCTTGCATAGCATATTCAGGAGACATATATCCGCTAGATTCATGTGAATAAACACATTTTAATTATTGTTAGTTGCATAATTATCAATATAATCAAATTAATATAAAATGATGAGAATGATACTTACTAGGTTCCAACAACCCTTAAAGTGTTGGCTTGGACTTCATTACCACCAAAAATTCTAGCCATACCAAAATCAGAGATTTTAGAATTCAAATCAGTGTCTAGTAGAATATTACTTGCCTTCAGATCTCTATGGATGATTCTCAATCTTGAATCTCTATGAAGGTAAAGGAGACCGCGAGCAATTCCGTCGATAATATTAAATCTTTTTCTCCAATCCAAAACTTTTTGTTGGATTGAATCTGCATTATTCAAAGATTTTAATCGTAGTTAGAGAATATATATATACTCTCTAAAGTAAATAAACTACAATGGAGAGCAAATTATTTCTTAAAATTTAGTTCAAGAATATCTAACCAAAAATGAATGCATCCAAACTTAAGTTGGGCATGTATTCATAAATTAACATCTTCTCTTCTCCTTCAATACAACAACCAATAAGCCGCACAAGATTTCTATGTTGCAGCTTTGAAATCACTCTCACTTCATTTATAAACTCTTCATACCCTTGGTTAGAAGCTTTTGAAAGCCTCTTTATTGCTATTTCCTGTCCATTTGATAATTTTCCCTGAGAGTATAACATTATCCTGAGCCACATTGCTTCCAATTAATCAACAAAATATACATATACCAAGTACTATTTACCTTATATACTGGACCAAAGCCACCCTGTCCAAGCTTGTTATTTAAGTCAAAGTTGTTCGTTGCGATTTCTAGCTTCTCAAAATCATAAAGAGGCAGCTCCTCGAGTTTAATTTCATCGTCAATCATATCATTCGTTCTCCGGTTCAAAACATTTTCCTTTCTGCTAGGCACTATACTTTTCGTCTCCTTTGCTATTAAACATATAAAATGTTACATTAAGCTATCAGTAAACTATATGACTATTTCAAAATAAATTAAACGAAAAAGAAACAAAATGTCAATCCAAACATAACTTAGCAGATAAACCATAAATTACTACCTTACCCAAAATTGAAAGGTTCCTCATCCCCACAATTGTTCAACTTTTAAAAAAGGAGAAAAGAGATAACATGAAGTGTGGTTGTTATGTTATGTTAAACAAAAAATTAAAATGAGGTTTGAATTACCTGGTTTGTGAGTCTTCCATCTCCACCATAAGAAATATATGAAAATGATGAACACAATAAGCATTATTGGTAGCACTATGGCTAATGCTATGATAATTCCTTTATTTTCCTTTAGATCATCTGTGAACGAAATCAATTAAAAATAGTTAAAAACAATATAATATAATTCAAATGATGAAAAAATTGCAATAATAGAAGTTTATAGAGAGTTGTACTTGTAGCTAAATCTGCAATTGGCAATCTAAGATAAAGATCAGCTCCACCGCTGTCAAACTTTTGTATATCAATCAAGTTATTTCCCCATAGCATGCAACCAATACTATTTTGAAATGCAAAGGCTTTACATGAACAATTCTCCGAGCACTCACGTCTGCAATCATCTACTGAAACAGATGAATTAGACCACTCTGCCAAAAAAGGAACTTTAACCATTTCCATTTTCAAAAACCCATCTTCTTCAATACTAGCATTATTATTGTTCAAGTTCTGACATTTTAAAGGCGTATTTCTTACACACCCATCACTCCAATTTCCTCTATTCCATTCTTGTTCATGCTTTGGCTTAAACCCTCTTAAACAGCTGCAAACAGGAGATGCCTTCGCATCACAGATCCCAAATGCCCCACAAGCACCATACCAATCACATGGCGATTTTGGAGTCGATGAAATATAATATGGTTCCATTGCAACCATTCAAAATCCCATTGCATTTCCTCCACATTCCCTTTTGAACTCAAAACCAGGTAACCAGATAGCTGAAAATCCTTATTATATGCAAAAGAGAGAGTGTAAGTTTGGTCTTCGATTAAGAGGTTAAATCCATATAGAGAATGAGATTTCATGTAGGGTACTCCAATAAAAGTCTGACCGTCCCATGGACCAGACCTCCAATGTATGTTAAGCTCCTCATTCCAAATCACAACTTCAGGAACTTTGTAAATATGTAGACTTATAGAAAACTTACCCTTAGATGGATCAGAAGGGTCGTTCCATGAGGTAATCCCAAATTTCTCGTTGGTTCTTGTGTTGGTTACAAATTTCATGGAAGGCAAGAATTTGTCAGAAGGGTGTTCGAAACTCTCCCACATAATCTTCCCAGAAACAGTATCTTCCAAAATAAGGTTACCTGAATCTAAAACTCGAGCCCTTGTTGTGTTGATTTCAGGGGAAGAAAGATTTGAAGACCAAATGATGGTGTTTTTTCCATCTAAGACAACAAGATTCCCATCTTGGGAAATTGTGAAGATCCCGGAAGTATCTTGGAGAGGGTTGTCTCTGTTGGCCACCCATACTATAGATTGTGGTGAAAATTGCTTGAACCAAATTCCGACATGTCGATTTGTAGAGTTGGGAGGTGTGAAGAACCCCAACTCGAAGGAACTGCCATTGGAGCTTATGGTTGCAGGGTCTTTAATGGAATTTGTTGATGTGATTGCATCTCTAACCCCGAAGCAAAATCTTGAACAGAAACATGAAAATGAAAGAAGAAGAAGAAAACTGCTATTGTTTTGGGATTTCATGGCTGTCTTTGATTGAAAATCCTTGTAAGTTCAGGAAATAATAAATTTATTTGCAGATATTTTTCTTCAAACAAGTTGGGAGAGATTTCAAAGTCATCCATTAGATTTTTATTTGTTTGTTTGAAGTCTTTATCGTCTACATTTCAATGTCCACCATTTATGGACTGTTTCTATCGTCAGTCGTGTACATTTTTTCTTTTCCCCTGTTCTTTTGAGAGAGACGTATTTACTTATAGTTTGGTTTGGGATTCCTTTTCAGTATACATCTCAAATTTGAAAGAAGAAGAAAAAATTAAATTCGAAGGACACAAAAGTCTAATTGGAAATGAATATGTCACTTCGGCTACTTGAAATAACTCCTTTTTTTTTTGTTCACTAGCTAAAAAGAAAACTAAAAATTCCTTAGCAAAAAAAGAGGAATTGCTTTCTCAATAAATTTAAATCATCATTCAAAATTCTCTTCCACTCAAAGTTCTAAGGTCATTTTCTTCTTCTTCTTTAAATTTAAATATCATTCAATTCATGATTTTTATATAAAAGCAGTGAAGATGAGAGGACGACCATTGACTTGTTTGCTTTTGTGCTAACATACTACTTCTAACTCAAATGCTGCAAACATTTAGCTTGCTTCTAACAAAGCTACACACTACTTCTCTCATATACCTCACTCAACAGTCTAGTCCTTCTAACTGGTCCATCATCAACCAATCCATCAGTGTCCAGAAAAACTTCTTGTTGTTTCACCTCTTCTTCTTTTGTCCAGTCTCACTTCTCATCATCAAAGAATCGAACATCCCTACTAATCACCATCTTCTTTTTGTGAGGTTGATAGATCGTGTATGCTTTGGACATCATGGTGTAGCCTACAAAGATTCTTTGTTTTGTCTTTTCACTCAACTTGTCTCTCTTCTTCTGTAGAACATGAGAAAAACACAAATAACCAAACATTTTCAAATTTTTCAGTTTTGGTTTAGCATTAAACCAAACTTCATAGGGTGTCTTCTTCTCCAATACCCTTGTAGGTAGTCTATTCAATAAAAAAAAATTGATGTGTTTGCTGCTTCAGCCCAAAACTCTTTTGACAAGTTCTTTTCATGCAACATGCATCTTGTCATCTCCATAACACTCATGTTCTTCCTCTCACTAACTTCGTTTTGTTGTGGGGTATATGGAGCAGTGAGCTGATGCTTTATTCCAACTTCTTCACAAAAGTAATTGAACCTTTGTGACGTGCATTCATTCCCGTTATCGGACCTTGCCACCTGAATCTGACAACCACTCTAATTCTCAACCCATCTTTTAAACTTCAGAAACACTTCAGACGACTTATGCTTCATGAAGTAAATCCAACACATTCTGGTATAATCATCAATAAAGATAATGAAATACCTGCTACCATTGAGCGAGAGAGTTGGTTGTGGTCCACATAAGTCAGTGTGGATGAGCTGCAACTTCTCTGTTGCTTTCCAAATTGACTTCTTGAATGGCAGCCTTGTTTGCTTCACTGTAAAACAAGTTTTGCATTTTTTTTCCAGCTCCTCCAGAACTAGTACTCCAACTGCCATCTCATTCTTCTGCAAATACTACAACCTCTTCGGATGAAAATGCCCTAACCTCTTGTGCCATAGCTCAGTGTCACTCACTTGACACTTGAAAGCTATTTGTTCCTTCTCGAGTGGATTCAATAAGAAACTCTTGTGCTGCATTTTTATTTTGAACAACGTATTCCCATTGGAATCGAAAATAAGACACTTTCCTTCTTCAAATAACACTTTGAATCCATTCTCTACTAGTTGACCAACACTTAACAAGTTTTGATCAATCTCAGGAACTATAAGCACTTCAGTAATCAACTTGGTTCCTGCACAGCTCTCTATTGACACTGTGCCCTTCCCCTTCACTTCTAGATACTCACCATTCCTTATCTTCACCCTTGATTTGAATGACTTGTTAAGGTCCTTGAACAACTCCTTGTCACCTGTCATGTGATTGGTACACCCACTATCAACCAACCAACTGTCACATTGAGTGACTGATGAGAAACAGGTAGCCACAAAAAGTCGATCTTCTTCTTGTTGTATTGCAGCAGGTGCTCCTTCTTGCTGTTGAGATCCTTTACAGAATCTTTCAATGTGCCCCATTAAATGACACCTTCTACACTTCACATTTGGCTTTCTCCAGCATCTGAAGTGTGGATGATTATGCTTCCCACAGTGCTTGCATGCACTGCCCTTGTTGGATTTTGTACTTTCATCATCCTGTACAGCATAATCTGAGCTACTGCCGCCACTTTCCTTTCTCCCTCTCCACTTCTTCTCTCTTCTACCTTCTCTCTGCTGCATTCTGACTTTCAGTGCCCCCTCAATGCTTCATTCTTGCCTCATCAACCTTCTCTACTCTTGTGCTTGCAAAGCACTTACTAACTCTATCACCTTGAGTTTAGAGAGGTCTTTGGTATTTTCTAAGGAAGCAATGGTTGCTTCATATTTCTCAGGACTTGAAACTAGAATTTTCTGAACAAATCTATTGTCAGATAAATTAGTTCTTAATGCTCTTGCCTTATCGGCAATCGCAATCAACTTGTCTGAGTATTCTTTAATGGACTCAGAATCCTTCATTTTCATTCTCTCGAATTCCCTCACCAAGTTCAACACTTTCATGCCCTTGATCCTATCATCACCTTCATACTCACCTTTGAGGAAGTCCCAGATCTCCTTTGCTGACTTCAAGGCCATAATTCTGTTGAATATGGATGAAGACACAGCTGCATATAGGCAAGCTCTAGCTTTTTCCTTCCTGGTGACCCTCTCCTTGTGAGTCTTTATCTGGTTGATTGTTGAATTATCGGTAAGTGCAACAACCTCATAGTCGCTCTCAACTACTTCCCAATAATCACAAGCCTTCATGTAGGCTTGCATTCTGATAGCACATGCTTGGTAGTTTTCGCCATCTAACACTGGTGGAGCCAGTGAAGAAAGACCGCTCGATCCTGACTCCATCTCACTCAAATCTCAAAGTGTATCACTCGGTTTCTCTAAGAGATATCTCACTAACTCTCACTCACATGCCCCTTAAGAATTTTAGCTATGATATCACTGTTGTTTCAAAGAGAGAAGAGAAATGGGAATGCAACTACTACATTTCATTCAATAAAATATGAGCTTGAATACACTTTCTAAATGCTAAAATAGCTTAGTTAACTCCATAAAAACAGTCACTAACTCCACTAACTTTAACTCCACAAAACTAGCACTTACTTCACTAACTCTAAATATATCAACACTTATCTCACTAACTTCAAATATAGTAATTGACTAAAAAAAGACTTGTAGCTTTGAGTTAACTAACAACTTCAATTTGATATCTAGTTTCACTATTTTTGGAGTTGTGTATCAAAAGATAAATATCATCGAAGTTGGACTATAGTTTTGAAAATTTCAAAACTGAAGATTCTCTTGAGGAGTGCATTAAAAAATAGATATTTTTTTACCAAAATATTCAAAAACTTTGAAACGGGTACGGTTGGAAAGCTAACACATAGAGCTTTAATTTGATACTTGATTTCATTATTTTTGGAGTTGTGTATCAAAAGATACAAATGGGGGAAGTTCTAAAAACTTCACTAAACCCAGAACTGAAGATATGGCTGAAAACTTCAAAACGGTAGCTAAACTTTGACGATATTTTTTGATACACAACTCTAAAAATAGTAAAACCATGTATCAAACTGAAGCTCTCTGTGTTAGCTTTCCAACCGTACCTTTTTCGAAATTTTTGAATATCTGTGTAAAAATATATCAATTTTTGAATGCACCCATCAAAAGAATCTTCAGTTCTGAAATTTCCTGAACTATAGTCTGACTTCGATGATTTTATCTTATGATACACAACTCCAAAAATAGTAAAATCATGTATCAAATTGAAGCTCTCTCTGTTAGCTTTCCAACGATACATTTTTCGAAATATTTGAATATCTTGATAAAAAGATATCAATTTTTTAATGAAAGGAGCGTAGATGCCAAAGAATCGTCTTTTGAAAAGACGACCTTCATCCATGTGGAGCAAGATCGTCTTTTCAAAAGACGATCTTTGCTCGCGTGAAAAGACCCTTTTAAAACAGCATTATTTTTTAAAAATAGTTTCAAACCTAAACATTTTTATAAAAAGTTTTAAAAAGTACAATATTATTAAAAAAACACCCCAAATACCCCAAATAGACCCCAGTTCTTTTATGTCTGTTACGTTGGCTAATCTAATATCACAAGCAATGTAAGAGGGGGATGGGAGAGAGAGAGAGAGAGAGAGAGAGAATTGAGAGGAGATGCATATATTGAGAAAAAGTAGAAATGGGAAGAATGAGAGATACTGGAACAGAACAGATAGAGAGAGGGCTAGCTAGATAAGAAGAATGAAGAGAGAAAAATTAATCAAGTTAACTTTTTGATGTCAAGTTAAAAGTTTGAGGATAAGAAAAAATCACTGATCTTCAAAGGACAAGATTACATTACTATCGACCAATTACTGTGGTAACTGTAACACTATTTACAGAACATTTATCTGAACATTGTTGAGATGTTTTTGTGCTACTCTGGAGTTGTCTACCAATGAAGCTAGGCTGCTTTGGCATAGGAAGATCTATAATTTCACTGTTGAGCATTGAAATAATGGTGGAGACATTTGGTCTATCATTTACAAATTCTTCAACACATAAGAGTCCCACTTGGATGCACCTTAAAACTTCGGATTGATGGCATAATTCATAGATTGCTGGATCAATCAAAGGAATAAGATCGTTTTCAATCCACAACTTCCATGCCTGAAACCAAATTTAAAAAAACGTATTGTCTGAGTTATACTTATAGTGATCATAATTTGGAAGAGAATATTTATATTTCTTTTGTATGTAGACTTACAAATTCCAATAAGCTTAAGGAATGATCATGGCAGTAGAATCCTGTATTCCTTTTCCCACTTATAATCTCAAGTAATAAAACTCCAAAACTAAATACATCTGACTTCTCTCAAAATTGACCTTGCATAGCATATTCAGGTGACATATATCCGCTAGATTCATGAAAACACATTTAATTCTTTTTAGTTGCATAATGATTATAACCAAATTAATATAAAATACTGAATGACGATACTTACTAAGTTCCAACAACCCTTAAAGTATTGGCTTGCACTTCATTACCACCAAAAATTCTTGCCATGCCAAAATCCGAGATTTTAGGATTCAAATCTGGGTCTAATAGAATATTACTTGCCTTTAGATCTCTATGGATGATTCTCAATCTTGAGTCTCTATGAAGGTAAAGGAGACCGCGAGCAATTCCGTCGATAATATTAAATCTTTTTCTCCAATCCAGAAGTTTTTGTTTGATAGAATCTACATGCAAAGACGATTTTAATTGTAGTTAGAGTATATATTCTAAAGCAAATAAACTACAATAGAGTGCAAAATATTTCTTAAGATTTAGTTCAAGATAATATCTTTACCAAAAATGAATGCATCCAAACTTAAGTTGGGCATGTATTCATAAATTAACATCTGCTCTTCTCCTTCAATACAGCAACCAATAAGCCGCACAAGATTTCTATGTTGCAGCTTCGAAATGACCCTCACTTCATTAATAAATTCTTCATACCCTTGGTTAGAAGCTTTTGAAAGCCTCTTTATTGCTATTTCCTGTCCATTTGATAATTTTCCCTGAAAGTAAAACATTATCCTGAGTCACATGCTTCCAATTAATCAACAAAATATACACATACCAAGTGCTATTTACCTTATAAACTGGGCCAAAGCCACCCTGTCCAAGCTTGTGACATAAGTCAAAGTTGTTCGTTGCGGTTTCTAGTTTCTCAAAATCATAAAGAGGAAGCTCCTCAAGTTTAATTTCATCGTCAATTATATCATTCTTTTTCAGCTTCAAAACCTTCTCCTTTTTGCTTGACACTATAATCTTTTTCTCTTTTGCTATATATTAAACCTCAAATGTTACATTAAGCTATCAATAAACTAATATATGACTATTTTAAAAGAAATTAAAGGTTTGTGTTACCGTGTTTGTGAGTCTTCCATCTCCACCATAAGAAATATATGAGAATGATGAACACAATAAGCATTGGTAGCACTATGGCTATGATAATTCCTTTATTTTCCTTTAGATGATCTGTGAACGAAATCAATTAAAAATACTTAAAAACAAAATAATTCAAATGATGAAAAATTGCAATAATAGAAGTTTATAGAGAGTTCTACTTGTAGCTAAATCTGCATACGCCAATCGAAGATAAAGATCAGCTCCACCGCTCTCAAACTTTTGTATATCAATCAAGTTATTTCCCCATAGCATGCAACCAATACTATTTTGAAATGCATATGCATTACATGAACAATTATCGAAGCACTCGCGTCTGCAATCATCTACTGAAACAGAGGAATTAGACCACTCTGCCAAAAAAGGAACTTTAACCATTTCCATTTTAATAAACCCATCTTCTTCAGTACTGGCTGTGTTGTTCAACTTCTGACACTTTAAAGGCGTATTTCTTACACACCCATCACTCCAATTTCCTCTATTCCATTCTTGTTCATGCTTTGGCTTAAACCCTCTCAAACAGCTGCAAACAGGGGATGCTTTCGCATTACAAATCCCAAATGTCCCACAAGCACCATAGAAATCACATTGCGTTTGTAGAGCATACCACATATGCTTCCATTGCAACTCTGAAAAATCCCACTCCATTCGCTCCACATTCCCTTGTGAACTCAAAACCATGTAAGCAAATAGTGGAGCATCACTATTATACGCAACAGAGAGAGTGTAAGTTTGGTCTTCGATTACGAGGTTAAATCCAAAGAGATAAACAGAATTCATGTTGGGTATTCCAATAAAGGTCTGACCATCCCATGGACCAGATCTCCAATGTATGTTAAGTTCCTCATTCCAAATGACAGCTTCGGGAACATTGTAAATATGCAGAGTTAAAGAAAATTTACCCGTAGATGGATCGGAAGGGGTGTTCCATGAGGTAATCTCCAATTTCTCTTTGGTTCTTGTGTTTGTTGCAAGTTTCATGGAAGGCAAGAATTTATCAGAAGGGTGTTTGAAACTCTCCCATATTATCACCCTGGAAGATGTATCTTCCAAAATGAGGTTACCCGATTCTAAAATTCGGGCGCTTGTGTTGGTCCTAGAAGAAGAAGAAGAAACGTTTGAAGACCAAAGGACGGTGTTGTTTCCATCTAAGACGACAAGATTTCCATCCTGTGAAATGGTGAAAATCCCAGAAGTGTCGTTGAGAGGGTTGTCTGTATTGGCCACCCATACTACAGTTTGTGGAGAAATTTGATTGAACCAAATTCCAACATATCGGTTCGTAGAGTTGGGAGGTGTGAAGAATCCCAACTCGAAGGAACTGGAATTGGAAATTATGGTTGCAGGGTCTTTAATGGAATTTGTTGATGTGATTGTATCTCTGAGCCCGAAGCAAAATCGTGAACAGAAACATGAAAATGAAAGAAGAAGAAGAAGAAGAAAACTGCAATTGTTTTGAGATTTCATGGCTGTCTTTGATTGAAAATCCATGTGTAAGATCAGGAAGTAATAAAGCTACCCCAATTATTTGCAGATGGTTTTCTTCAAACAAGTTGGGAGAATGTGGACTAATGGCACATGTCAAAGTCAAAGCCCCCACTTTGGACTTTCTATCCTGTGCCTTTTTTATTTTTCCCATATTTCCCTATTCGTCCCACTGATACTTGTAATTTAGGTAGCCATTTTTTTTTTTTTTTTTGACAATACGTGGAATATGTGGAGCGGGGATTAGAATCTCTATTTCTTAGTCGATGGTACAAGTTTTATGCCAAAGGACAAAACTCAAATTCAAAGGACAGAAAGGTCAAATTGGAAATAAATACGTCACATTTGGCTGCATGAAACAAGTTTCCTTTTTGTTCACTAGCCAAAAATCTACAGCAAAGAAGAGGAATTGCTTCCTCAGCCAGTATGGAGAGATTTTATTGGAATTTCTACCAAAATCCACAAAGGAGATCAATCAATGAGAAAATATATGAAGAAATAAAACTTGCCTCCATACCAGTTAGCACAGTAAAAAAAAACTCTTCTCTCTTTCTCTTTGAGCATTCTAGTTACTTGTTTGATTTAAAGACTCAATTTCACCATTACTAAGCTGGATCGTCTGAAAGTAATTGGACTCCACCCATAATTTCTTAAAATTTATTCTCACATAAATGGAAGGGTGCGTTTGAAATACCTTACCACATATTATGAAGATTTCCTATAAGATTGAAACTATTTTATACACTAATATAAGATTGAAAAATGATATTTCCATCTATAGTTGTCTAATGTTATATGCAAATTGCATAATATATTTTTTGAAGAGAACCATGTAAGGGTATCCTTACTGATGGGAGGCCTAACAAACCATTTACTTCGGTTCAATTGAAATCAAATTAAGGCTAGAAACTCTCTGATTACTGTGGTTTACTTACTGCTATATATATATATAAACCTCTATGTTGTAAACATAAGGAGAGAGGTTGAGAGTTGTCTTACCGTGAAAAGCCTTGTGTATGTTCTTCAAGATTGTCTTCTAATACAAGCTGCTCCTTGAAAGTGGATGTTGAACTGCATTGACAGAACAAATAGATGAAGACCCAAGTTTGGATGCGATAATTGAAGGTTGGATCTTCATATTGAACCCTCAGTTAGCTTTCGTTTGATTCCGTTAAAGCAGGGGTTTTTTTTCTTCTTCTAAGTGGGTTTCTTGTAAGAAATTTGTGGGAGAAACTTTTTATTTGAAGAAATCAAACACTCCAGGTTAAAAAGTGACAATGCATCCATTGAAGAAATTTATGATTTAACAAAAAGCAAGGTGAGTGAAGGCATTAGAAGAAGAAAAATAAGAGATAAAGACCTTTGTGATTTCCAACGCCACATTTCATGGCGACCTTAGCCAAGAACAAGTTATATCCACCAGAAGCCGTTCTTTAAATCCACCGAACTGCAGCAGCCACCGCAACACCGCCGATTTCTCCAACTCCAAAAACCTCTCCACGATCACCGTCGGCACTCTCCCCGCCGATAGATCCTTCGGTAGACTCTCCGTCGACCCCCCGGCCTCAGCCAGCCCTGTTCTTCTCCTCCTCCTCCTCCTCCGTCGTGGCCTCGTCGCCTTCTCCATGTTCGTCCGTCTCCCACACATTTCTTACAAGAAACGGACTCAGGTGAATCTGCGTGCTTTTAACGGAATCAAACGAAAGTTAACGGCGCCTTGATTGCGACACTTATTCAACTTTGTAGTTGCTAAATTGTTTTTTCTTCTTATTTTAAATATCCATCGGACCAGACACGTGCAGGTAGCTTGACCGCTTTATCCTGAAACACAAGCTAGAGATCATTAATTTAGGGGTAGGGGTGTTTGAGATATCAATTTAGAGTTGGTTGAGCTGAATTATTATAATTCAGTCTACGTTTGGTCCACCACTATTATAACTCATAGTCAATAAAGTAATTACAGTGACTTCAATAGTATTTACTATTCACAATTATTATAATCACCGATTATGATAATATACTTAGTTCAGTGCCCCAAACAGTCCCTTTAGGTTTGCGAAAAGTATGAAATTTTCTAGAGTAGGGTTGGATCTTGCACTTGTGCAAAAATTTAAAATGCATTATTGTCGTCCAAATTTTTGTGCGTGCGGAGGTTAGATCTTGCACCTGTGCAGAAATTTAAATGTATTATTACGACTCAAATTTTATCGAACAATAACTTGGTGCAACGGGTGAATCCATCGTCTAGATACCTTAGAGGGGGTTTGATCCTACCTTTCTCAGAAATTTAAAAAATTATCAAACAAAACCAATTTAAATACATTACTACCGCCCAAATTTTATCCCTAAACAAATAAATTGTAATTTTGGAATAGTTGGGTTAGATACTTCTTGTAATTTTAGAATTCTTCCTATGATAGATAATTTGGTCATTTTGAAGATATAAAATTGTCAATATTATTATTGGTGGATATTAGGTTTATTTTTATTTTTTTTTGGAAGAAGAATGTGTATTGCTTATTTAGTTGTTGATATTTTGTCTTCTTCAAATTATCAAATGCTTGGACCACGAGGCAAGAAATTTAAGATGACAGAAAATATTTATTAAAAAAAAAAATTAAGAGGCATAATTATCTAGACATTTGATATTTAGAACTTGTCATTCCCTCGACGCGAAATACAACAATAAATTTAACGAACAAAAACGTCAAGTTCTAACAAAGATGATATGTAATAAGTGTCAAGAATTTATATACATGACATTTCAAACATGTCAATAATTTTAATATCCTTAACATTCGATCAATATCAAGGAACGTATAACATGAGATTGACTCGATAATTTGTCAAGTTTCAGCTCTCATATTTGACGGTGCTTACCTGAAGTTCCAAACACATCAAGTATCACAGTTTTTCCAGAGAGATAACATCATTATCGACCTATAACTGAGGTAAGTGTAAGTCTATTTACAGAATATTTATTTAGAGATTGTTGAGAGATATTTGTGTTGCTCTGAGCTGGTCTACCAATAAAGCTAGGCTGCTTTGGAATTGGAAGATCTACAATTTCACTGTTGAGCATTGAAATAATGGTCAAAATATTTGGCCTATCATCTATAGATTCTTCAACACATAAGAGTCCCACTTGGATGCACCTCAAAATCTCTGATTGCCAACACAATTGGTATATTGTTGGATCAATCAAAGGAACAAGATTTTCTTCCATCCAGAACTTCCATGCCTGAAACCACATCAAAAAATTGTTTAAGTCATTGAATTTACATACAATCAAGAATTTGATATTGAAGTTTTCTTTTTCACACACTTACAAATTCCACTAAGCTTAAAGCATGTTCATGACGATAGAACCCCGTGTTCCTTCTCCCACTTATAATCTCGAGCAATAAAACTCCAAAACTAAAAACATCTGATTTCTCTGAGAATTGACCTTGCATTGCATATTCAGGTGACATATATCCACTAAATTCATCAAAACATAATCATTGTTAGTTGCATAATTATTACAATCTAAATAACATAAACGGGAGAATAATGATACTTACTATGTTCCAACAACCCTTACAGTATTGGCTTGCACTTCATTACCACCAAAAATTCTTGCCATTCCGAAGTCTGAGATTTTGGGATTCATATCTTTGTCTAATAGAATATTACTTGCCTTTAAATCTCGATGAATGATTCTCAATCTTGAATCTCTATGAAGGTAAAGGAGACCCCGAGCAATTCCATCAATAATATTAAATCTTTTTCTCCAATCCAAGAGTTCTTGTTTGATGGAATCTACATGCAAAAGATTTTTAATTGTGGTTAGTGATTAGTTATTCTAAACCAACAAGGAAACTACAATGGGAAGAGAGAAATCTTAAATTTTAGTGCAAAATAAACATATCTAACCAAAGATCAGTACATCCAAACTTAAGTTGGGCATATACTCATATATTAGCATCTTCTCTTCTCTTTCAATGCAGCAACCAAGAAGTTGAACAAGATTTCTATGTTGTAGTTTTGAAATGACCACCACTTCATTTAAAAATTCTTCATACCCTTGATTAGAAGCTCTTGAAAGCCTCTTTATCGCGATTTCCTGTCCATCTAACAATCTTCCCTGATATAATATAAAACATTATTAACTTGAGCTAGCTATATATTATATATATACATAATAATAAGTAATTTATATAATAATGGCTACCTTATATACGGGACCAAAGCCACCTTGTCCAAGTTTGTTTCTTAAATCAAAACTGTTTGTTGCAATTTCCAGCTTCTCAAAATCATAAACAGGTAGTTCTTCAAATTTACTTTGGTCCCCAATCGTATCATCCCTTCTCAAGTACTTCAAATTTCTGTTACCTTTTTTGCGAGCCTTCCATCTCCACCAGAAGTATATAGCAATGATGAAGATGATAAGCGTTGCAGCTGGTAGCACTATGGCTATAATAATTCCTGTCTTGTTTTTTATATCATCTATAAGGATGAAAGCAATATTCAAGAGATTTAGATTCAAAATGATAAAAAAAAAAAAATTGCAGTGTATAGAAGTTTAGAGATCAGAGCCTACTTGTGACTAAGTCTGTATATGCCAATCGAAGATAAAGATCAGCTCCAAGGCCTTCAAACTTCTGTATATCAATTAAATCACTTCTCCATATCATACAACCAATACCATTTTCAAATGCATAAGCACTACACGAGCAATTCTCCAAGCACTCGAGTTTGCAATCATCCGCTGAAGTAGAGGAAATCGACCACTCTGCCAAAAATGGAACTTTAACCAATTCCAGTTTTAAAAATCCATCTTCCTCATTAGCGCTGCTGCTGGTGTTGGTGTTGGTGTTGTTGGACTTGTTCTCGCACTGCAATGGCGTATTTCTCACGCACCCATTACTCCAATTTCCTCGATTCCACTCCGATTCAAACTTTGGTTTATACCCTTTTAAACAGCTGCAAACAGGGGATGCATTTGCATTACAAATCCCAAACGGCCCACAAGCACCGTAGAAATCACACTTGGATTTAAGAGCCGACCAAATCACCACCCAACTTTCTTCCGAAAAATCCCAATACTCTTGCTCCAGATTCCCTTCTGGGCTTAATATCATGGTATTGACTAATTGATTGGCATTGTTATAAGAAATAGAGAAATGATAAGTTTGGTCTTGAATTGCAAGATTAAATCCAATGAGATACACAGAAATCATTTCAGGTACTCCGATAAACGTCTGACCATTCCATGGACCGGACCTCCAATATGGGGTACCACCATTCGAAACGACAGCTTCAGGGATACTGAGAACATCCAAGGCTAAAGAAAAGTTACCCGTTGATGGATCGGAAGAGGTTTTCCATGAAGTAACCTCGAGCTGCTCCTTAGTTCTTCTGTTTGTGATAAGTTCCATGGAAGGCAAGAATAAATTGGAAGGGTCTTTGAAACTCTCCCATATAATCAACCCAGAAGAACTATCTGACAAAACAAGGTTGCCCGAATCTAGAATTCGAGCAGTTGTGTTGACGGTAGGAGAAGTGACATTTGTAGACCAAAGGATGGTGTTGTTTCCATCTAAGACCACAAGATTTCCATCCTTGGAAATAGTGAAAATCCCGTCTGAAGTATTGTTGAGAGGGCTGTCTTTGTTTGCAACCCATACTACAGTTTGTAGAGAAACTTGCTTGAACCAAATTCCGACATATTGGCCTGTGGAATTAACAGGAGAGAAGAATCCCAACTCGAAGGAACTGCCATTGGAAATTATAGTTGCAGGGTGTTTGATGAAATCTGTTGATGTTATCGTATCACTGCCAAAGCAAAACTGTGAAAAGAAGTATGTAAATGAAAGAACAAGAAGAAGAAGACGACCTGAAAAGCTCCAATGATTCATTTGGGGTTTCATCTGGCTTTCGCTGATTACTAATTCGACTCGAAAACTATTCTGTAAAACAGACTCTTCCTTTTTTGTTTCTTAGAAAAACAAGTTCCGTGGGGGAAGCCTACTGGATGCAGCCGGTTGCCCACCATTCAAAGTCAACCCTTAGACTTTTCTGTGTTTCTTTGACTTGAATATTGATTACATTTCAGAGAACCCAATTACGACTTCTCTTCGTCTGTGGATATGGAGTTCTTTGAAAAAATGATTAAAATAAGGAGTTTTCCCATGTTCTGTCAATCAAACACATTAGAAAATGTGTTTGACAAGCAAGAAACTTGACGTGATGATGATCACCATAGGCCTGATTTTTAAGACTGTTTGTTTCTAATAAAATAGAAGTAAAACATATTGACAATTATTGCAATTATACGACATACTATATATTTAATTACTACCGTCCCACAATCTTGGAAATTGTAACCATATTTACAGAATGTTTACCCTGACTATGTTGAGCTAAATTTGTATCGCCCTCAAATTGGATGCTTATAAAACCAGGTTGTTTTGGAGGATAAAGATCTATAATCTCACTATTAAGCATGGAAAGAATGGTTAACATATCTGGCCTATCCTTCACGGCTTCTTGAACGCACAAGAGTCCTATATGGATGCATCTCAAAATCTCTGTGTGATGGCTCGAGTCGAGGATTACTTGATCAATCAAAGAAACTAGATTATCTTCGTTCCATAATTTCCATGCCTGAAAACATGTGGAAATCAAGTTTTAAGTTGAAAGTGAAGTTTACCAAATTAATTAGGAGAAAGTTAGTTTGCAGATATACCAGTCCTAATAGGCTTATGACATCCTCATCATGCTCAAAACTTGTATTTTTTCTCCCACTAATAATTTCAAGCAACAAAACTCCAAAACTGAAGACGTCTGATTTCTCTGAGAATCGACCTTGCATTGCATATTCGGGAGACATGTAGCCACTAGGTTCATCAAAGAAATATGTTTAAACGATATAATTAGTTCAGCTATCAGAATTCAACTTAAAGGTACTTACTAAGTTCCAACGACTCTTAAAGTTTTTGCTTGATCCTCATTGTTGCCAAAAATTCGTGCCATACCAAAATCTGAAATTTTGGGATTAAAATTTTCGTCCAATAGAATGTTGCTTGCTTTTAAATCTCTATGGATAATCTTCAATCTAGAATCTTTGTGAAGGTAAAGGAGGCCTCGTGCAATTCCCATAATGATGTTGAACCTTTTCCTCCAATCTAAGAGTTTTTGTTTGGAGGAATCTACATGAACAATATTTACTTTTGATGAGTGAATACTGAATAGACATTATACAACAGAGGCGAATTTAAATGATCAATGTATAAATGGTATTCAAGAGAGAAAGTCTAACCAAAGATAAAAGCATCCAAACTTTGGTTTGACATGTGTTCATATATCAACATCTTTTCTTCACCTTCAACGCAGCAACCAATAAGCCGAACAAGATTTCGATGTTGGAGTTTTGAAATTACTATCACTTCATTTAAAAATTCTTCGACCCCTTGATTAGAGACTCTTGAAAGTCTTTTTACAGCTATTTCCTGTCCATCCGCCAATCTCCCCTAAAACCAAACATAGTTATCACAAACATGTAACTTGCAATTAAACAGGATAAGTATATGTGAGGCAGACTACCTTATACACCGAGCCGAATCCACCCTCTCCAAGTTTGTTATCTAAATGAAAATGATTCGTCGCAATGTCTAGCTTCTCAAAGTCATAAGTCAGTAACTCTTTGCTCAAATTGTCTCCAAATCTATGATGCGTCGTCAAGTTGAACAATGACATGTTCTTGCTTCCGTTTTTCTTCACTGCAGATATTATTTAATACAATGAACTCGGCTATAGACCTCAAAATGTCATAAACTTTTATCCCTTCTCAACTTGAAACTCTTCCTTTCTCAAAAAAAAAAAAAATAATAATCTTCCCTGCTATAACTCAAATATTCTCTAAGGCCCCATTTGGTTTTTAGTTTTTGAAAATTATGTTTGTTTTCTCACCATTTCTTAACAATGATTTTCATCTTTCTCAGGGAGACATTAGAATTCTTGCCTAAATTCCAAAAACAAAAACAAGTTTTTAATACTACTTTTCTTAGTTTTCAAAACTTAGCTTGGATTTTGAAGACACTCGTAAGAGGTAGATAACAAAACAAAGGAACCAATGAATGGAAGAGTGTTTTAGGCTTAATTTTCAAAAACTTAAAACCAAAAATAAAATGGTTATCAAACGGGACCTAAGTTATCCATGGACTTATGAGGTTGGCATACCGTGTTTGTGAGTCTTCCATCTCCACCCGAAGTATATGGCAATGATGAAGATAAACATTCCTGGTATCACCATGGCTATTATGATTCCTTTCTTGTCTTTTACATTATCCTTTACTTTTACATCATCTGTGAATGAAAGCAATATTAAATAGACTTAGATGGGAAAAACGATATAATTTCAGTGATGGGAGAGTCTACCTATATCCAAGTCTGCATGTGCCATTCGAATGTACAGATCAGCTCCACCGCTCTCAAACTTCTTTACATCAATTAAGTCTATTCTCCATAACATGCAATGAATACCATTCTCATATGCATAAGCACTACAAGAACAATTCTTCAAACACTCGAGTCTACAATCATCTACTGAAGCAGAGGAATTAGACCACTCTGCATAAAATGGCACTTTAACCATTTCCAACTTCAAAAATCCATCTTCTTCCTCAGTGCTTGTATTGTTCAACTTCGAATTCTCACACTTCAATGGCGTATTTCTCACACACCCACCACTCCAATTCCCTCGATTCCATTCCCTTTCCTGCTTTGGCTTAAACCCTTTTGAACAGCTGCAAATAGGAGATGCTTTAGCATCACAAATCCCAAATGCCCCACAAGCACCATAGTAATCACACTCCCTTTGTGGAGCTGACCAAATAACCTTCCATTGCTCCTTCGAAGAATCCCACCCCTTCCTCTCCACATTCCCTCGTGGGCTTAAAAATATGTACATGGATTGTTGGCCATTAGTGAGACGATAAGTTTGATCTTCAATAACAAGGCTATTCCCAGAGAGATAAACAGATTTCATTTCAGGCATTCCAATAAAAGTCTGACCATTCCATGGACCAGATCTCCAAAATGGGTTACGCCCATTCCAAATAACAGTTTCAGGAATGTTATAAACATACAATGTTAAAGAAAAGTTACCTATAGATGGATCAGAAGGGCTTCTCCATGAAGTAAGCCCGATTTCCTGATGGGTTCTTGTGTTTGTGAGGAATGCCATGGAAGGCAAGTATGAATGAGAAGGGTGTTTGAAACTCTCCCATATAATGACACCGGAAGCAATATCTTCCAAAACGAGGTTACCAGTATCTAAAATCCGGGCGATTGTGTTGTTGATTGTAGAAGAAGAAGAAGCAGGGACATTTGAAGACCAAAGAATGGCGTTGTTTCCATCTAAGACGACAAGATTTCCATCCTTGGAAATAGTGAAAATCCCAGAAGTATTGTTGAGAGGGTTATCTCTGTTGGCTACCCATACGACCATTTGTACAGAAATTTGTTGTTTGAACCAAATTCCGACATATCGGTTGGTGGAATTAGGAGGTGTGAAGAACCCTAACTCAAAGGAAGTGGCATTCGAAATTATAGTTGCAGGGTCTTTGATGAAATTCGATGATGTGATTGTATCTCTGCAAAAGGAAAATCTTGAACAGAAGAATGTAAGAGAAAGAAGTAGAAGAAGACGAGAAGTTGAAGAACTACAACCCCTTTTGGATTTCATGTGTCTCGCTGACTACAAATTGGATTAAACTGTGAAAATAATCTGGAAAACAGAGCTTTGTCTTGAGATAAACCAATGGTTCTCGCTTGCTGTTTAATTTTTGCAAAAAGTCATGGTCGTCCGCTAGAGGTTTTCTTTGTTTCATTGAAGTTGGAAGATGACATTTCAAAGCCACTGACCATTTGTTGAATTCTGAATGAGACAGATTCAATTATTTGAGTTTGAGTTCACATCTTTCAGTAAAGAGAGATTATTTCAGAATGGTATTGAAGTATGAAGTCAAATTAATGGAGTTGAAAAAATGGTTAAAAATGACTTGGTCAACTAAACAGTGGATGTGGAACAAAATTTAAATGTTGGATTGGACATGGTTGAGATGTTTTGATGTTACTTTGGAGTTGTCTGTCTACCAATGAAAATTTGGATTAGGAAGATCAGTTGAGTATTGAAATAATGGTAGAGATGTTTAGTCTATCATTTATAAATTCATCTTCAACTTGGATGAACTTCAAAATCTCAAATTTTCAACTTGAATCAATCAAAAGTGCAAAGGCTTAGAAAAGTTGTATGAGGTGGTTGAAATTTGAATGTTAATCATGAAATTGAGAGAAATGTTGTTTTTTCATAGGCATACAAATTCTAATAAGTTCAAGGATGATGATAGAATCTTGCATTCATTCTCCCACTTTGTTGGAATGCTTTGAATCTGTTATCCAGTGCTACGAATGACCAAACACATGATCTCGTTGTCCGATTAGCGAGTCGGAGTCTAGAGATGAAGGACTCGTTTTTAAACTTTTACCATTATGTTTTCGATTTTGGGCCTTGTTTTATTGTTGTGTTTGCTAACACGGACATAGCTTAACCGACATAATATATGACCTAGTGACTAAAATATCACAGGTTCGATTCCCCCACCCTCACATGTTGTAAAAAAAATCATTTGGTTTAGATCATTAGAAAGGTATCATATATATAATTTTTCTAATGATTTTTGGCCTAACTAATATATCATTTGTACTCTTTCCCTAAAGATAATACAGTTGTTCTCCCCCTTCTGCCTGTAGACGTAGCTACCGTACTATTAATGAACCACGTAAATCCTTAGATTATTTTTTCGTTTTATTCTTTGTTTTCGATTTGTTCGAGTCATAACACACTTTTAATCTTAAGATATAATTATTAGACTCAAATTAATGTGAAAACAGCATGGGTATTAGTTAATTAAGTTTCAAAACAACTAAACATATGATAGAATGAACAACGAATGGCAATAGGTCATGAGCTTAGATACCTGAAAATGGTAACAATATAATTTATAATTGTTGGGTTTGTGTGATGAGAATAGGTGTTGTGCGATAGACAACAGACCTATGCGATGGACTCTGGCCTTGTGCAATAGTCTTGTCGACAGGATCCCAGCTATGCGATAGTCTTGTGCGACAGGATCCCAACTATGCGATGATATACTAGTTGTGCAATGAAGTCATGACTATGCGATGAAATCCAAGACTGTGCGACAAGCCTATGCGAACGTATCGCAGACTATGTGATGGACCTGTGCGATGGGCTTCAGTCCTGTGCTATGGGCTTTAGACTTTTCTGTTTAATGACTCACTTACAAATGAGTGTTGGAGAAGTTGCCACGATAGTCTCTCATCCACTAACCTTATGTTTCAGCCCCTACGAAAGTAAGAAGAAATTGAGAAATCCAAGCGAAGCTCTGGCGATTTTCTCCTTGGGCTGTCGAACGAAGAAGAAGAAGATCGAGAAGATGAAGAACAAGATAGGTGTTCTTCGACTATATCACATAGCCTCGAAGAACAACCTCTCTACCTTTATTCAAGTCTTTGTATGAGAGATTTGCAGAGAATTTCTTGTAAGATAAGTGTTCTCTTTTCTCACACTCTCGTAGTCCAATTTATATGTTTATTATTGGACATTTACATTGAACAATATTTAGTTTTTAAAAATAATCATAATTGGTTTTGCAATAATTCATACTTTCTTTACATAAATCAAAAAGGAGAAAACAAAAACAATTACAGGGTGCTCCAAGAGAAGTGAGTACAAAACAAAACATATGGAGAATTATAGCAATTATATGACATATTAGTTTACTATCGTCCTCCAATCTTGGTAATTGTAACCATATTTACAGAATATTTATCTTGACTTTGTTGAGATAAATCTGTATTGCTCTCCAATTGCAGGCTACTAAAACCAGGTTGTTTTGGAGGATTAAGATCTATAATTTCACTGCTAAGCATTGAAAGAATGGTCACCATATTTGGCCTATCTTTTATGGCTTCTTGAACGCACAATAGTCCTATATGAATGCATCTCAAAATCTCCGTGTGATGACTCGAGTCATAGATTGTTTTATCAATCAAAGAAATTAGATTCTCTTCGTTCCATAATTTCCATGCCTGAAAACATGTAGAAAATAAGTGTTATGTAGATAAGATTTGCTAAATTAATTAGGAAAAAGTCTAGATCATATATATATACCAGTCCTAATAGGCTTAGGACATCCTCGTCGTGATAAAAACTTGAATTCTTTTTTCCGCTAATAACTTCAAGCAACAATACTCCAAAGCTAAATACATCCGATTTCTCTGAGAATCGACCTTCCATTGCATATTCAGGAGACATGTAGCCACTAGGATGCATCAAAGAAACACAGTTAAATGATATTGTTATGTTAGCTCAATTATTAGAAATCAACCGAGAGATATACTTACTAAGTTCCAACGACTCTTAAAGTATTCGCTCGATCTTCATTGTTGCCGAAAATTCGTGCCATACCAAAATCAGAAATTTTGGGATTAAAGTTTTCGTCTAAAAGGATGTTACTCACTTTTAGATCTCGGTGAATGATCTTCAAAATTGAATCTTTGTGGAGATAAAGAAGACCTCTTGCAATCCCCATGATGATATTCAACCTTTTTCTCCAATCTAAAAGTTTTTGTTTGGAGGAATCTACATGGAACAAGTTCACTTTTGATGAGTGAATTAATATTCTAATAAAAATGCAAAATGATCCATAAAATTGTATTAAAGAGAGAATGTCTAACCAAAGATAAATGCATCCAAACTTAGGTTTGGCATGTACTCATATATCAACATCTTCTCTTCTCCCTCGACGCAATAACCAAAGAGTCGAACAAGATTTCGATGTTGAAGTTTTGAAATCACTGTCACTTCATTTACAAATTCTTCGAGCCCTTGATTAGACGCTTTTGAGAGTCTTTTTATAGCTATTTCTTGGCCGTCCACCAACCTTCCCTGAAATCGAACCTTATAATCACTAACATAACGTAGATCGTGCAATTAAAACATTAAAAGTATATATGATTTAGTAATGAAGCTACCTTATACACTGGCCCAAACCCGCCCTTTCCAAGCTTGTTATCTATATGAAAATTGTTTGTTGCAATTGCCAACTTCTCAAAGTCATAAGTTGGTAACTCTTGATTCAAATTGATACCAATTCTGTGATCCATCGCGAAGTTCAAAAATTTCCGCCTCTTGTTTAACAATGAAAACTTGTTTTTTCTCTCTTTCTTTGCTGCAGATATTAAATCTCAGGAATCAATCAAGTTTCAAAAACTTCAAAACTCAAAAGGATCTACTTAAAATTCGCATTTAATTTTATGTTTTGAAAATTGAGCTTGTTTTCTCGAGGTTTTTGCATGGATGATCCCCTCGGTGGACGTAATGCTAGAATGACCCAGTTTTGCTTTTGAAAATTAGGCATGATTATCCAAAAATGCAATTTATTTTCTTTAGAAAGTATGTCATGGCGATTCTTAGCCATCGCAATTCATAGAGAGTAAAAATCGTGAATATGTGCTATCGCGATTGGGAGAATAGCGAAGTTGAGGGAGTTAAGGCCAAGGACACTACAAACTTTTCAAGGGATTGATAGAGTTAATGACGTCACCAAAAGATTTTTTTAAAAAAAAAAAAAAAAAAAAAAAAACTTCATTTTATACGGGTAGATCATTTGGCGTGACAATTCGTGCAAAAACCCTTGTTTTCTCACCATTTTTTATTACAATTTTCACCTCAACAAAACATTAGAACTCTTATTCAAATTAAAAACACAAAAACAATTTTTTTAAAATTATTGTTTTTTAATTTTAATATTTTAAATTTTGAAAATATTTTTTGAGAGTGCCAGAAACTCATAAATGGAACGGTGGAAAGTAGTGTTTATAAGCTTAATTTGTAAAGATTTAAAACTAAAAATAAAATGGTTATCAGACATGAAACTCGAGCTTTGAGTTGTTTATTTCATACCTTTTTGGCCAATTATCCTTCTCCATGAGAGGCATACGATGAAGATGATGATCAATGTTCCCGTTCCAGCTATCACTGAAGCTATTATAATCACTTTCGACCCTTTTACATCATCCTCTGTAAAACAAAGCAGCAAAGAAGAACTTAGATCGGGTTTGATAATCATTTGATTTTTTGAAAATTAAGCTTATAAACACTATCACCTATGAGTTTTTTGTTTTGTTATTTACTTTCTAAATATGGTTTCAAAATTTAAGCCAAATTTTAAAAAGTAATACCCGTTTGATAACCATTCTGTTTTTAGTTTTTTGTTTTTAAAAATTAAGTCTATAAACAATACATTTACGTATGAATTCTTTTGTTGTGTTATTTATCCTTTTAAGTGTTTCCAAAATTCAAACCAAAATTTAGAAAAAAAAAAAAAAAAAACTTTCAAAAATTTGATTTTGTTTTTTAAATTTGGCTAAGAGTTGTAAGGTTGCTTAACAAAGATGAGAGTCATTGAATTTATATGTAGATATATTGTTTATAGGCTTAATTTTCAAAAACTAAAAATTAAAATTGAATGTAGTCTTAATTTTTTGTTTTTAATTTTTAAAAATTAAATTTATTATCTAACTATTTCTTTACAATAGTTTTCATTTTCTTAAGAAAACATAAATTTTTATCCAAATTTCAAAAATCAAAACAAGTTTTAAACTTTTTTTCTTTTAGATTTTGAAAACACTCCTAAAGAAAATATAACCCAAGTAACCCACAAATGCAGTGTAAGTAGTGTTTTTTAAGATTTAATTTTAAAAAATTAAATGGTTAAAAACCTAAAAAAAAATGTTTTTATTTTTAAAAATTCATTAAGAATTCAACTAACATAGGTTTCAAAATTAAAAATAAAAAATTAAAACGAAAAACGAAATCGTTATCAAACAGATCTTAAAAAATAAGTTTTATCGTACCTAGTTCGGAATGTGTCAATCTAAGGTAAAAAGCAGCTCCACCAAAATCGAGCTTTCGAGCGTCGATTAAACTCCCATTCCATATCATGCACCCAATGGCTTCATACGCATAAGCAGAACAAGAACAATCATCCAAGCACTTAACCCTGCAATCATCAGCTGAAACAGAGGAGCTCAACGGCTCTGCAAAATGTGGTAAATTCACCCTTTCCACTTTCAAAAATCCATCTTCCTTCCCTTCTTCAACACTCCCATTTTTCACTTTCTCACACTCCAACCCCATCTTTCTCACACACCCACTTCCCCAAATTCCTTGATTCCACTCCCCCTCGTTCTTCGCCTCAAACCCTTTTAAACAACTGCAAACAGGGGACAACTTCGGATCACAGATTCCAAACGCCCCACAACTTCCATACAAATCACACTCTGTTTTTATAGCCGACCATCTAATCTCCCAGTCTTTCGCTGTATCATTCCAATGAAATTGCTCAAAATTCCCCTGTGAGGTTAGCTGATAGAACTCAAATTGTTGCAGATCATTGCTACTTGGAACAGAGAGATAGTAAGTAAAGTTTTCAATTTGGAGATCGAAACCAAGAAGAAAGTAAACAGACTCCATTTCGGGTATGCCAATAAACGATTGCCCATTCCATGGACCAGATCTCCAACGAATACCACCGCCTTCCCAAATGTAAGCTTCGGCGATCTTATTTACCGCGTCGATGCCGAAGAAGAATCGCCCTTTCGATGGATCGGAAGGGGTCTTCCACGACATCAGCCCTGTTTTCTCTTCAGTGATTGTGTTTGTGACGAATTTCATGTCGGGCAAGAATGTGTCGGAGGGATGTTTGAAGCTCTCCCATAGAATGTTCCCGGAAGCAGAGTCTTGTAAAATAAGGTTGCCGGAATCTGAAAGCAGAGCAGTGGAATTGATTGCTGGTTTTGAAATGTTTGAAGTCCAATGAATGTTACTATCTGTGTCTAGAACAACGAGATTTCCGTCCTTGGAAATTGTGAAAATCCCAGAAGATTGGTTTAGAGGGCTTTCTCTGTTGGCTACCCATATGACAGTGAGATCAGAAGCTTGGTGGAGCCAGATTCCGACATATCGGTTCGTTGAATTAACAGGGCTGAAAAAACCCAACTCGAAGAAACTGTTGTCGGATAATAGAGTTGAAGGGTCTGTGATGAAAATGGTTGATGTGATGATATTTTTGCTGATGCATAAACTTGAATGGAAGCAGAAAATCAAAAGATGAAGAAGAAGATGGGAAAAGATCGTCTTTTTTTGGGGTCTCATGATCGATGAAGAAGATGAATGTGCAGTGATTCAAAAGAGAGAGCATTTGGTGGAATATTATTAGATGAGTTTCCATTGAAAACGAGTGAAGCTGAGTGTTTTACTTTTCATGGCCGTCCATAAGGACTAATTTCTATTGAGTGTCGAGATGATCGATTCCAATGGCAATGTTAGGACTTTGGAACTTATGTAATTCATTACAAACTCTCCCTATTTTTTCATTTGGGTAACGGCTAGAAATGACCCACGTTGCATAAAGTTAATGTGGACCCGAATTTAGAAAATGTGTTAGGGGGGTTTTTGGCGAAGTAGTTGGAGAGTGAAGTTGTTTAGTGTCGGAGTTGTTTAATATGTAGTTCTGAAGTATAGTTCTCAATGTTAGGACTTTGGAACTCATGTATCATTACAAACTCTCCCTTATTTTTTCTTTGGGTAACGGCTAGAAATGACCCACGTTGCATAAAGTTAAGGTGGACTGGAATTTAGAAAATGTGTTAGGGGGCTTTTGGCCAAGTAGTTGAGGAGTTGAAGTTGTTTAGTACGTAGTTTTGAAGTATATGTGTTTGGAATCGATTTTTTAGACTGAATAGATAGACAGAGGTATTTTGTCTTGTATTTCAATTGATGGCATACATGTCCTTTTATACAGAGACCCTAGAGAATTAGGGTTAAAACGTGAAGGACATAATAAGGAAAGAATATGTAAAACATAAAGATTTTGTACAGAATAATATAAAATATTTTATCACCAAAATCATGGCATAAAATATTTTATCACTCAAATCATGGGGAAGATTCTGTATTGACAATATCCATATTTTCTGCATTCTGACTTTCCTTAACATTTGGGACATGAAGTTATTTAGTCGATAGTTCTCAAGTGTGTAGTTCTGAAGTATGTGAGATGTTTAGGAAATAAGTTGTTAAACTTGGAGGTCTGTAAAATGAGTTGTTGAACTGAAGCCAGTTTATTTTAACCGTCTTCTTCTGCACAATTTTTTTTCTACAATCTTTCAAAAATTAATTATTAAGAATTTATTTCAATTCCAATAAATTTTAAAAATGAATTTTTTTATTTTTATTTTATCTATCCTTTACAATTTTTTTTTTTTTGTTGTTGAGAACAACAAAAA
This sequence comes from Herpetospermum pedunculosum, assembly GCA_028017165.1. Taxonomy (NCBI): domain Eukaryota; kingdom Viridiplantae; phylum Streptophyta; class Magnoliopsida; order Cucurbitales; family Cucurbitaceae; genus Herpetospermum; species Herpetospermum pedunculosum. The sequence continues at coordinate 63,701,729 of CM051528.1, forward strand.
TAATTTTGAGCACAACAGCTTACATTATTTTTTTCACCACAATATATATATATGACTCATATTTAATTTTATGAATTATAAGATTGAGATTTTTTTGTTTTTATTAATGTAGGTATATTTTACAGACTTCTTTAAAGAAAAAAAAACGACAACACGTCACCGACAATTTATTTTAGCTATTTTTTTTTGTACATTTTTTTTATTTTTTTTATGATTTTCTATATTTTCATTGTTAAGAACTTCTTCCAAAAAAAATTTAAGAATGCGATTTTTGCTTTTTATTTTATGTATATTCACAAACTTCTTTGAACATAACAAAAATAATTTTGACCACAATACTTCACATTCTTTTTTTCAATATCACTCACATTAATTATTCATTTTATTTGGACAATTTTGAAATAAAAGAGAGTAGTACAATAGTGTGTTAAATATTACAAGTGAATTTGAAATTTTTTAATGACTCACACTAGTGGCAACCAACCACTATCGAACTCGTTCAAGTTGAACTCGGACGCAACTGTTATTGATATACTTCCGTAGATTTGGGATCGATCGTTAGGATCTCATGTGTCGAAACTTATGCTTGGAGTGTGATTGCCTTCCATGACATGGACAAATCAATAGTCGAACTTGCAGAAGTTGTTTTTGCCCTCTATGATGGTTGTTCCAAAGCCATCGAAGTAGGTCTTTATCCCCGTAGAACGACTGAAGTCGACTCCTTGGTGCTATGGAAGTTATTGACTGGAAAAGAATAGTATTCAAATGAAATATAAGTCTTTGGTTGACTTGCAGTTTCATCAAAGGCTTCCTCCTCGTTAATAGGGAGTGCAATTTCGCTACTCAAACTTTGACTTGCCATGCTTGACGCTACAAACATTCAAAGATTTGGGTTGAAGAACCCCGATCATGGGTGGCTACGACGGTCCACGAGATTTCTCAATTTCTTTGTTTTTACTTCTATTCATGTCTGAAATTTGACAGGAATGCAACCGAAGATTTGAAGATATGACCTCTCTTTGAGCTATGCTCGCTAACTCCACTTTTAGCATCAAACACACTTTTTTTAACGTCAACTCCAACAGTGGAGGAGAAAAGAAATATAGCAACAAAATCAATAGATTCTCATAAAACTTATGAACAATTGTTAGAGGTTACACTTGTAAATGGAGAGAACTTAATATATTTCATGACGAAGAAGCTGAGCTCAATCTATTATTAAACAAACTTCTAGGTGAAGTTGAAAAGCAAAACACTTCGCATATTAAATCAATATTCAGGTCAATCACTACTTTCCAACCAGAACCAGTCTTCATCATCATCATCATCCTACACAACTTCACTCATAACAAAAACGGTCAACCAAAATTACAGCGCTTCCTGCAATGGAAAATCTAACCTCCATCTACAATCTTTCATCCTTCTTCATTTTCTTCGCATTAATCATACCTCTGTTTTCCCAAAAGTCGATTGCTGAGGATAGCTTACAAAAAGGTCAATCCATTAACGATACCCAATCAATTGTTTCAGTCTCCCAGAAATTTGAATTGGGAATCTTTATTGATCCACAATCCCCCAATTCCAAGTTCTTAGGAATATGGTACGAGGGAATTGTTCCCAAAACTGTCGTTTGGGTGGCAAACAGAGACAACCCAATTGTAAATTCCTCTGCCACTTTAAACTTCAACGGAAATGGAAACTTAATTCTCGTCAATCAAACAGGGGAAGTCTTTTGGTCTTCAAATTCGACAATTTCAGTTAAAAACCCGATCGCCCAGCTGCTGGATACTGGTAATTTGGTGTTGAGAGATTCAGATTCAGAAAGTTATGGGTGGCAGAGTTTTGATTATCCCTCAGACACTCTGTTACCGGGCATGAAACTCGGGTGGGACTCGAAAACCGGTCTGAACCGGAAGTTAACATCATGGAGAAGCTCAAACGATCCATCCTCAGGAGAATTCAATTTTAGTCTGAACACAAATGGGCTTCCTCAATTCTTCGTTCATAAAGGAAACAAGACGATGTTTCGAGGCTGGCCTTGGTACGATCATGATTTTGGGGAAGGTTATGGAAATGGGTTCGATTACGATCTGGTCTTCGATTCTTCAATTGAGATATCATTTTCTTATACTGATTCAGCGAACAGCCGTACGAGAATTATGATGGATCCAAGTGGGTCGGTTCATCGGCATGTGTGGAGCGATACGGCGGAAGAATGGCGGAAAGAATTCACGTTTGATGGAGCTGGCTGCAACGACTACGACTTGTGTGGGAATTTTGGTATTTGTAGCTCTGTAGTAACAGCAAATTGCGGTTGTTTAGATGGGTTTGAACAAAAATCAGGTAAAAACTTTTCAAATGAGTGCGTGAGAAAGGATCCAAAGATTTGTCAAGATGGAGATGGGTTTAAAATGATGAGTAGAGTGAAATGGCCTGATTCTACTGGGGATTTGGTGAAAATCAAACTGGGTGTTGAAGATTGTGAAGCGGAATGCTTGAAGGATTGTTCTTGCTTGGGCTATGGAACAGTGGAAATTTCTAAAAGTGGCGGCGTTGGCTGTGTGAATTGGTTTCATGAATTGATTGATGTTAGATATGTTCCTGATGTTGGGTCTGGAGATGATCTTTATGTCAGAGTTGCAGCTTCAGAATTAGGTAATTTCTAATGGAAGTTTTGAATTTTGCATGAAAAAAAATTGAGTTTTGAATTTGTTATGACCCTTTAGGACTGGTCGGTACGGAGTCCGATCAGCGAGTCGAGGTCCAGGAGCAAAGTATCCTGGATACGGGACAACGCTCCTAAAACAAAAATCTGATTTGAGTTTTTACTTGGACTCTTACTCATTTTATATTAGGTGTGTCATATATAAACATTCTAATGACTTCAGCCGCCTCTATTTGTTCATTTGTAATTCTCTCATATTTCGTAATAATACTGTTCTCCCTTCTCCGTTGACGTAACTAACACGACGTTTTGTGAACCACGTAAATCTGTGTCGTTCTTCTTTTGCGCTTATTTATTATTTGTTATTGATTTATAGTAACAGAGTTTGTTACCATTCTTTTGCTCTGTTTTGCATTTTGTAGAATCGGCTGATGGAAAGCGCAGTGTTGCTGTGGTTGTGGTTGTGCCTATCGTATCAGTGATAATCTTTTTGGCTTTAATTGGCGGCTGGCTTATCATTAGGAGAAGAAATATCGGTAAAGTGTTTTTTTTTTTTTTTCACATTCACATGACCAATGCTTATTTGGCAAGTTGTTTGTATTTTGTTTTGGGTTAAAAAACACATAAAAAAAAATACTTTTGATGTTTGAATTTTGGTGGAAGTAATAATTTAGTTCATAAATTTAGATGGTAACAATTTAGTTTCGGAACTTAATTTGGTCCATGAAATTTAGCATTTAATAATGTAGTCTTTATACTTTTAAATTTGTAACAATTTGATCTTCACCTTGAAAAATCTCATCAAAATTAGGGTTGGTTGCATAAATAACAATCATACCCAAAATAATGGCAAATCTAGCACAAGATATTTTGCAAATATGATAAAAAAAAAAATCAGTGATAGTTCACTAATAGACTGCTATCACCGATGATCATTGATAAAATGACTATTAGTGATAGTGATTAACAAAATTCTATAAAAAAAACAGAAGATATTAGTAGCTATCACTAATAGTCACAAAAGATAGTAATACAAGTTGTCATATTTGTAATTTTTTTAAAAAAAATGCTATATTTTTTATTATTTTACTCTAATTTGACACTTGTTGCAATTTTTCTCAAAATTAAGTGTCAATTGTGTCAATTTTTACTACGCAATGACTTAGTCTTTGTAGTTTATAAACTCATTTGGTCCATAATCAATTCATCGATCTATATATGTAACAAATGTCATTCAATCTTAATGGACTATATCGTTACAAAAGTGTAAGTACGGAGACTAAATTTAAGAACTAAATTGTTAAAAATTTGAAAGTGTGGAGACTAAATCGTTACCAAATAAAGTTTGAGGACTAAATTATTACTTCCATAAAAGTAAAGTTGCGGAAACAAAAGTATTTTTTAACAAGTTTGAGGACTAAATTATTACTTCCATAAAAGTAAAGTTGTGGAAACAAAAGTATTTTTTAACTTTTTTTTATGAGCCATTTTTTGATTTATAGTCAAATTTGATGTAGGTAATGATGAAGTTGTTATAGAGCCTCCAATTCATGAAAATGAACTTGAGATGCCTATTGGTATTGTTGAAGTTGCTACCCAAAATTTCTCTATTTCTAATAAGATAGGAGAGGGTGGTTTTGGATCGGTTTACAAGGTACTCTTGGTGTCTAGAGTCAATTTCATTTATTTTTTTAAAGTTGGCCCTAATCTTTTAATAAGTTTGAAATGCTTATTTTTGTCATAATTTTATCTTGATTGTGTTATGTTTTATTTAATATTGTGTTTGCTAATTTGCACAAACCACCTCTAAAATATAGTTTATTAAGTGTTGCAATGAGCCATTTATGTTAAATTACCGTTTAATTAGACTTCACATTTGTGACTATCACGAATAGGGAAGGTAAACTTGTCATTCTCATATCTGAAGAAAAAAAAAAGATTAACATGAAACCGAATTTGTCCCTCGAGAGTTCGACGAAATGGATTTATAGAGAAGTGATTCCTATGACAACGACAAAAAATTGGAACATAATGATAGTACCTCTGACCGCAATGAGGAAGAAAAAGAGAACTCTCTGACGTTGTTCTTGAAAGGCAAATATCTCGACATCCAAGCCTATGCAAGCAACTATCGCCATCAAATTAAAATCCTGATCCGCCTCGTATTCATTGCGACGATGAAAATGAACAGTGGCGGACGATGCAACTGGAGGCACTTCGAATCGCCTACGACAGAGCCAAGAAGGGCAAAGATGTGGACTTGTTCACCAAAATCATTAAGAAAATTGGGGACAAATTGGGCCCTAATTATGCCAAGGATGAAAACCTAAAACTTTGTTTTTCTTTTTCGGGAATGACAAGTTTACCCTTCCCTACTAATGTGTGAGTCACACATGTGAAGCTCAATGAATCTATAATTTAAGAGTATTACAACACTTAATAAACTACACGGTGATTCATCAAATTAAAAGTTTACGGGTGTGAGTATAACAAACTTCATAGTTCTTATTTGTGGAAGTTTCCTTTTCTTTTTAATTGAATATATGGAATTGATTGTAGGGCAAGCTCCCAAGTGGGCAAGAAATAGCCGTAAAAAAACTAGCAGAGAGATCAGGCCAAGGGTTGCAGGAGTTCAAAAATGAGGTCATTTTCATTTCTCAACTTCAACATCGGAATCTTGTCAAGCTTCTTGGTTTTTGCATCCACCATGAAGAAATATTACTAATCTACGAGTACTTGCCAAACAAAAGTTTGGACTGCTTCCTTTTTGGTTTGTATCCTCAAACAATCTTTCTTTTATCTCTAATTATGTTTGATCTAGTATTACTATTTTATATTTACTTCCTTATGCTTGACTTGTTTGAATACTCTAAAAAGACTAAATACGAGCTTATAAATCATTAAAATAGATGATCAAAGACGTTCTTCACTCAATTGGCCAAAAAGAGTTGACATCATAATTGGCATAGCTCGAGGGCTTCTATATCTCCATCGAGATTCAAGACTTAGAATAATACATAGAGATCTTAAAGCAGCCAATATTTTGTTGGATAGTGAAATGAAGCCGAAAATTTCAGACTTTGGCCTGGCACGCATGTTTTGCGAAGATCAAACAGAAACAAAAACAAGGAGAGTTGTTGGAACTTAGTGAGTATGACAAATATCATTTCCATTACTTGGGATTGGGACCTTATCCTATTTGTAATTAATTCAACTTATTCTTAATGCAGTGGCTATATGTCTCCCGAATATGCAATAGACGGTTACTTTTCAGTAAAGTCAGATGTTTTCAGCTTCGGAGTCATGGTTCTAGAAATAGTTAGTGGCAAGAAGAACAAAGGCTTTTTTCATCCCGAGCATCAACTAAATCTTCTCGGACACGTAAGTATAAAGAAAAACAACCCGTCGTCTTTGAAAAGAAAAATGTACTTTTTTACAATAATCATGTCAAGAATGGAATTGTTTCAGGCATGGAAACTTTGGAACGAAGGAAGGGCATTGGAATTAATAGATGTAATGTTGGAGGATCGATTCGATGAACATGAAGGTTTAAGATATATAAATATTGGGTTGTTATGTGTCCAAAGACGTCCAGAAGAAAGACCAGTTATGTCAACTGTGGTTTCCATGTTCGAGAACGAAAACATGTCATTAATACTTCCTGAACGACCAGGATTCTATGAGGAAAGATTTATAGTATCTGATGTTGATTCATCATTAGGTGATCAACTAACAACCTCGTCCAATAATAATGTTACAGTTACATTGTTAGATGGTCGTTAGTTGTTTGAATATATATTTTATTCTTTATATACCTTGTTGGTTTTATCAATTATGTTTCTTCTTTCTATATATTTCTATTGTTTAATCAGTGTGATTCATCATCAGTTAGGAGATTCTATAAATAGAATGACATACTACTTTGGTAAGAGCACAGCGTTTATATTAAATTGTATAGATATACATGACTCTCCTTAATTTAATACACAAGTTTTTTAGGGTATAAGTCAACTCGAGTATAGGTTAGTGAATAAGACATCAATTATCATTTCAAAGGTTCTTGAAACAACTGCTAAACCTCAACTTAAACGTGTGTTTAATTATAAAATGTGAAGCCTTAATTTGAAAGTATGTCAACATATATTTTGGACAAATTCTTAAAAATTAAAGTCCCGTTTGATAACCATTTGGTTTTTTGTTTTTTATTTTTGAAAATTAAGCCTATAAACAATACATCACATAAGTGTTTCCAAAATCCAACTTTAAAAAATTTGCTTTTGTTTTTTAAATTTGACTAAAAGTTATTGTAATGTTTCCTTAATAAAAATGAAAGTCATTGTAGGAATTCACATGTGCATGTATATGTATGGTTTATAGGCTTAATTTTCAAAAACCAAATAGTTATCAAAATGGACCTAAGAAACCAGTTTGGGATGAAGCAAAATAGAGGAGGTTTGAAATGGATTATTCTAAGAAATCACTGCTCTCCTACTAATTATATATTCAACCGATTTTTTAAATTTAAATGATATCTCTTGCGAGTTGAACTCGAAGGGCCCGTTTGATAACGTTCCTGTTTCTTGTTCCTTGTTCCATGTTTCTTATTTCTTGTTCCTTATTTTTTGAGAACTAGAAACAGAACTTGTTTGATAACTACTCTTGTTTATTGTTTCTTGTTTCTTGAAAAAAAGAAACAGAAACAGAAACTTGTTTGATAACGTTTCTTGTTTTTTGAAGAAAAAAAATAAACAAAATAGATTGATAATTTTTTTTTTTTTTGTTAATTGTTTATTTTCTTTATGTTTTTTCTTTTTTATAGTTTAAATATAATTTAGTATACATAATATAAAAAAATATATAACATCTATTAAAATATATATATAAAAAAAAAAAGCTATCCAAAGTTTACATAATCGAATCCAAATAAGTCTCGATACAAAATTAAAAACAACCATAAAATTGTATTTATACTTCACATGTTACCCAATTTGATTTAGTATATATTTTTGTGTGTTTGTTTAAGAATAAGGAATTTAGCCTTCTACACACCAAAACAACATTCAATAACATTTTGGAGTGAGAAATGTCGGTAGTTAAACATTTATGGATGATGTCTATTTTCTCTAAAATCTCGAAGTCATTGTCAATTTGTCATTATTTGTTATGAACCGTGTTTTAAATTTTCGTCGACGTGTATACATCTTCATCAACATTTTCATGTGTCAATGAACTTAATATCGACATGAGAGGTGAATCAACATTTCAATTATATTTTAGATAAATTGACGTTATATAACTAAAATATAATTATTGTTAATCTAATATTTAATACTAAGAAAATTAAACTTATTTAAAAACGGGAAAATGCTTATTTGCAAAGTTTGAAATGTGGATGTTGATGGAAATATCAATGTCTCAATTTTATGAAAATGTTGATAAAAAATATAGATAAAATGTCAATGTGGATAGATATTTATGAAAAAAAAAATATTTTTTAAAAATATATACTTAAATTAATAAATAAACATTTTAACGTAGCTAGATAGGATAAAAGATTTATTATTAATATTAGGTTCACATTAGTATTAATATATTCTCAAACAAAACAAAAATAAAAAGTGGCAAAATTCAAAAATTAAAATAATATATAAAAAAAATACCGCAAAATTAAGAGGAAGAAAAGATAAAAAAAAAAAAAAAAAAAAAAAAATTAAAAAAGGTACTTAAACACATCTCTTGCCAACAAACCAACCACATTTTTTTAGATTAAATAGGAACTGAAATGTATAAATGGGAACGGAACAGAAGAAACAACTTTTTAGTGTTTTTCAAATTTTGCCATTTTTTTAGAAACGTTTTTCAAAATTTAGAAACAAGAAACGAGAATAGTTATCAAACAAGTTTGTTTCTTAAAAAATGAGAAACATGAACAAAAAACAGAAAACAGAAAACGGAAACGATATCAAACGAGCCCGAACTAGCTCTAGGCTTAGAAATTAAAGTACTCTCAAATTTTGGTTTTGATGATGTGCATATAAGAATAAATTATTCTCTTTATCTTATCAGCTAAGGAAAGTTGGCAAGAGTTTGTTCAAACATTAAGAAGATATGCTTGGCGCTGAAGATTTTAATAAAATTTATAAGGGATACCAATGTTTGGTCTAACTGTGAATTTGTATTTTTGATCGAGGTGTAACTAAAAGGAGGTGAAGACTTAACACCAGTGTTAGACCACAAAGTCTCCGATTAGTCGTTTCCACCATTTATTCGTACCCCATAACGCCTCATTAAAGCAGAATGATATGAGTTTGCTTTATCAAATGACAGGGGCTTCATAGGAGTGTAACCGACCTCGAAAGGGTCGAGATTTCTACACTGCTTGGCCAACACCCATGGGGTCGGCACTTCTAGCGCCTGAGTCGACCCCTAATTTTTTTTGGGCCAACCCTTGTAGGGGTCGGTCCTTTGGACTTTGGACCTTAGTAGATGTTTTTATCCGTAACAGGAAAAAAATCAATTTATACCTTAAAAGTTTTGTCGGTTGAATCAATTAAAACTCTAAACTAGTAATAATTGTGTATCAATTAAAACCCTAAACTTCGTAATTGAATTGATTTAGATCATTAGTGATTTATAACTATTTCACTTTATTCCATTTTAGATCAACTCAAAATCACTTAAATAATTCTTATTCTCCTCAAAATCTTATTCTCCAATGGTAGAATTTTAGGAAAATAAGAATTATTTAGGTTGAAGTAGACAAGAAAAATTTCCAAGCAATACTTCCCAAATAAATAGAGAAAAATATAGGAAGAAGAGAAGATGAAAAAACCACTCATGTTAATGAAAACCGCTACTATCCATTTGATTATCCTACATTTTTCTTTACTATTAAGCTATTTCCTAACTTTAAAGAAGTCTATCCACATAAGGATTATTTATTAACAATTTTAAATTGATTTGCTTAAGAAAGTTTAGAGTTATAATAATTGATACAATTTTTAGTTTTTAACAATTTTAAATTGATTTGCTTAAGAAAGTTTAGAGTTATAATAATTGATACAATTTTTAGTTTGAGGATTTAATTGATTCAACGCAATAATTGATACAAATTATTTTTCGTCGCACGAATTTGCGACGCAATTTATGCGACAATTCTTTTTAGGACCTCATGATCACTAGGCGATACATCATGTCATTGAGCTAGACTCTTGTTGGCGTAACTTAAGTTATATAACACTTTAGGATTAACAAATACCTACGGAGTTCGAGATTAAAAAATAATAATAATAAGTATGTATAGATTTATTCAACAACTTGGTAATTATATGTCAACATACACACTTAGGTCAACTAAACAAACATAGCTCAACTACTTAAGATATATATCTTCAATAAAGATATTAGATGTTTGAATCCCGTATATACCATACAAAATTAATTGATAAGCCAATAATTCCCTAATATGTTATACTGATAGATAAACAAAAGTCTTATTACTCTCCATTATAAAATGTTTCTTGTGTAAATCAATTATATATGCATAGATAGAATTAACCAAATCAAACTTATATCAATCGATTCTCATTTTTATAGCCAATAAAAACATAACTCGACATGATGTCTACTAACTAATAAGTCTTAGGTTTAATTTCCTTTTCTTCTCATTTTGTAAAAAAAAAAAAAAAAAAACTTATTTTTATAATCCAGTTGAATTAATTATAATAAAATAAAGGAGTCTTGCTTAATGCTTGGTGTGAAATTGACTTGGCTCAATATTCTCCATCCTCTTAGTCTTGGACAAGAAATAATGATAAAAGAAAGAAGTTTTAAACAGATAATTTAATAAACTAACATATATCGATAACCTTGATTAAAAAAAGAAAAATGCTGTTGAAATATTATAGCTAATCTAATAATAGAACAATTCACTTATTCTTTTGACTTCTAGATAAGTTTTGCCAAGTCTTTTAAGCTTGAGAGAGTCAACCAATAATATGGCTCTTTTTTTTTTTTTTTTTTTTTTGGTTGTACATACTCTTAAAATTAGTATGATTTTACAATAATTATATACAAATATCTCATTATTTTCACAAATCATCAAATATATTAAGATTTTTTCACAAAAATTAGTCTTTTATTACATTAAAACTTTTCATATAACTCTTGAGATTTTTATGAAATAAATAAAATAAATTTTAACCATTTAAGTTATAAATCAATCAATCGTGAATCTTCAAAATTAAGAAATTAATGGTATTAATCAACCCCTAACGTCATTTATTCACCTACTCAAGCAAAGATCTCTCTCTCAAAACGACGAAATATTTCATATATACCGTATATCATGAATATATGTTCATACCTAATGATTCATTTCTACAAATATTTGCATATAAATCCTAATAGAACTTACTTATACAATTGAATGAAAAATATTTGAGCTAGTATATATATATATATGACGGTTTATTATATAGTATATATTCATATAAATGAAATTGGTAATCTGTCTATCCATATATACATGGTATAATCAAATATAAATTAATATAATATCATGTAATCATTACTTTGTAATTAGTTATACATGATATATTTTCATATAAATGAAAATGTCAATTGTTTTAAACATAAAATTCAGTTATATAATGAAATATTTTCCTATATATTGTATATTACGAATATATATTTATACTGATTCATTTATATTTAGAATATTTAATTTAGAAGTTGATTAAAATGACAAATTGACTAAAATTAAGATGAAGAAAAATCATGCTAGAATGGTATGATAAATTCGATGTACAGGAATTAATGCTAAAAAAACATGTAATTAATTATATTCGATTGATACGAATTTTAAGAACCAAGATTAAATTAAGAGTTAGTTTTAAAAAATTCAAGAACCAAATAAAAAATAAATTAAAATATAACAGATCAAAAATGCATTTTACCGAAGAAATATCAAATTAAAGGAAGACCAAATTCAACGTGAATAATTTTGAACTTCTAACTTTTTTTTTATTTTTATTTTTATTATTTTTTTTATTATTTTATTTTTTTTAATCTCCTAACCCGCTTAAGCTATGTTCATATTGATCATATGCTAGAGTTCATGTTGATCGTTGAGGAATTTGTACAAAGTCAAAAATCGTTTCATAATTTCAAAATTGGTTTTATTTTAAGGATAGTAACGACTCGTAAATATTATAATGGTTAAATTATAAATCCGTCGTATTTTTTTTAATTACATTTACTTAAATTTTTTTTTTTTTTTTTTTGTATTGGTCATTGACATTAATTAAAAGAACACTAACATTTTTTTTTTACAACATGCAGGATGGGAGGGATTTAAGGATCGGACCTCTTGGTCAATAATTCATATATCATGTCAATTGAGTTATAGTCATGTTGGCAAGAGAACACTAACATGATTATTTAATTACATAAAAATTTAAATAGTCAACTTGACTATAGTTCGACCAAGATCTTTTAAAAATAACTCAAGTGACTATATATTAACGAATAATGACTAGGAGGTATGTGGTTTGAATTTTCCGCTTCCATGTTGATATCTTAGATGAAAATATCAAAAATTTAAATCTCAACTTCCCAATTGTGAACTAAAAAATAAAAGATAAATTAAAAAATGGAAGAGATGTTCAAATTCTAGTAACCACATTAGTTATTAAAAAAAAAATTAACTTGTCCCAAATTTAATTTAATCCTTACCCTATTTTCTCATTCATTACTAATTATATATATTTTTTCATTCAAAGTATCACAGAAGATGATGATCCTTGCTGATAGTGATGATCCTTGCTGATAAAAATATAAATTCAAAGTTGAATGTTTGTACAACGAACTGTACAAGTACATGGATAGATATTTAGGTCAAAATGATAGAGAAGTAGATTTGAATTGAAAGAAGCCATGGGAGAGGTGATATGCACTTGCAGGTGCAAGCTTTCGACTTTTCTCTTCCTCTGGACAGCAATAGCTCTGTTCCCAAGAAAATCATTAGCAATCGATAGCTTAAAAGCAGGGGAATCCATCAATGGAAGTACCCAGATTTTAATTTCAGCTAAACAGAACTTTGTGTTGGGAATTTTCACTCCTCAAGGCTCCAAATTTGAGTATTTGGGAATATGGTACAAAAACATCCCACAGACTGTGGTGTGGGTCGCAAACAGAGACAACCCACTTGTAAATTTCACTGGCAAATTAACATTCAATGAACAAGGAAACATTATTCTTCTCAATGAAACAGATGGAATTTTATGGTCTTCCATTTCTCCAGGATCAGTGAAACTCAAACAACCAGTGGCTCAGCTGCTAAACACAGGTAATTTGGTTTTAAGAGAATCTGGGTCTGATTCGTCTGGAGATTATGTATGGCAGAGCTTTGATCATCCCTCTGATACTCTGTTACCGGGCATGAAACTTGGTTGGGATTCGAAATCCGGTCTGAACCGGAAGTTAACGACATGGAAAAGCTCAAACGATCCGTCGTCTGGAGAGTTCATTTACAGCCTTGAATTAAGTGGGCTTCCCCAATTGGTAGTTCGCGAAGGACCCATCATAACGTACCGGGGTGGCCCATGGTACGGTGATAGATTTAGTGGTAGTGATCCACTCAGAGATACCCCAATTTATTCTCCAAACTTCGAATATGGAGCCGATGAAGTAACGTATTCCTTCGATAGCAGTCTCATTGTGCGACTTGTACTGAACCCATCTGGGACAATTCAGCAATTTTATTGGGAAGATGATAGAAAAGATTGGTATGCTATGTATACATTGCCAGGAGATCGCTGCGACGACTATGGACTCTGTGGGGATTTTGGTGTTTGTACATTTTCCCTCACACCACAGTGCGATTGTATGGCTGGGTTTGAACCGAAATCGCCTGATGATTGGAAAATGTTTAGGTGGTCTGATGGCTGCGTTAGAAGGGACAATCAAACCTGCGGGAATGGAGAAGGGTTTAAAAGAATCGGCAGTGTGAAATTGCCAGATTCTTCAGGGTCTTTGGTGAATGTTAATATGAGCATTCAAGACTGCAAGGCAGCGTGCTTGAACAATTGCTCTTGCTTGGCCTATGGAATAATGAAACTTTCCACAGGTGGCTATGGCTGCGTCAACTGGTTTCAGAAATTGATGGATGTTAGATTTATTCCTGCTGATGGACAGGATATATATCTGAGAGTGGCGGCTTCAGAATTAGGTATAATGATGCTAACCCTTCTATCATATGTTGAAGTAGTGATATAATTAAATTTATCGCATGAACTTAATGTTAAGTTTTAGGTTGACTGGTGACTGTAAACATGAGCATAGCTTCACTAGCATAAAAAATGTACCATCGACCAAGAGGCTAGAAGTTCGAATCTCCAGCTCACGTATTATCAAAAAAAAGAGGTTGATTGGTGATTTAACGTGGTAACAGAGAGGTTCTGTGTTTGTAGCCTATAATGTGAGGGGAGTGTGAGGGAGGGTTGAAGTACTGATATAATTAAATTTAACATAACCCATCAGTTTAAGCTTTTGGGTTCATTGGTGATTGGTGATTTAACATTATAGTACCTGTTTTTCAGAACTTTGTAAATGTGTATGCAAAGAGAAGATTATAACAATGCTTCATCTGTTGTAGACTCGGATAACAGGAAGCTTATAGTTGTGCTTAGTGTGTCTGTGGCTTCCCTTATAGGCATCTTGGTTTTAGTCATTTGCTTTATCCTGTGGCGTAGAAGGAAAGTTGGAGGTAAACATTCCTCCTTTTTCAGTATATGATTAATCTTGTCAATTGTCATGGCTTATATGTATGCATTTTTGTTTCTTATCCCCAAATTTTGTGAACCTGGCAATGGGATCACTACAGGTGATATTCATTCTCAAGAGAACGAAGTTGAAATGCCACTCTTTCATTTTACTGAGATGGAGACTGCCACAAACAATTTCTCTTTTTCTAATAAGATAGGTGAAGGTGGTTTTGGTCCGGTATACAAGGTAGGTATTTTTTTTCTTCTTACCGACTTCTCTTTGTATTGAAACAACCTTAACATAGCTCAATTGGTTAAGAGTGGGACGTATGACTTAGACCAAGAGGTCAGAGGTTCAAATCTTTCAACCCCACTAATTAACTCAAATCACTTTCCTTTGCTAGTGTTTTTTATTCACTTTACAAACTCGGATTTTTTTTATTTGTAGAAGTCTTTATTTGAGTAGAGCATTTACATATTGGTAGTTATGCACATATATACTCAGTTCACAATAACACATGCTATACATTGCAGGGAAAGCTTCCATGTGGACAAGAAATTGCAGTAAAAAGACTGGCAGAGGGTTCAGGCCAAGGGCAAAGCGAGTTCAAAAATGAGGTCTTGTTGATCTCCAAACTTCAACATCGAAATCTTGTCAAGCTGCTCGGTTTCTGCATTCATCAAGAAGAAACATTGCTAATCTATGAATACATGCCAAACAAAAGTCTAGACTACTTCCTCTTCGGTTCGTGCCAAACTTGTTTTTTCACACTCTATGCTCGTTTGGTCGAACAGATGTTCATGTTAGTACTTCTAGTTCATTTTTTTTCTCACTTAACTCTGCCAATTAAGTTGGACTTTGATTGTTGATATAGATAGCGAGAAGCGGTATTTACTCAACTGGAAAATGAGATTGGATATCATAATTGGAGTAGCTCGAGGGGTTCTTTATCTCCACAGAGATTCAAGGCTTATAATTATACATAGAGATCTCAAAGTGAGTAATATATTACTTGACGATGAAATGAATCCAAAAATTTCAGACTTTGGTATGGCGCGGATGTTCGCCGGAGACCAAACTATGACAAGAACGAAAAGAGTTGTTGGGACCTAGTAAGTTTACTCTGTTGCTATATTTTTTCCTTGTTGGATTTTATTTTTATGGGCTTTGTGATAAAATTATTACTATCAATGCAGTGGTTATATGTCTCCCGAATATGCAATCGACGGATATTTTTCATTGAAATCTGATATCTTCAGCTATGGAGTTATTCTTTTGGAAATAGTTAGCGGTAAGAAGAACAGAGGCTTCGTCCATCCGGACCATCAACTAAATCTTCTTGGACATGTGAGTATTAGTATTGTTGCAAACCAAATCTGCTAATGCCTGTAATCAAGACCTCAAATAACTCCAAGTTGTAAAATCTTTCAGGCATGGAAGCTCTGGGAGGAAGGAAATGCTTTGGAACTAATGGATGAAACGTTGAAGGATGAATTCAAAAGCTCTGAAGCCCTGCGATGCATTCAAGTAGGACTTTTGTGCGTTCAAGAGAATCCAGAGGAAAGGCCAAGTATGTGGTCAGTACTTTCAATGTTAGAGAGTGAAAATATGACATTAACTCATCCTGGACGACCTGGATTTTACACAGAAAGAATGGTTTCTAGGTCCCTTAAATTGCCACCTGAAATCTCCACTTCCAATGAATTCACTGTTACAGTACTACAAGGTCGCTAGTAAATAATTGGCAATGATAAAAGTCGGTTTAAATAGACTGCTGATTTTCCCTTTCATTGAATTTGATAATGATTCTCCTTGATCATTATGTATGTAATATAGAAGATGACTCAATTCTCCAGATGAAGATCATTTTGAAGACCACCCTTTATTCTCGACCCCTTTTTTACGAAAAATTATTGGAGCAGACCGCCACAATGTGGCCGACAGTTTTGCATCATTAGATGGATAGAAGATAAATTGTAATAATACTTCAATTTTGTATATAATGGTTATTAGGGGTATGTGAATTTTTGAATCTATTTCCAACGATTATTAATAAGTAACCATATTGTTACGGTCTTGTTCAATAATTTTTCTTTTTCTATGTCCATTGTAGTGTTGTCTAGCTACATTGATGTCTGTGAGACATTGAGAAAATACATCAACTCTTATTCACATTCCTGAGTGTTGAAGCCCTTTCTTTTTACTTGTTTTCCTTTTGAATCGTTTTTGCTTTGGTTCTATTTGATGTGGGCTGTCTTTTTGTATTACCCATTGTATTCATATGTTAACTCCCCGTTTGGCCCTCGAATAATATAACTCCGGAGTTATTGGACCAATTTTTCGGACTTCCACAGTATTTACGGTTGAAGTCCGACCTATAAAATATATATATATATATGGCGCTTCCTCACGCGTGGTGTGACGCCTCACCTTCCTCTTCTCTCTCACTTCTCTCACTTCAACACGAATTTGCCTCACCTCCCTTCTCTCGTTCTCTTTCATTCTCTTTCCATCTCGCCTCCCCCTTTCCTTGCATTTTTGTTCTTGTCGGCAGCGCAACCCGTTGTTTTGTTCTCCTCGACCCTTGACGTACGTGACAACGACGATAGATTATATTTCCGAGCGACGGTTCGCGATCGGCCGCCCCAACGATGACTGGTGTGAATCGCATAAGGTCAGATCTTGAGTAATTACCCCACTGGCTGCATTTTCGAGTACCATTTCGCCCATCCTCTCCATTTCGGGATTGAATTTAAGGAGGGTGAAATTCCTAATTTTATTTGATTCTTCTATGGTGAGTCATAGATTGTTAGCTATGGTGAAATTCCTAAGCTGGCATGAACGAAAAATCCATTTATTCCAAGACTAAAGCTATGGTGAGTCCTAAATTAACAAGCGCTCGTGGCCTAATGGATAAGGCGCTTGACTTCTAATCAAGCGATTGTGGGTTCGAGTCCCACCGGGCGTGTTATTCTTATTCCTATCAAAATTATTGTGTACTACACAGTATGATTTTTCATATTTATATCCACTATATATGACTTGCCCTTCATGTGATGTCCCCTTTCCATTGGACGAGAAATAATAGAAGAAAGACCTCAAATAATTTAGATGATATTTGATAACTATTTAGTTTTTAGTTTTTTTAGTTTTGAAATTTATACTTGTTTTCTTTGGATATCTTTCCTATAACTTTCTAATTTCTTAAAAAATATATTTGAATTTTGAGTCAAGTTTTAAAAGAAAAAACAAGTTTATAAAAACAAAAAAAATATATATATTTAATAACATGTGGGGTTGGAGGATCGAACCCGTGACCTCTTGGTCCCTAATCTATACAATACTATATATATATATATATATATATATATATATATATATATATATATAATTTTAATAACATGTGGGGTGATGATCGAACTCATGACCTCTTGGTCTCTAATCTATACAATATGTGAATTGAGTTGCAACACAATATTTCCAGAATTTGTTTAGCTTTGAAGTCATTAATAGTTCTGACCTTAGCCATATTATAGACTCGGTTCCATGTACGGTCACAGAATCTCAGAATGATGATTTGGGTAGATCTTTCACACGAGAAGAAATTCTAGCGGTGATTAAGGGAATGCATCCCACGAAGGCTCCTGGCCCGGATGGTATGCAAGCTGTTTTCTACCAGAAATTTTGGGACATTGTGGGGGAAGATACATGCAATATTTGTCTTACAATTTTGAACGAAGGGGCTGAGATAAAAAGTATTAACAAGACATTTATCGTGTTAATCCCAAAGGTAAAGGCCCCTAGATCGATGAAGGATTTTCGTCCAATTAGCTTATGCAATGTGATATACAAGATAGTCTCAAAGGCGCTGGCCAACAGCTTAAAACGAATTTTGGACACAGTTATCTCCCCCGACCAATCTGCTTTTGTCCCAGGAAAGTTAATCTCTGACAACGTCAATCTGGGTTTCGAATGCATCCACGCAGTGAAGAATAGGAAGACAGGCAAAGAGGGTTTAGTGGCGATGAAATTGGACATGAGTAAAGCTTATGATAGAGTGGAGTGGAAGTACATTCGCTTGATTATGGCCAAGATGGGTTTTAGTGAAAGATGGATAGAGTTACTCATGAGGTGCGTGGAGTCTGTCAGCTATCAAGTCCTATTAAATGGGATACCAAGGAGCGATGTCATACCCAAGAGAGGCCTCCGACAGGGGATCCTCTTTCGCCGTACCTTTTTCTCCTCTGTGTTGAGGGTCTATCATGCCTTCTAAACCGTTTTGAGGCAACTAAAAGGTTTACAGGTTTGCAAATAAATAAATATTGCCCTGTACTAACTCATTTATTTTATGCAGACGATAGCATCTTATTTTTCAGGGCCACAGATAACGATTGCATTACTATTCAACAAATCTTAAGCAAATATGAACAAGCTTCTGGGCAAATCATAAATTTTGAGAAATCTATGTTTATGGTTAGCCCAAACACCTGTCCTGCCAGAGTGGAGTTTATCAAAACGAAGATGGGTATTAGACATTCTACTTCGTTGGGTCAATATCTTGGACTTCCTTCTCAGAATGCAAGAAACAAGAAAGAAATTTTTAACAACATCAAAGATCGGGTGTGGCAAGCTCTCCAAGGATGGAAATGGAAGTTTTTCTCATATGCTGGAAAGGAAATTCTAATTAAATCGGTGGCACAAGCCATCCCTAATTACGCAATGAGTTGCTTTAAATTTCCATCTAATTTGTGTTCTGAATTAAATTCTATGTGTGCCAGGTTCTGGTGGGGATCTAATGAGACTAGTAGAAAGATCCATTGGCGAAGCTGGAAGCGTCTTTGTGCACATAAAAAGAATGGTGGTATGGGCTTTCGGGACCTGTCGATCTTCAATCAAGCCATGCTCGCCAAACAAAGCTGGAGATTGATCAAGGAACCTAATAGTTTGCTGGCAAAAGTTCTTCGTGGTCGATATTACAAAGCAAGTCATTTCCTCAAAGCAGAACTTGGATCTAATCCGTCGTACATTTGGCGGAGCATTCTTTGGGGTCGTGAGCTTTTTAAACAGGGATACAGATGGAGAATAGGCAATGGGATTCAAGTGGATGTGGCATCCGACCCTTGGATTCCAAGGGAAGGAAATTGTCGGCCACTACATTGTCCTAGAAATATTAACCATCTAACTGTAGCTCATTTTCTTTCGACTCATGGAACGTGGAATGAAACGATGGTTCGTGCCTCTTTTATGGAAGAGGATGCCACAACCATTCTTAATATTCCTATCGGTCCGTCTAGAAGGGAGGACGAGATCCTATGGCACTTAGATAAACGTGGAATTTTCAAGGTAAAAAGCGCTTACAGGTTGGGCGTTCAACTGCAGGACAAGGATGGAAACTCAACCTCAAATCTCTCATATCAAGAGACTCTGTGGAATCTTCTGTGGAAAGCCAAGATCCCGGCCAAAGTTAAAATATGTGGCTGGAAAATTTTCAATAATATTCTCCCAACAATGGATAATCTAGGCAAAAAAGGGATGGATCTTAACTCTACTTGTTACTTGTGCAGGAAAAAGGCTGAGTCAGCCACTCATCTTTTTTGGGAATGCAAATTCACAAAAGGATTATGGCCAAAGTTTTTCTCTAATCTTGATGAGTTTTTTAATTTGAACAGGAACTTGTGGCAAGTAGCGGACTACTGTGAATGGTTCTGGAAAAAGGAGATCTCAGGTCGAGAGGATGATGACTATCTTGAACGAAGCTTAATCATATGCTGGCAAATATGGAATCACCGAAACAACATAAAGCACAAGAGAACAACAAATAATTCGGAGACTCTTCAGACTCAAATTTCGAAATACATTGACGAATTTTTAACTTCGACTCAGATGAGGGAAGATGAAGCAGAAAACACTTACAATGGGGTGCAGATCTCAAATACCCAAAGTCAGATGGAGCTGCGAAGATGGAAACGACCACCGGATGGCATATGGAAACTATCATGTGACGCAAGTTGGAACCCAACGCATCAAAGGGGCGGCATTGGTTGGGTTCTTCGTCACTGGACTGACACCCTTCTTCAGGCCGGACAAAGGTGCATCTCGCGACCTTGGAAAATCGAGTGGCTAGAGGCTTTGGCCATCGCCGAAGGATTGAAAGAGATACCTATCAATGTTTCCCAAAAACTCATTGTGGAGTCGGATGCTCTCACGATTGTGAAACTTCTCAATTCTGAAATCACAGATAATACGGAGCTCACGAACTTCATGGATGAAGTGCTTGAGCTGCCTAAAGCGAGGAATGTGGTTTCCTTCTCACATGTGAATCGCAAGCAGAACGCAATGGCCCATTATCTGGCGACCTCTGCGTGTGAACAAAGAATATCAAACTCTTGGAATGATATTTTCCCTCCTAGTCTAGTTCATCTAAATGATGAAGACGTTTTGGTTACTTATGAACTAAGTGGGGGTCCTGTCCCATTAGCTTCTATTTCTAGGAGTCTTGTCTCCTTGTCAATCTGATTTAAGGCTAACACTTTATCAAAAAAAAAAAAAAAAAAAATTATGTGAATTGAGTTATGTTCCTGTTGGATATATATATATATATATATATTACACTTTTTGAAATTTATTATAAAATAATGTTGTTCGTATGACAAAAATTTATTGTAACGACGTACACATAAGTTGATGACAAATACTGCATGATCATAGTGGTTCACTCTCTTCTCTAGCTTCCTTCCAATTTTAGATACAATCTTTCTTTATGCAGTTTTTTCAATTTTTCTTCTTCTTTTGCATTTTTTGGATTTTTAAAGCAAATAAATATTTTAATATTAATTAAATAAAAATTATAAAAAAGACTTTATTTTTATTTCTTTATGCATTTTCTAGTTTTTTTTCTAAAAAATAAACATTTTAATATCAATTAAATAATAATAATAAAAAAACTAAATCCATTAATTATAATTTTTTGGAAAAATTACGCTAAGGTTTGGGTTGGATAACATTTGAGAGGTTTCAAACTCAACAATTTTACTCCTGAGATTTATATTGGGTGCTTTTTTGGAAAACTTACACTAATAGTCTCTTACTCTCTGAAGTTTGGGTTCGGTAACATTTGGGTCCCTAAAATTTTAAATTCAACAATTTTATCCTGAGATTTGCATTTGATACGTTTTTTTTTTTTTTTTTTTGTCCCTTCGCCAGTTTTATGTTAATTAATAACTGAAGTTTAGGTTTCACTTTTTTTTATTAATTTTTTTATGTTCTTATTTTTTAATTTATTAAATAAATAAAAAATATATATATATTCAGAAGAAATGTGAAAAAGGTGATGATGGAGTTTTAGAGGAAAGTGCATAAATTCATTGAAAAAAACTACTGCCTGAACCAGTAACAATAAGCAAGAAGTAAGAAGGAATTGTGAATTTTATCCAGAAAATGGACAAGGTTCATTAAAACCCCAAATCTATGCAGATGGTGTTGGTGATGTTAACATCCATATCAAACCTTCTGACATTGATATATTTTAAATTCCAATTCCTCTTATGTATGGATGTTTGTCTTCGTCAGCTGCCTTTAAATCGACATTTGGTGTATTGATTCAAATTTTGTTTCAGATCTAGAATGAACCCACATTTAGGTTAGTTCCAGATCTTTTTTTATCAATTTTTTTTAAACATCGGAAAGGATGAGAGAAAGAGCAAGGAGAAGGAAGAAAGAGGAAGAAGAAGAAGATACGAGAAACAGAGGAAAAGAAAAATAAGAATAGGCGGCCAACGACGATGGGCGGAGGACGGCAGCCGACGATGATGGGCAGCAGATGGCCATGGATGGTAGGATGAAGAAGATGAGAGGAGAAGGGAGAAAGAAGAAGGAAGAAAATAAAAATACTAAAAATATTTATTTATTGAATAAATTAAAAAATAATAAAATAATAAAAAGAAACTGCCACGCCAACCTTTCGTTTATTTGTTGTACACACGGACGGAAGGACCAAAAACGCACCGAATGCAAACCTCAAAAGTAAAATTGTTGAGATTGATACCTTAGAGACTCAAATGCTACCAAACTCAAACCGACCATTAGTGTAATTTTCCCTAATTTTTTTAGTATAAAAGAAATGAAGGACGTGGATTTGAACCTCCGATTTATGGTGCTGAAGATAGGTTGTCCGTTTGCACTATTACACAAATATATTTATCGATACCCAAAAATGTGAATTTGTAGTTAAAGGTGCCAAGGTGTGGGAAATTCGAGTTTATAGACCGCTTGAAAAAACTATTTGTCTTTTTTCGCCCAAGATTTTAAAACTCACACTTTTAGACCCATGTGTGTGAAAATCCTAAAATACCCTTGGGATTACTGTTGTTGTTGTTGTTGTTGTTGTTGTTGTTGTTGTTGTTGTTGTTGTTGTTGTTGTTGTTGTAGATCCTCAATCCTCCCTCTCCCTTCTTTTCCTTTTCTCCTCTCTCTCCCCATCATTTTTGTGAAAAAAAGACTAGTTGGAGAGAATGAGAACTTCATAGCATGCAACAATGGCTTCCATTTGAGAGGAAGAGAAGTCATGGTTGGACCTAATTTTACCATTTGTCATTGTTACAATCTCTTAATCCTCAGTTCGTCGGATTTCAGTCTCACTCATTGGAGAAGAAGAAGAAATCTCAAGCTTAAGGTTGGATAAAAAAAAAAAACAATTGGCCGAATTTTTTAACAGTGATTGATTTTTTTTACCGGTGGGAATACGAGTATACCGATCACCGGTAAAAAATTCTGACCGACTGAGGTTTTTTTTTTATCCAATCTGACGACACTCCCACAAAAAATCAAAATCATTCGTTCGTCGGATTTCAGTCTCACCCATTGAAGAAGAAGAAATCTTTAGCTTAAGAGATTGCAACAATGACGGATGATAAAATTAGGTCCAACTATGGTTTCTCTTCCTCTCAGATGGGAGACATTTTCACCTTAGCTCTCATTTCCTCCAATTACTTTTCACAAAAATTATGGGGAGAGGGACCAGAGAAGGAAAATAAAGAAGAGAGATGATTGGGATCTACGAATAAACTAAGAGCATTTTAGAGTTTTTACCCCATCTAAAAGTGTGAGTTTTAAAAATTGGCCTTAAAAGCCCAAATAGTTTTCTAAAGGGTCTATAAACTCGAATTTCTCTCGAGGTGTGTCGGCAAAAAAAAAAAAAGTTATGTCTAACTCCAATGTGGTGTTAGCCACACAGTCTCCAACAATCTAGTCAGAAAAAGTAGAGATGACAAATATGGAAGGAATAGTTTTTGTATGGAATTTAGGTTTATCTTTTCCTCTTGTAATTTTCTTCTTATATAATTTTTCCATATGTGACGGTTATAACCCTTTTAATTATCTGTTTCGAAAGTATAAATGACGACGAGCAGGGGCGGAGCCACGTAGGGGCCAGGGGGGGCACGTGCCCCCCCTGAAATTATTAATTTTATATGTTCGTATGTTAGAGGTTAGAAAATATAACTAACACTTTATATATTTGTATGATTAAATTCGGAAGGTAAACTAAGAAATTAAATTGGTCTGATGGGAAGGGGCACAGTTTCCAAGTTTCTTATTTGGGCATGCCTGAGTTCGATTCAAAGGGAATACAAATCTTTGTTTTTTATTTTGTTTTTAGGTAAATTATTTTATATTTGAAAAAAAACATAATTCTATTTAAAAAAAATTAATTCTATTTTAGAAAAGGATAAATATTCCAAATTATATTATTTAATCATATATATTTAATTTTTTTTTTTTACACATATATATTTAAGTTGAGATTCTAAAATGGTTTATTATTATTTTTGAATTAATATTACTTAATATAAATATTACATCTTCTAAAAAAAATCAACACGCTTGAAAATTTTAATTTTGTATTTAATAGATACGTAATTTTTTTTAAATGTCAAATAAGTTGATGACACATTAATTTTATGTCTAACAAAGTATTTAGTATTTTAAATTTTCTAATATATCTTTATATGATACAAAATTAAGAGTTTAATTATTAGACACAAAATTTAAATTTGAAGAATCTAGTAGACAGAAAATTGAAAATTTAAGGATACTAAAAATTGAAAGTTTAAAAGTCTGTTACGCACATTTTAAAGTTCAAGGACTATACAAGACATAAATCGAAAATTTCAAGGACTAAACTTGCAATTAAACTTTATTGGAATTGTGCCCCTCCTGACAAAAATTCCTGGATCCGCCCCTGACGACGAGCCTTTGAAATGTTCGGTATTTTTTATGGCATAATCGACCGACAGAGACAATTTTATACCCCTTGAAGGATAGCTAGTTAAGACTATACACTTAACGTTAATTTTCATTTAAATAATTCATTAGTAAGATAATAGTTAGTTAAAAAAATTACCTTCACAAAAACTTGTAACTATTAAAATTTATTATGTAGTAAAAATTATATATTAACAAATATGTTGTCAAAAAACAAAAATATATATAACTATTATCGTCATTTATACTTTGACAAATATGTTGTCAAAATATACATATTTGTTAATATATAATTTTTACTACATAATAAATTTTAATAGTTACAAGTTTTTGTGATATATATTTTTTGTTTTTTTACAACATATTTGTTAATATATAATTTTTACTACATAATAAATTTTAATAGTTACAAGTTTTTGTGAAGGTAATTTTTTTAATATATATATATATTAACAAATATCAAAATAATTCTTGCCAAATCGAGCATAGCTTAATTGGCATAAGGTTGTGCTCTTGACTAAGAGGTCATGGATGCGAAGAATTGACGCCAAGTTCATTACCCACATCGATCATGAAATTGCAGAATAGATCGAGAACCAAGTCAATGACCAGAACTTCAACAATTTCAATAATGACCTTTTTACTAGGGTTTTGGGGCTCTCGATGTAGATAGAGTAGAATTTCTTGAAGGACTTGGATAAGATTTGGGGAGAAGAAGGATAGAGGGAAGGGGAAGATGGATGTAGCAAATGCGCGGCGTGGAGGAGGCGACGACGATGGAGGAAGTAGGCGGGGACGGATTGGGGATTCTGTCGGTGGGCATCGACGTAAATGAGTATTTCATGATGAGAATGGTGGCGGAGAATCGATGGTCGCGATTGAGAAACTGAGTGACAAACTTGATGGTCGAGACGAGATGAACCCCTTCAGGCGATGACATGAAAACCAGCTCCTGATGGAGCGCACATGTAGCGCAGCGGAAGCGAATCAGATCATTGACACTCTAATTTCATCAATTTAGTTAAACTAGAAACATGCTCAAAACTTGGAAATTAAAGAAATTAGAACACATACCTCTTGTAGTTCTAAAATCTTCTAATCCTGATGCTCGAATCTCCTCACGAACCCTTCGAAGCTTCCCTCGAACTCCTCGAGAACCACCTTCGGTAGTCCCGCTATCCTCGAGTCGAGCAACGGAGTGGTGAGACTCCTTTATGAAAGAAAAAGTTTGGAAGAAGAAGATGGAAAGATGAAAGTGATGAGGATTTTGTAAGAAATATCTAACACTTAGTTTTCTAATTTCTCAAGTAACATGAACTCTTCATGCTCATCCAAATATTCAAACTCTTTGAAAATTCATCAACACTTCAAACCATTTGAACTTCATCTAATTTATAGGCAATTCACATGCAACAAACTCTTTGCTTAGCATGCCACCTCAAATTGGATGATTAGTCTTCAACCAAGTGTTCCAAAATTGATGAGTTTATGCATGTGGTTGGTGATTCACAATCCACTTCACAACTTGGATAAACCCACTCAACTTGGATAAATCCACTCAACTTGGATAATCTCACTTGTAATATTTTGTTATTTTAAAATTAATTCATAATTAATTTTAATAAACAAAATAAATTTTAATTAATTAAACTTTTTAATTAATTAATATTATTATTTAATTCAATATCAAATATTAATTAAATAATAAGACTAATCTCGGTTTCTTATACCGAATCATCACACATGAATCCCTATCATGTTTTAGACCGGTCTCATATTTAAATCATATTTAAATATGTCCATCATTCTTCCAAAAACGAATTTGAATAAATTCAAATTCTTTTTTCTCTCATATTGTTACACGGCTTAATCCGAGCTAGCCAGAAGAATCTAAAGGACCTACAGATCATGAGCTCCAACGATACGAGATTAACTGGCCAAACTCTTTAGCCAAGCTAACCAACATTCGTTAACCCCAGAAACTCCACTAAAGTCCAAGGGTTGCACTCTCCTCACCGTAGATATATTTATGTCCTCTTGATATAACCATCATCAGTAAGTCGATCCTTCACAGTTTGTTCGTAATTACAGCTGGGTCAAAATAATCGTTTTACCCCCGTAATTACATCTTGTTCCTTAAGTCCCACTGATCCTCTAATGAACTATTGATTTGTGGTCCAACCACCAAATCGATTTGTATGTGATCTCATCACTATACCAAGTCCCTCTCGGGCCAATGAGAGGGTGAGATCCCTAGTTCAAGACTCGGAGTCAGCACTTAAGGGAACAACCTCTCTATTAATCCCTATAGGCGGGTATAAGTGAATTCCATCTCGCAGGACTATGTTCCCACCTACCTACCTAGTCTTATCCCCAAGATAGTAGGTTTATTGAGTCGGCGATCTCGGGTCACTCTCACCCATACAAGTCAAAGGATAAGCCCGAATAAACAGGAGTTCATAGCGTGCTCAGGATTCAGATCGAGTTACCTAGGTCATCATATGAAAAAGTCGGTATTTACAGTAAACGATGTTATAAAGAAAGAGCGACTTGTTTCGCGGTTCAGTCTTATGCAAACTCATTGCACAAGACGCCCCCACTCGCATGTCTCCACATGAACGATTTCGGATTACATCGTTTGTACTATGCAAAGCGGGCCGCGTCCAATAGTGTCCCCAGGATAAGGTACCCAACCTTATCCCTATACTATAGACCGTTCTGGCTATTACTTGAACTTGATCCACAATCATGTCACACATGAAGTTCAAGTATACAACCTATAGCCATGAGTTCTTTGTTTATTGGAGTTAGGTTAAAAGTAAACACAATTCACTTTATTCAATAACAACTTTAATGAAAAAACCTCAATAACAACTTTATTGCAAAATAGAATATACATTCAGTTTACAAACTACGAGTTATAGGACATGAAACCCAACAGCTCCGCCCTCCCCATTTTCGTGAAATTCAGTGGAATAGTGAACTCTTATCTTTCTTCCACCCATAAGGGAAGTAGAGGAGGGGGGAGAAACCAGAGAGAAAATTGAAGCGAGAGAAAATTTGAAGGAGAGAAGATGAGAAAGAAAAAAACAATATTTTTTTTGTCCACATGAGCTAAATTTAACCTTAAGTTAACACCAAACTAACAACATATACTGTTTTTTTTAGCTTTATTGAAAGTACAGAGACTGAAATTGGACAATTGAAAGTACAAAGACTAAAATAGAACAATTTTCAAAGTACGGGGACCAAAATCATATTTTTACCTTTATTTAATTATTAACTCA
Organism: Herpetospermum pedunculosum; assembly: GCA_028017165.1. Taxonomy (NCBI): domain Eukaryota; kingdom Viridiplantae; phylum Streptophyta; class Magnoliopsida; order Cucurbitales; family Cucurbitaceae; genus Herpetospermum; species Herpetospermum pedunculosum. The sequence continues at coordinate 63,729,707 of CM051528.1, forward strand.
AGTCTTCGAGATCGAGGTTGTCTTTGCGCCTTGTCTTTGGTCCGAGGTTCAGCCTCTTCGCGTTCGGCTGAGAGATCCCTTCTGGGTGGGCAGCTCGTTAGTCTGTGCTTTCTGTTTTCCCTTCCTCGAGTCGTTAGTCAGGGTCTTCTCGGCTCGGCTTAACTCTACACTTCCTCAGACGATTTCACCTCCCTGTTGGCACATGAAAGCCTTGGCCATTACCTCGATACGGGTGGGAACGTCCTCCATGGAAGTCTCGAAGGCTTTCCTGTGCCCCACATTTCTTCTAGCTCGCGTCGGGGTTGCCCGAACCTTTTTCGTCGTTTAGGGGATCAAGTCTTTCTTCGCCACCAGGGGGTCAAGACCTTTGTTGGAGGTTCAATCATCGGTGGCTTCAAGTGGGAGCGTCCAGGGCGTTCGTTCGTCGTTGATCTGATCCCCCCTACCCGTCACAATTATTGTCTCTTGACATGTTTCTTCACTCAGGGAGAACATATGGCTTGAATAAAACTGTCCTCTCCACAGACGACACAATATGTTGATGCACGGATCTGGCGCGTGGTCGATAATCTGGCCTTTTGAGTCCTCGTCATCGCTGACTGGTGGTTAACAACTCATATCTCCGAGACCTCGTCCTGGTTGATTCGACCTGCAAAATAGATCCGAGCACTAGTGTGGTGTTGTGTCCAACACACTTTGATGTCAAAGTTAGTGCAGTGGTCAGAGAGTAATTGAGGAGCACATATGATAGTTGCATACCTTAAATGAAGTTTTAACTTTCATATTTATAAGTGTTTATGCCCTGACATGTATCAGGGACATATTCCATTTTTAGCTGGCCGACTACTCTCCTTCGACGTTTCACCTAAGTAGTCTCGTGAAAAATTTCTCTTTAGAAAAGTGGGCCGTTTGAGCCTTTTAGTCTTTCTAGATTAGCCCACAACAAACCATAAAAAATAGAATATATTTTTTTTATTATTATTACTATCATATATGTACCTCTTCACAAATCTCAAATCTCAAGGAGCTTTCTTTTTTTTTTTTTTTTTTTTTTTTATTATTATTATTATTATTATTATTATTATTTTATGGTTAATAGTTTTAAATTAGCGTATATTTTTTTTTTTTTTGTGACAGTTGCAAAAATAATAATAATAATAAAAAAAATGACATTTATAACAACCATTTTTCAAGTTTGCATATATAGCAAAATATGCAATTTTATCGATGAACTGATATACCAAATATAAGGTATATTAGACATACAATTAATATACTATCAAAATAAAATTAAACATTCGTAAATAGAACATAATCGTCAAACCCTAATTCATACTAGTGAAATTGAACTAAAATCACTCCCGATCGAAACGAAATCAATTATACAATCGATTGATTACTGGTAAACTTTAGATTTTGTGTATCAAACAATTGATATACCATATATTTGATGTATCAGTGATTAATATACTTTATATTTGGTATATCAGTAACAATTGATATAACTTATATTTGGTTTATCAATTGTGAAAAAATAAAAGAAAAAAGATTAACTCACACCATGACTCAGCTGACATATGTATGTATTGACGACTAAGAGGTCTGTGGTTCGAATCTCCCACCCACACAATCTACTAAAAAAAAATTAAAAATTAATTTTTTTTTTTTTCTATATTTGCAAACTTCAAAATAGTAATTAGATTTATAAATAGCAATTCCCCATTTTCATAATATAATAATATAATACAAAATTGAAAATTAAAATTAAATGGCTTTGAGGGCCTTAGATCATATGCTTCTACCACCACCCAAAGACAATTTTGACATATGAAATGTAAAGTTATATACCCAAAAACAATTTTGACATATGAAATGTAAAGTTATATAAATATATATAATACTCGTAATATTTGTAATTTTAAGGGTTGATCGATAGCTACTAATTTGTGTATCAAATGTGTATAATGTATACAAATTACGTATTATGTATACGAGTTGCATATGACAGACAATGCATCCAGGTGTTACGACACAACTTATAAATCAAGTATACTTCTTACTCCCAACTAATGTGTGCGATTTATTTAAATTGTGGTTCATCTATATGACTTATTTATCCTACTCTTAGAAATAGTTTCTAAACTATTTTATTTCTCTAATTTTTATTTATTTAAATTACATTATTTTTAAAAAAAATCCTCAAATATTATAGCTTATCTAATAATAGAACAAGTCACTTGTTGTTGTCAAAAAAAAAAAAAAAAAAAAAAAAAAAAAAAATCACTTGTTTGACTTCTATATAAGTTTGGCCAAGTCTGGTGCTTTAGAGGGTCAACCAATAATATGATTCCAGCATCATCTTTCTGCCTATATATATATATATATATATATATTATTTTTATTAATTTTTTTACTTTTATTTTATTATTATTATTTTTTTTTTTATTTATTTATTTATTTTTTTTTTTTTTTTGTATGAACCATGACTTCATAGTGACGGACACCTCGCAATTGAGCTCGGTTTGGCTATATTTTTTTTTCTTACCATTTTCCTTTAAACACTTGCAAAATTACTATAATAAAGATAAATTTATAAATCTTAAATTTTGTATGTAACAAACTAATACACTACTCAAAATATTCGACGTGACTGCTTAACCCAAATTTAATTTAATCCTTACCCTGATTGTATAAGAATTTTCATTCGAAGTATCGCAGAAGATATATGATGATCCTTTCTTATAAAAATATAAATTCAAAGTTGAATGTTTTCACAACGTACTGTACATGGATTAACTAAATTTGATTTGAAAGAAGCCATGGGAGAGCTGATTTGCAGGTGCAAGCTTTCGGCCTTTCTCTTTCTCTGGACGACAATAGCTCTGTTTCCAAGAAAATCATTAGCAATCGATAGCTTAAAAGCAGGGGAATCCATTAACGTTAGTACCCAGATATTAGTTTCAACTGCAAACAACTTTGTGTTGGGAATTTTCACTCCCCAAGGCTCCAAATTTGAGTATTTGGGAATATGGTATGAAAACATCCCACAGACTGTCGTCTGGGTCGCAAACAGAGATAACCCACTTGTAAATTCCTCTGGCAGATTAACATTCAATGAAGAAGGAAACGTTATCCTTCTCAATGAAACAGATGGAGTTTTATGGTCTTCCATTTCTTCAAGATCAGTGAAAAAACCAGTGGTTCAGCTGCTAAACACAGGTAATTTGGTTTTAAGAGGATCTGGGTCTGATTCGTCTGGAGATTATGTATGGCAGAGCTTTGATCATCCCTCTGATACTCTGTTACCGGGCATGAAACTTGGTTGGGATTCGAAATCCGGTCTGAACCGAAAGTTAACGTCATGGAAAAGCTCAAACGATCCGTCGTCTGGAGAGTTCATTTACGGCGTTGAATTAAGTGGGCTTCCCCAATTTTTAGTTCGAAAAGGACCCATCACAACGTACCGGGGCGGCCCATGGTACGGTGATAGGTTTAGTGGTATTAATCCACTCAGAGACACCACAATTTATTCTCCAAAGTTCGAACATGGAGCCGATGAAGTAACTTATTCATACGATGCTACAGGCAGTCTCTTCGTTCGACTTGTGCTGAACCCATCTGGGTCAACTCAGCAATTTTATTGGGAGGATGCTAGAAAAGATTGGTATGCTCTGTATACATTGCCAGGAGATCGCTGCGACGACTATGGATTCTGCGGGGATTTTGGTGTTTGTACATTTTCCCTCACACCACAATGCAATTGTATGGCTGGGTTTGAACCAAAATCGCCTGATGATTGGAAAATGTTTCGGTGGTCTGATGGCTGCGTTAGAAGGGACAATCAAACCTGCGGAAATGGAGAAGGGTTTAAAAGAATCGGCAGTGTGAAATTGCCAGATTCTTCAGGGTCTTTGGTGAGTGTTAATACGACCGTTCAAGACTGCGAGGCGGCGTGCTTGAACAATTGCTCTTGCTTGGCCTATGGAATAATGAAACTTTCCACAGGTGGCTATGGCTGCGTCAACTGGTTTCAGAAATTGATGGATGTTAGATTTGTTCCTGCTGATGGACAGGATATCTACTTGAGAGTGGCGGCTTCAGAATTAGGTATAATATTGCTAACCCTTCTATCATAGATTGAAGTTATTGATATAATTAAATTTACCGCCATTAGCTTAGACTTTTAGGTTGGTTAGTGATTTAACATCGTATCCCGAAACTACTATGTTTGAACTTCTCTAATGTCATTTGATGGTTTTTTTTACAAATTTACAAGTCCACAATTTAGCGGGAGTGTGGGGGAGTGTTGAAGTATTGATAGAATTTAATTTACCATAACTCACCAGCTTAAGTTTTTGGGTTGATTAATGATTGGTATTGTTATTCAGACCTTTGTAAATGTGCATGTAAAGAGAAGATTATAACAATGCTTTATCTGTTGTAGACTCGGATAACAGGAAGCTTATAGTTTTGCTTAGTGTGTCTGTCGCTTCACTGATAGGCATTCTGGTTTTAGTCATTTGCTTTATCCTGTGGCGTAGAAGGAAAGTTGGAGGTAAACATTCCTCCTTTTTCAGTATATGATTAATCTTGTCAATTGTCATGGCTTATATGTTTGCATTTTCGTTCCTTATCCCCAAATTTTGTGAACCTGGCAATGAAATCACTGCAGAGTATATTCATTCTGAAGAGAACGAAGTTGAGATGCCACTTTTTCATTTTACTGAGATGGAGACCGCCACAAACAATTTTTCTTTTTCTAATAAGATAGGCGAAGGTGGTTTTGGTCCGGTATACAAGGTATGCATTTTTTTTTCTTACCGATTTCTCTTTGTATTGAAACAACCTTAACATAGCTCAATTGGTTAAGAGTGAGATGGACCAAGAGGCCGGAGGTTCAAATTCTCCACCCCACTAGTTAACTCAAATCACTTGGATGTGTTAAGCTTTTTCTTTGCTAGTGTTTTTTATTCACTTTACAGACCGACTTTTTTTATATTTCGTAGCAGTCTTTATTTGTGTAGATCATTTACATATTGGTAGTTATAAATTATGGACATATATACTCACAATAACAACATCCATATGCTATACATTGTAGGGACAGCTTCCACGTGGACAAGAAATTGCAGTAAAAAGACTGGCAGAGGGTTCAGGCCAAGGCCAAAGCGAGTTCAAAAATGAGGTTCTGTTGATCTCCAAACTTCAACATCGAAATCTTGTCAAACTGCTTGGTTTCTGCATTCATCAAGAAGAAACATTGCTAATCTATGAATACATGCCAAACAAAAGTCTAGACTACTTCCTCTTCGGTTCGTGCCAAACTTGTTTTTTCACACTCTATGCTCGTTTGGTTGAACAAATGTTCATGTTAGTACTTCTAGTTCATTTTTTTTCTCACTTAACTCTGCCAATTAAGTTGGACTTTATTGTTGATATAGATAACGAGAAGCGATGTTTACTCAACTGGAAAATGAGATTGGATATCATAATTGGAGTAGCTCGAGGGGTTCTTTATCTCCACAGAGATTCAAGGCTTATAATTATACATAGAGATCTCAAAGTGAGTAATATATTACTTGACAATGAAATGAATCCAAAAATTTCAGACTTTGGTATGGCGAGGATGTTCGCCGAAGACCAAACTATGACAAGAACGAAAAGAGTTGTTGGGACCTAGTAAGTTTACTTTGTTGCTATATTTTTTCCGTGTTGGATTTTATTTTTATGGGCTTTGTGATAAAATTATTACTATCAATGCAGTGGTTATATGTCTCCCGAATATGCAATCGACGGATACTTTTCATTGAAATCTGATATCTTCAGCTATGGAGTTATTCTTTTGGAAATAGTTAGCGGTAAGAAGAATAGAGGCTTCGTCCATCCGGACCATCAACTAAATCTTCTTGGACATGTGAGTATTAGTATTGTTGCAAACCAAATCTGCTAATGTCTGTAATCAAGACATCAAATAACTCCAAGTTGTAAAATCTTTCAGGCATGGAGGCTTTGGGAGGAAGGAAATGCTTTGGAACTAATGGATGAAACGTTGAAGGATGAATTCAAAAGCTCTGAAGCCCTGCGATGCATTCAAGTAGGACTTTTGTGCGTTCAAGAGAATCCAGAGGAAAGGCCAAGTATGTGGTCAGTACTTTCAATGTTAGAGAGTGAAAATATGACATTAACTCATCCTGGACGACCTGGATTTTACACAGAAAGAATGGTTTCTAGGTCCCTTAAATTACCACCTGAAATCTCCACTTCCAATGAATTCACTGTTACAGTACTACAAGGTCGCTAGTAAATATTTAAAGAGTTCCAAGTTTCCCTTTTTCATTCATTTGGCCAAGAAGTGGCTTCTGTTGTGAATTTGATAATGATTCACTTTGATTATTATGTATGTAATATAGTAGATGATTCAATTCTCTAGACGAAGATCATTTTGAAGATCAACACTTTATTTTTAGAGATTTTTTAATCTACATCCAACGGCTATTAAGGGTCTGCCACTCATTCAATAGTTAAATTGTTTTCGATTCATATCGTTGAACTCAGAAATATATATATATATATATAAAAGAAATAAAAAATCCAAAATCAACTTGGTCAGAGTCAGACTATAGAGTTATCTTCTTGGCATTGAAATATCAATAAAGAAAAGAAATTTCTTTTTAGCATCGTTGCTGAGTTTCCTCCACGATATAAAATTTCTTTTAAGAAAATTGTAGCTCCATAAAAAACAGAGTGACAATGACAGTATTATATAAAATATATTTCATTCAAAGTAGCCGAGAGGGCCAGATGATACAAAATGACCCTTGAGCATAAAAATATAGATTCACAGTTCAATGCTTTCAAAACGTATATGGATCAACAAATTGACAATTTACCTATACTTGAACATGTCATGCACCAGGAGAACTCAACAAGCTAGCTTGCTTTGATTGAAAGAAGCTATGGGAGAACTGATTTGCAGGTGCCAGTTCTCTGTTTTTCTCTTCGGGCACCGAGGCTTATGTTCAAAGTGGACAATATCATACTAATGTGGAGATATGTGAATGTTCGTTGTTCCTGACACTTATCCCCAAATTTAGTGAACCAGGTACTGAGATCCCTGCAAGTGTTTTTTGTTTGTGCTAAATTAGTGAACGTTCTCTGTTTGTGCTAAATTAGTCTCTAGGTAGCTTTCCCTTTGCTAGTGTTTTTTCATTCACTTTACAAAAATTCACTTTTGTGCCAAAGCGAGTCTGGTTGGTTCAACTGACATATGTATGTGCTGATCTCCAAGAGGTCTGTGGTTCAAATCCCTCTACCCAATGTATTAAAAAAAAAAAAAATACTCTCAGTTTTGTTTTCAGAGATGTCTTTTATCAGAGTAGATTATGAATATATTGGTAGTTATGCACAAGAAATTGCAGTGAAAAGACTGGCAAAGGGTTCTGGCCAAGGGCAAAGTGAGTTCAAAAACCAAAAGAGTTGTTGGAACCTAGTAAGTATTGCCACAAGTTTACTCTTTTGCAATACTTTTTTTTTTCCTGGCATGTGATTTCTTGGATTTCATTATAATGGGCCTTTTGTGATGAATTTATTAATACTTATATGTCTCCCGAATATGCAATCGACGGATATTTTTTAATGAAATATGATATCTTCTGCTTTGGAGTCGTTCTTTTGAAAATAGTTAGTGGTAAGAGGAATAGAGTTTTTTTCCATCCCCATCATCAACTTAGGGTGTGTTTGGATTGACTAAGATGTTTAAATTTGTATTTTAAAAATTATGACCGAGGTTTACTATTGTAGATGGTCGGTTACGGGATAAGAGTGGTGGTGGTCACCGGAAGCGGAGAAGGTCGTCGGAGATCGGAGGAGGTCGTCGGAGTGGACGCGGCGGTGGCCGGAGGAGGTCGTCGGAGTGGGCGCGACGGTGGTCGGAGGAGGTCGGAAGATAACCATTAGATTATCTACCAGGTCGGAAGGTAAATAAATAATTGAAGCATTGATTTTGATAAATTAAAGAATACTAATAGTGTGATGAAGCATTGATTTTATTACCTGACTTAAATTTTCCTCCATATTTAAGACACCTTCTTAACGATTGAAGACATTTGAAACTTTCCCTTTTCATCAACTAGGCCAAGAAATGGCTTCTCTTGTGAATTTGATAGTAATTTTAATCATTTTTCTTTTCCTTCTCTTTCTCTATTTGTATATGTTGTTGGGAAAAATACACGAGATATAAATAATGCGGAATAACAACAATATTATATCTCCCGTTCCCACTTCACAGGCTAGACCCAAAAATAATCGGTCACAAAATACAATAATAAAGATGAGGGAAAAAGAGAACAACACCGATAATTTATACTGGTTCGCCCCGATCTCGGGACTACGTCCAGTCTTCTGCAACTGCAGGTTCAACTATAATGGAGATTACAAGAAGCTTCGACTCGGCGCTACAAACTACCCTCAATAGCCTAACAATGACTATTGACTTCCAAGTATCACAACCCGATAACTTGGGATCAACCACGAAGAAAAATCGCTCTAAGAAAAAATCTCTATTTCCTCACTTATCTCACTGCCACACAAATATAAGCAAAAAAAAAAAAGGAAAGCAGAAGAGCACCTACGATTTTCTTTTCTTCTGGTTGATTGCAAACTTAATAACAAGAGTAATATATATATATATATATATATATATATATATATATATATATATATATAAATGCTGCCAAACATCAAACTCAAAGCAAGCTAATGGGCCAAGCCCATTCACCTTCATTCTCTTTTCTTATTCACTAAGCAAATCAACCTCATTTTTAGCCAATCACCTTTGCAACCATTTTAGCCAATCACAAATATTCATTTAATCCAATTAATCATTTACTTAATGAGATTAATTGAGCTTATGGACCTTAAGATTATTTTGGCTTCACATTCTTAACAATCTCCCACTTGAAGACAAAACAACGATCTTGTCTCCCACTTGAAGACAAAACAACGATCTTGTCTCCCACTGCAACGTAACTGATCATCTTGGCGAACTCCAAGGATCTACTCCCACTACAACTGTTATTTCTGATCTTCTTGGCAAACTCCAAAGTTTAATTAAAAAAAACCTGTAAAATAACAAAAATTACAAAAGACAGGTAACCATCAGAAAGTAACTGTAGTGCATCTGTGCTCGCCCTGAGGAGTGGGCTCGCTACGTGGATCTGTCTCCCAGACGAAAAAAAACAGACACGTACTCCCACTTCAGCTAAGTGGTAACAACTGGCATTTTCTTCAACCCTGAATCACTGTTCTTGAAGAAAATATATTTTGAGAAGGGTTTGAATCTTCTATTCAAACCTGTTGCCAAACTAGAGACTTTTCCTTTGACCTTAGCAATTGCTTTGGCCTTCCACTCCGATGCCTCCACTCGCCTCGGCGACTTCTTCAATTCGTTCGAGCGTCTGACAATTGAGGGTTGACAATAGCCATCAACTTTCTCTTCTGAACTTCCCAATTGTTTCTGAATTGAAGGATCGTGATCCAACTGATCAAACTTGGCTATCAGTGCTACTGGCTCACCTCTATAACAACCATCTGCAGCTTTAATTGGCATCCACCGTCTCTTTGATTCTTTGGAAACATTCAACTGACATCTGTACAATGTAGATTTTCTGTGGCCAACTGCCACTACTTGGGATCCCAGTATGAGTTTACACTGGCGACTGCCAAACTCACATCTGTAGCCTTCATCTGCCAACTTGCCAATAGAGATGAGATTCATCTTCATTCTAGGCACAAACCTGACATCATGCAATACCAGAACACTACCACATTTTAACTTCAGACTAACATCCCCAATCCCACTGATTTTGGAGACTCTGCCATCACCCATTCTCACTAAACCATGACATCCTCTTGTGAAGGATGTGAACAAACTTCTATCTGAAGTTATGTGAACTGACGCTGCACTGTCTAAAATCCACTCAGATGAATTATTAAAATTTTCTGTGTCACTTCCAACACAGACACATGCATCGGCATCATCAACTATGTTTGCCTCATGCTTCCTTTCCTGATCCTCTTTTAGTTTTCTACACTGACTTTTATAGTGACCTATTTTGTGACAGTAAAAGCATTCTATTTCCTTATTCCTATTTCCCCACTTCTTTCCACTACTACTCGGTTTCATAAATTCTTTACCCTTAGTCAAAGCTAAAGTTGATCCCGTAGTAGATGACTCTCTACCACTACTCTTTCTACGAATTTCTTCAGCTAGAGCTAAATCACAAACCCCTGAAAACTTCAGAATATTTTCTCCTACCGAATTAGACACAGCTGTCTTCATCGTTTCCCAACTTTCAGGTAAAGACATTAATAACTGAATAGCGTATACTTCATCAGTAAAATCTATCTTAACAGACTTTAACTGATTTACCAAAGTGGTAACCTCATTGATATAGAAATTTACAGATGCATCTTCAGCCATTTGCATGTTAAAAAATTTCTTAAGAAGATATGCTTTACTATTAGCAGACGATTTCTCGTACCTGTTTGTAAGCGCTTCCATTAGCTTGATTGCGGTAGTCTCGTTGGCTACAAGACTAACAACTTCCATTGTCAAACACATTCTGATGTTTGCAACTGCTTGTTCATCGAGATCTTCCCAATCTCCATCTGACATCTCTTTCGGTCTCTCCTTCAGTGCCTTGTGCAATTTCTTGCAGGTTAAAAAATCCTTCACCTGCATCTTCCAATAACCAAAATTTCCCCCATCAAATTTTGTGACTCCTTCGAAACTCTTTGGATTCGTCGCTCCCATGATTTCTGAACCAAACGCTCTGATACCACTTGTTGCGAAAAATACACGAGATATAAATAATGCGGAATAACAACAATATTATATCTCCCGTTCCCACTTCACAGGCTAGACCCAAAAATAATCGGTCACAAAATACAATAATAAAGATGAGGGAAAAAGAGAACAACACCGATAATTTATACTGGTTCGCCCCGATCTCGGGACTACGTCCAGTCTTCTGCAACTGCAGGTTCAACTATAATGGAGATTACAAGAAGCTTCGACTCGGCGCTACAAACTACCCTCAATAGCCTAACAATGACTATTGACTTCCAAGTATCACAACCCGATAACTTGGGATCAACCACGAAGAAAAATCGCTCTAAGAAAAAATCTCTATTTCCTCACTTATCTCACTGCCACACAAATATAAGCAAAAAAAAAAAAGGAAAGCAGAAGAGCACCTACGATTTTCTTTTCTTCTGGTTGATTGCAAACTTAATAACAAGAGTAATATATATATATATATATATATATATATATATAAATGCTGCCAAACATCAAACTCAAAGCAAGCTAATGGGCCAAGCCCATTCACCTTCATTCTCTTTTCTTATTCACTAAGCAAATCAACCTCATTTTTAGCCAATCACCTTTGCAACCATTTTAGCCAATCACAAATATTCATTTAATCCAATTAATCATTTACTTAATGAGATTAATTGAGCTTATGGACCTTAAGATTATTTTGGCTTCACATTCTTAACATATGTAATTGTCATATTTAGGTCTTGTTTATTTTCACTCCATATTAGTAAAGAATTATAACAATTATTTAGTAAACAATTATAACAATCATTTAGGCCGGTTTGATAATCATTTGATTTTTAATTTTTTATTTTAAAAATTAAGCGTATGAATACTACTTCTACCCCTGGTTCATTTATATTTTGTTATTAACTTTATACAAAGTGTTTTTAAAATCCAAACAAAGTTTTAAAAATTAAAAGCATGTTTTTGTTTTTAGAATTTGATTAAGAATTCAAATGTTTTATGCATAAAGCAAACATAATTTTCAAAAAATGAAAATCAAAAGTCAAATGGTCATCAAACAACTGGTAGATAATCTAATGGTTATTTTGGTAATGAGCTATAGTGTCGGAGTACTAGTTAGGACTCTTAGAAGTATAATGAGGCATGAGTGAAGGGTATTTTGGTAATTAGTTAAGGGAGCCCTTGGTTATAAATAGAGTGAGATAGAGGTTGTAGAAGGTAGGATTTCATTTGGTAGACATTTGATCTTTTGGGAGAGTGACTAGCTTCTCGAATTTCTCGAGGGGAAACCCTAGTTATCTTGTTAACTTGTTGTTATGTTTATGTGATATAAGCACGGTATATTTTAAAACTATCAATATAACAATGGTATATTTCTTTACATTTCTTTGTGTTTGGTATAATATTCAGGGGAGTGAATACCTAACAGAATTCAAAAGCCAAATGGTCATCAAACCAGGGGAAAATTGTACGAAGTGCATGGTCATCAAACCAGGGGAAAATTGTACGAAGTGCTCCTTATTTTCGTCTGCTAACCCAAATTTTAAAAACAAGGCAAATTGACCTTCTGTTTCTGTTGACGTCATTACCAATTGTTTTAATATTTTATCTAGCTGGTTTTCTAGCTTTATCGCTTTCTCTCTCCCCTCTGAACATATTTTCTTCTTCTTATATATATTTTTTTCTCTTCTCTATCACGTTTTTTCTTCCTCCTATTCACCCATTGCAGACGACTTTCGATGACGACTCTCATCGACAGCAACTCTCCCGTGACGATTCGAAAACCATAATTTTTTTTTTCAGGTCTGAAACATTTCAAATCTGAAAAATCTACAAAATATAAACTTTTCGGATTTGATTTTTTTTCCAGATCTTGAAATTTCTAGATCTGAAATGGAGCTAGAGCTAGAGCTAGAGCTAGAGTGAGACTAACCCGAGCCCGCAGCTAGAGCTAGAGCGGAAAAAATAATATTAAAAAATAAATGACGATGTAAGCATAAGGTCAATTTGTCTCGTTTTTAAAATTCGGGTTAGTTTGACAAAAGAGCCAAAATACCGAGCCAGTCGTACAACTTTCCTTAAACGGGACCTATCATATGACAACCAGATAATCTAGGTTCCGTTTGATAATCATTTCGTTTTTAATTTTCTGTTTTTGAAATTTATGCTTGTTTTCTCCTAATTTCTTTACTATGTTTCACTTTTTTTTTTTTTAGAGAAACATATAAATTCTTAGTCAAAATCAAAAAACAAAACTATATTTTTAAAATCTATTTTTTTTAGTTTTTAAAATTGGATTGATTTTTTAAAACATTGTTAAAAAGTAGATAATAAAACAAAGAGAGTTATAGAATGAAACTAGTGTTTATAGACTTAATTTTCAAAAACCAAAAACTAAAAACCAAATGGCTATCAAACGGGCCCTAGATAACTGAATTCATTAAACACCTGTTAAAAAAAATTATAAAACAACCACTTGGTGCAACGAGTGAGCGCATCACCTAGATAGCCCAGAGTGGGGTTGATTGATCCTGCACCTGTGCAACAAACCACGCACGGGGCATGAATGATTTAAAACCTCCACGGGACATAAATTTAAATGCATTATTACCGTCCACATTTTAAATTGTAAATATAACAATCTTTGTCAAACCGAGCATAACTCAATTGGTTCAATCCTCGCATTAATTAAAATACCATCGTCCAGATTTTTTTTTTGGTATTTCATCTCTTCTTATGCTATATTAATCTATTGAACATAATTTGATTAAATTAAACAGAGCCAATTATCTTTTCCGCAGAACAATTATAAAATGGAGATTTGAGTTTGCTTAATTTGAATTTGACTTTGGCTTGTTCTTCATCATGTCCCTCTCTCTATTGGACAAGAAATAATAAAAGAAAGGCATTTTAAACTGATAATTAATCTCTTGAACACAAATAATGCACTGAATTATACTTATAAAACAACTAATCACTTCTTTGATATCCAGATCAATTTGGCCAAAGTCAAATTAAATATATGTTGTAGCTTCATTGAGATGGTCAACTCCCCTCATCTTTCTGACTTTTTTCCCCTCCTATTTCTTACAATGTTTAGGCTACTTTACAAATAAATACATAAATCTCATATTTTGTGATGGATGAAGAATCCATGTCAAAGTTCAAAATTTGTTTGGTAGCTTATCTAATATTAGAAGGTATTATAGATAAAAATCAGTTACTATGATTTAAAGACGCAATCGGCTAGAGTCCAAAGCCTAAAAAAGGACAAGAGGTACAACTGACCTACAAGTCGGCCGAAGGAGAGGGACCGACCCCCGAAGAGGTTGACTCAAGAAGAAGACGCCGACTCGAGAGGGTCGACCGAAGCAAGCAAGGGCTGATCCCTCAAGGAGTCGGCCGAACCCAAAGAATCGCCGACCCGAGAGGATCGACTGACATAAGCGAGGGTCGATCCCACAAGGGATCGACCAAACCCGAAGAGCCTGACCTTCCTTAGGAAGGTCGAGCTGAGACGCATTGTGCCGACCCTAAGGAGTCGGTCGAACCACGAACATAACCCCTCAGGCGATTCCATGTCATTAATCGCTTGGATGTTACAAATGCTAATTAATAGAATAATTATGAGAATAATGGTCCATAACAACTACTTGAAGAGCTTAGTAATAAAATATTTTCCATATGAACTTCACTCTTACCAAATATGTAGATTCTCTCCATGTTTCATACATCACTCTCGTATCTGACCTGATCATCGGAACCCGTGTGGCTAATGTCACACTAGTGCAAGGCATCACATATCTCCTTCCTTGCATGTTTATACTCGTCCCGCCAAAATATACAAATTCACCGTAGACCAAATTCAAGTATCAACAATAAGCCAATTTACTCGTTGAAGTTCCTACTCAATTAAATATAATTGTTTAAAGGTAAGTGACTTTGCAAGAAAGCTAAACTTCAACCCTTTAAACAAATAGGTTATCCACAAAAATATACTAAAAATAATCATTAAAAAAAAAAAACTCGAACAGATTCTAGACTGACTATCTTCTTCAAATTGCTGCTCAGTTCCCACAATATTAATTTTCCTTAAAGAAAAACTAATTCCATTATAAACAGAGTGACAATGACGTTACAGTATACATTAATATATTTTCATTCAAGACTGCTCCCAAGGATTGAGTATGATTCTTGCTGATATAAACATAAATTCAAAGTTCAATGTTTCCAAAAAGTACATGGATTGATATTTAAAGTCAAAATGACAAATTACTTGCTTTGATTTGAAAGAAGCCATGGGAGAACTGAATTGCAGGTGCAAGCTTTCGACTTTTCTATTTCTCTGGACGACCATAGCTCTGTTTCTAAGAAAATCACTAGCAATCGATAGCATAAAAGCAGGGGAATCCATCAATGGAAGTACCCAGATTTTAATTTCAACTGCACAGAATTTTGTATTGGGAATCTTCAACCCCCAAGATTCCAAATTTCAATATTTGGGAATATGGTACAAAAACATCCCACAGACTGTCGTGTGGGTTGCAAACAGAGATAACCCACTTGTAAATTGCTCTGGCAGATTAACATTCAATGAAGAAGGAAACATTATTCTTCTCAATGAAACAAATGGAGTTTTATGGTCTTCCATTTCTCCAAGATCAGTGAAAAAACCAGTGGTTCAGCTGCTAAACACAGGTAATTTGGTTTTAAGAGAATCTGGGTCTGATTCGTCTGAAGATTATGTATGGCAGAGCTTTGATCATCCCTCTGATACTCTGTTACCTGGGATGAAACTCGGTTGGGACTCGATAACCGGTCTGAACCGGAAGTTAACGTCATGGAAAAGCTCAAACGATCCGTCGTCTGGGGATTTCGTTTACAGTGTAGAAATTGATGGGCTTCCTCAATTTGTAGTTCGGAAAGGACCCATCACAACGTTTCGTGGCGGCCCATGGTTCGGTAATCGGTTTAGTGGGAGTGGTCCACTCAGAGAAACCGCAATTTATTCTCCAAAGTTCGAGTACAATGCTAACGAAGCATTCTTTTCTTACGATGCTGCGAACAATTTCTCAGTGAGATTGGTACTGAACGCGGCTGGGTTATTTCAGCAGTTTTATTGGGTCGATGATGGAAAATATTGGTACCCTTTGTACACATTGCCAGGAGATCGCTGCGACGTCTATGGATTCTGCGGGGATTTTGGTGTTTGTACATTTTCCCTCACTGCAGAATGCAATTGTATGGGTGGGTTCGAACCCAAATCGCCTGATGATTGGGAAAAGTTTAGGTGGTCGGATGGCTGCGTTAGAAAGGACAATCGAACCTGCGGAAATGGAGAGGGGTTTAAAAGAATCGGCAGTGTGAAATTGCCGGATTCTTCTGGGTATTTGGTGAATGTTAATACGAGCATTGAAGACTGCGAGGCAGAGTGCTTGAACAATTGCTCTTGCTTGGCTTATGGAATAATGGAGCTCCCCACAGGCGGCTATGGCTGCGTTACATGGTTTCACAAACTGATGGATGTTAAATTCGTTCTTCAAAATGGACAGGATCTCTATGTGAGAGTGGCAGCTTCAGAATTAGGTAATAAATTGTTGTCTCTTCCATTCTAATATATTATCTGCTTTACAGCTCTTGTAAATGTTGTTTGGCTATTGAGAATGTGTATGTAAAGAGAAGTTTATAGTTTATAACAATGCTTCATCTGCTCTAGACTCAACGAAGAAGAAGAAGCTTATGGTTGCAATCAGTCTGTCTGTGGCTTCATTTCTAGGCTTCTTGGTTTTTGTCATTTGCTTTATCCTTGGGCGTAGAATGAAAGTTAGAGGCAAGCATTTCTTCCATACTCGATTAATCTGTCAATTGTTCATTTTCTGTTTCTTATCTCCAAATTTCGTGAATCAGGTAATGTTATCACTCCTGAGATCATTCTAGGTGAGATTCACTCTCAAGAAAATGAAGTTGAGATGCCAATCTATGATTTTACTACGATCGAGACTGCCACGAATAGTTTCTCTTTTTTGAATAAGATAGGTGAAGGCGGTTTTGGTCCGGTATACAAGGTATTCTTTCTTACTAACATTGATGTAGGATGAAACTCATTACATAATTTCTTGGATGTGTTGAACTTTCCCTTTAAAATGCTGGTGTTTTTCAGGTACTTTATAACTTCAACTATTGTTTGCTGAGTAGTCTTCATTAGTGTTGATCATGCATTTATACATAGTGGTAGCAATGGATATATACTATCAACATGCTTACATATGCTATATATTGTAGGGAAAGCTTTCATGTGGACAAGAGATTGCAGTAAAGAGGCTGGCAAAGGGCTCTGGCCAAGGGCAAAGCGAGTTTAAAAACGAGGTTATGTTGATTTCCCAACTTCAACATCGAAATCTTGTCAAGCTTCTTGGTTTCTGCATTCACCAGGAAGAAACATTACTGATCTATGAATATATGCCGAACAAAAGTTTAGACTACTTCCTCTTCGGTTGGTGCCAAACCTATTTTTTTTGTTCACTCTATTCTCCTTTGATAGGCATGTTAATTTTATACTTCTATTTCATTTTTTATTCCCATTAATCAACCATACAAATTAAGTTGGATTGCAATTATTGGTATAGATGATAAGAGGCGATCTTTACTCAATTGGCAAAAGAGATTGGACATCATAATTGGGATAGCTCGAGGACTTCTTTATCTCCACCGAGATTCGAGGCTAAGGATAATACACAGGGATCTCAAAGTAAGTAATATATTACTAGACAATGAAATGAATCC
Source organism: Herpetospermum pedunculosum (assembly GCA_028017165.1). Taxonomy (NCBI): domain Eukaryota; kingdom Viridiplantae; phylum Streptophyta; class Magnoliopsida; order Cucurbitales; family Cucurbitaceae; genus Herpetospermum; species Herpetospermum pedunculosum. Next base: position 63,747,336 of record CM051528.1, read on the forward strand.
AAAAATTTCAGACTTTGGTATGGCTCGCATGTTTGCTGAAGATCAAACTATGACAAAAACTAAAAGAGTCGTTGGGACCTAGTAAGTATTAAGATAATTTTACTCTGTTGCAACATTTTCCCCCTCCCCTCACATTCTTTGTTGGATTTTATCTTGTATGAACTAGTTTAAATGATATCAATGCAGTGGTTATATGTCACCAGAATATGCACTCGATGGATGTTTTTCATTGAAATCGGATGTTTTCAGCTTCGGAGTTATTCTTCTGGAAATAGTTAGCGGTAAGAAGAATAGAGGCTTCTTCCATACCGATCATCAACTGAATCTTCTTGGACATGTAAGTATTGGTGACATTGTTGCAAACCAAACCTGCTAAGATATGTTATCAGTACATGAGATCAAACACTTCTCAAGCATGGAAACTAACTCAAAGTTGTGAAATCTTCAGGCATGGAAGCTTTGGAATGAAGGAAATGATTTGGAGTTGATGGATGCAGCATTGGAAGATCAATTCCAACCTTCTGAAGCACTGCGATGTATTCAAGTAGGCCTTCTGTGTGTTCAACAGAACACTGATGAAAGGCCAACAATGTGGTCAGTACTTTCAATGTTGGAGAGTGAAAACATGTTGTTATCTCATCCTAAACAACCTGGATTTTACACGGAAAGAACGTTTTCTATGACCGATAATTTATCGGCCGAAACGTCCAATTCCAATGAAGTGACAGTTACAATGCTACATGGTCGTTAGTAAATAATTAACAGTGAATAAAATCACTTTGTAAAGAGTACTTCTTTTCCCTTTCATTGCATTGCTTGAGTGCCAAATGTACATCTTTTTCATTCAGTTGGCCAAGAAGTGGATTGCTTCTGTTATGAATTTGATGGTTATTGCAAGTCAAATGATCATTATGTATCACTCATATAACACTTTTTAAAAATCTTATCCATTTCCTTCGGTGGTTTCAAATGGGTTGCAACTTGTCATTTAACTACGATAAGATGACTCGAATAAGCTTTGCTCATATCGAGTTTAAGAACAATCTGCCCTTCTTTCTCTCTCATTTTTTTTTTTGTTTATGACGTGAATGCATACGAACCCTAGGAGGATAACGTAACGTTGTTCGTAGTAAGTCTTCCGGGTACAAAAGCCGACTAGGAACAATGGTTAAATGACAAATTTGATGGTAATAAATAAATTGGGTGTTTTGTCATTTAATCTCTTCCTGTGTTTTTTTTTCCTAATCCCTTGATTAGAATTTGATAATATTTAATTGATGCAACCTAAGTCGAACACTATTTAGATAAATCAATTCAAATATGAGATTGTATATCAAGGTCAATATTGGTTGTTTCTTTTGAGTTAGTTTACTAGTCAAATAAAATTGAAAATGATTAAAATAATTAATTTAAGATTTTATTGACTGTTCTCTGTTTTGATTTTTTAACCCTAAACTTTTTCTTATTTTTTTTAGTACATTGGGGGTGAGAGATTCGGACCACATAACTCTTGGTCGTCAACACATACATATGCCAGTTGAGCCATGTTCGTTTTGGCGTAAACTTTTTCTTGTTATTATACTCTTAAAAGTATTTACAAAATTCAAATGATGATTTAGAAACTAAAACTTAACAATTTGGTTTTTAGTTTTTTAAATTTAAGCCTATAAATACTTGTTTCATCTATAACTTTCTTTGTTTTGTTATATTGTTTCTACCAATATTTTCAAAAATCAAGTCAATTTTGGAAAACTAAAAAAAGTAGTTTTAAATAAGTAACTTTTGTTTTTTGAATTTTACTAAGAATGCAAACTTTTCTTTAAGGAGATTGTAACTCATAGTAAAGAAATTAAGAGAAAACAAGCCTAAATTTCAAAAACAAAAAATAAAAAACGAAATGGTTATGAAACGGAACCTAAAAAAATAGTTTTTAAGAACATGTGTTATAGAATTTGGAATTTAGCTATAAATTTCAAGCCCTTCCATTGAGAAATGTGAAACCATAGTATAGTAAGAAATTTGGGAGAAAATAAAGATAACCTTAAAAAATAGACGAAATTATTATTAGACGGAGATGGAGAAACAAAATATGTTTTCCACGACGCATATAATTTTTTTTTTCTTTTTTTTTTTAGTACAATGAGTACCACAGACCTCTTGGTCTTGGTCGTCAACACATACATGTGTTAGCTGAGCCATGAAAAAATTATGTTATTTGGTCTCTTGAACTTTAAAAAGTTTCAATAGATTCGTGAACTTTCAACTTCGTATCCAATAGGTCTTTAATATTTTTTTTTTGACAACATGTTGAGGTGGGGGATTAACCTACGATCTCATAGTCACTAGATGATACATCATGCTGTTGAGCTACGCTCTTGTTGGCTTGCCTAACAAGTTTTTAAACTTTAAATTTTGTATCCAATAAATCCTTGAATTCTCAATTTTGTGTCTAATAGATCCTTAACCTACTAGATACAAAATTGAAATTTGAGTTATCCGTTAGACATAAAATTCGATTGTAGTTTTTTTTTTTTTTTTTTTTTTTGAGACGAAATATGCTTCATTTAGATGTTTTCAATGCCCAAAGGGCTACAGTCATTGCTAACAAGGCTTAAAAGCCAATTTGGAAAACTACCAGACCAACAGAAAGACCCGTTAGATAATGCCCAACCCGCTAAACTATGGGCTGGTTTATTTGAAATCCTTGGGATATGGTGAATACCACCAACATTACGCCTGAGAAGAGCCTTTCGAATCTCATGGGTGATGGCCCCTTGTGGAGAAGACATCAGCTCACTTGAATTTATTGCTTTGACTAAATGTTGGGCATCTGATTCAACATACAAGCAAGATATGCCATTGCGTTCAGCCATCTGAAGACCGTGGAGCATCGCCATCGTTTCAGCCGAGAGGGGATCCAACCGAACATCCATCAATTCAGAGCAAGCCACCACGATTTTGCCTTCATCATCTCGAATAATAGCACCAAGACCTGTTCTGCGAAGAGAGGGATGACATGCTGCATCAATGTTCAACTTGAAGGAGTTTGCTGCCGGCGGGGTCCATCGAGGTGCCCTAATGGACTCCGAAATTCTGCTCACAGGACCGAGCTTAATCGGATTGATTTCCATGGAGTATGCGAGGATCCATTCTGCTTTTGACGGGACCTCCGGGATAGGCTTATGGGCGTTGAGTTGATTACGATCAGCCCAAATCGCCCAACACCCGATACAGAGGACTTCCAGTTCTGCACTGTTCAGCAATTGCGAAAGGTGGAGTAGAATGTCTTGGATTGATCTCAGACCCATCCTTGAATCGATTTTCTCGGGTAGAATTATATCCCAAATCTTTCTCGCTCTCTTGCACCCAAAGAAGGTATGTTCCACTGATTCTCTGTGCTTTTTGCAAATCACACACCAAGGATAAATAGGTATTTTTCTCAAGCACAAATTATTATTTGTTGGCAATATATTGTGGAAGAGTTTCCACATGAATAATAAGATCTTGTTTGGGATTTTGATTCTCCAAAACCGGTTCCACCACCATTCCAATGAACTACTATTTGTGCTGTATTTTTCTGCTTGCAGGTTGCAATAGAGTTTGTAGGCACTTTTTGTAGAGAAAATGCCATTCTTAGTATAATGCCATAACCACCAGTCTGCTCGTGTTGTCTTGCAAATAGGAATAGATTCCACAATCTCCACATCTTCCTCCCTCAATAAACTTCGAAGTTTTTGGCCATGCCACTGACCATTAGTCTCAATAAGATCACACACACGCAATTCTTTGTGCTGAATTTGAGGGTGTGTGAGAATTTTGAAGGATGTCTCTCTTGGAATCCAAGGAGTCCCAAACACCAAAGTGTCCTCCCCATTTCCAATGCTCTTCCGAATTCCTTTTTTTAGCAACTCCCTGCCCCATAAAATGTTGCGCCAAGTGAAAGAAGGATTATTTCCCAAGTCATACTGCAAAATATTTGAATTTGGAAAATATCTGCCTCTTAACACTCGGCCAGCCAAGGAATGAGGCTGTTGGAGAAGCCTCCATGTTTGTTTAGCCACTAGAGCTTGATTAAAACCTTCCAGATTGCGAAAGCCAAGTCCCCCTTTTTCTTTTGGAATGCACATACGATCCCATCTCATCCAATGAATTTTTGATTTATGTTTAGTTGATCCCCACCAAAATTTTGCAAAAGACTTTGTAAGCTCCTCGCAAAATGTCTTAGGAAGTTGAACGCAAGACATCACATAGGTGGGGATGGCTTGTGCTACAGCTTTAATGAGGATTTCTTTTCCTCCACTAGAAAAGAAATTCTCCTTCCAACTTGCCATGACTTTAAGAACTCTTTCCTTTAGGTATTCAAGATCTTTTTGCTTATTCCTAGAGAAGTGAGATGGCATTCCCAAATACTTCCCAAGATTTGTAACCGCACTCATATGTATGGAGTGTTCTAACTTCACCTTTAAGGTCTCCGAGACATTTGGGCTAAATAGAATAGCAGACTTCAAGAAGTTTACACATTGGCCAGATGCTTTCTCATAAATATGTAGAATTTTCTTGATTGCTTCAAATTCAGACTCCACAGCATGACAAAAAAATAGGCTATCATCAGCAAAAAAAAGATGTGATATAGTTGGGCTATTCTTCGATATTTGACAACCCCTTATCATTTTTAGTTGTTGTGCCTGATACATGAGACTTGAAATACTCTCTGCACAAAGTAGAAATAAGTAGGGAGATAAAGGATCACCTTGTCTAAGGCCCCGTTGGGGGTGGATCATTCCTTGAGGGCGTCCATTAATCAACACTGAGAAACTGACTGTAGAGATGCAATTCATCACTAGATTGACCCAATCCTCCTTGAACCCCAGCCGAAGCATAATCCCTCGCATGAAAGACCACTCGACCCTGTCATAGGCCTTGTTCATATCAAGTTTAAGAGCTGCAAGACCTTGCTTACTTTGTCGTTTATTCATAATGTGGTGAACACACTCATAACTTACTAGTATATTGTCAGAAATGAGTCTTCCTGGAACAAAGGCACTTTGAGTCTCAGTAATAAGCTCTGGCAGTATCACTTTCAGCCTATTAGCAATAGTTTTAGTAATAATCTTGTAGGAAACATTACATAAACTGATAGGGCGAAAATCAGACACCTCTCTCGGCACTTTAATCTTGGGAATCATCACTAAATTGGTATGGTTTAGATCTCTTACCGAAGCCTTATTATTCAGAATGTTGAGGCATGCATCCACTGTGGGATCCTTTATAGTCTCCCAATATTTCTGGTAAAATAATGCTGGGAAACCATCAGGACCAGGAGCTTTAGTTGGGGACATTTGGAACACCGCTCTACGAATCTCCTCTTTAGTGAAAGGAGTCATTAACCACTCATTCATTGCATTTGTAACCTTTGGCTTCACAGGCCCGAGAGCCTCCGCAATCTGACATTCTGTTGGATGACTGGATCTAAAAATCTTCATAAAATAATCCACAAAAACATTATTCAAATCAAACTCATTTGTGACCCACATCCCATCAGGCCCCTGTATCCGCTTAATTTTATTTCGGTCTCGGCGGATTGTAGCTTGTTTGTGGAACCACCGGGTGTTCTTATCTCCCCATTTCAACCAATTCTCGCGAGAGCGTTGCTTCCAATAGACCTCTTCAGAGCGGAGAGCCTTATCAAGTCTTTGTTCAATAATCTGAATATGTTGAAAATTTGGCCCTTCACTCACATTATAAGCATCTTGGAGTAGGCCTCTCTGTATTTTTATTTCTGCATAAAAGTTTTGTTTTTTCTCAATCCCCCATTGCCTAAGCCTTTTTCTGCAAGCAGACAAAGAAGATAGAAAAATATCCTTTTTAGGAGCAAGAGGGGGTGCTAGCAATCTTTCTTCCTCCCAACAACGATTGATGATATCACCACAATGTCCATCAGTTGTCCATAATTCCTCAAAGCGAAAAGGAGAGGACCTACGTCCCCTATTATTAATAGACACCCTAGCCTCATTAGATAAAAGTAACTCAATACAAATAGGTCGATGGTCAGAATCATACCAATCTAAATGCTCAACTTTTATTTGATTGAAAATGTTACAAAAAGATGCATTCCCAAGGAAACGGTCTAGTCGTTTAAAAATGGAGGCCCCACAGTGCCACCTATTTGTCCAAGTAAAAGGACTTCCTACAAAATCAAAATCACAAAGCTGTAAATCATCCATAGTTTCTCGGAATAGAGCCATGGTTTGAGAGATGCGGGAAGATCCCCCTTGTTTCTCATGAGCCCAAAAACATTCATTTAGGTCCCCCCCTAACAACCAAGGAGAGTCGTCATTATTCGATAGTCTTCTTAATAAATCACATGTAACTTTTTTCCTTACTTTTTCCGGACAGCCATAAATTCCCGAAAATCTCCAACAATTATTCAAGTATGAGATGCTACAATCAATGTGATTAGGGGAGAAAGACCGAATTGCTAAATCAACATCTTCTTCCCACAACAACCCAATTCCACCACTCTTACCCTTACTATCGATCGCCAAACAATTCTTATATCGAAGATCACACTTCACTTTTTCCAGCCTGTTTTTTCCACACTTTGTTTCTGTTAAAAAAATAACAGAGGGACAATGAAGACGGATCACATCTTCCAAATCTTTGAACGTCCTCGAGCTTCCCAGACCCCGGACGTTCCAACACAGAATTTTCATTGCGTCCGGCGGGGCTGATCATCAGCCGCCACCGATATCAATATTGCTTCAGTCTCTTCAGATGGCTTGAGTTTCTTTGCCAAATTCAAGTCTGTCACATCACTTACAAATTTCCTTTTTCCACCCATGGAGCTAGTTATCTCAACATTTTCCACCAGCATTGGACTGTTAATTTTTTGAGATTTTCGGAAGCCTCGGAGAGATGTCTGAGTAGTTGTTTTTCCAATATCACGTACTGACCCTGCTTGGCCCAAATTATCAGACTTTTTTTTATCATTTGTTGGCCCATCCTTTGGAGATGGGTAAATGGCTGTATTCATAAATTGGTTCTCCTGCGGTTCAATCATGGAGATTACATTCGGTGGGCCCCTCCCATAATCACCCAGTAAATCAATTTCCATTTCTTTCAAAAGTTCCATCTTATCAGGGTCATTAATGCCCCCATTTCCCTTAATTAAAACTGATTTGCCTTTCAATGCAGATTGCAATTTGAATTCCTCCTCATTTAATTTCTGCACCATAACTCCCTCCTTGATTTTCTCCTTGATTACCTCTATTTCATTGACTGTTTTTTTTTTGGTAACGTATCATCCGCCGATCGATCACCCTCTCCGGTCAAAGGTTTAGGGTCCATCTCCGGTGAGCTGGCTCGCCAACTCGCAGCATCACTTCTGCTACCTCTTCCCCATCGGTTGCTCTTCCATCCTCGACCGCGCCCTCCCTCACTAATAGAGTTAATAATAGGACTGCGCTCCTCTTCATTTTTCGAATTCATTTTGAGAAAAGATGCTCTTAGCCACGCCCCGTATTCAGCTTTCCGGTGGATTTGGATTCCGTCGTGCTTTTTTGGACAATCTCTAGATGAGTGCCCTATAATACCACATTCAAAACACATGTCAGGAAGTTTTTCATACCTGAGTGGACAACAGACGTCATGCCCATCCTTTGTTTTTAGTTTCACGATCCGACTCAGAGGGAGAGTGATATCAATAAGAATACGGATTCTCATTACCGGTCCAGTCCACTCATTTTGACCATCCCAATCGATCTCCTCCACTTTGCCTATAGCTGACCCCAGAACTCTTGCCATATCAATTGTCATACAGTTGGTCGGTAGATTATGGATCTGAATCCAAAATGCTGTATGTGTGAACATTAGATTCCCTAATTGGTCAGATGCTTGGGGAGATACCAAAATAATAAGAGCTCTATCGAAGGTCCAAGGCCCCGAATTAAGGACACGATTTTTCTCCAGTCTTGAGCGGAATTGGATAAAGAACACATTGTCCCCAGCCGATTCGATGCGCGTATCCTGATGAACCTTCCATACTGATTTTATCACTGATTTAAAAGCTTCCACATTGTTGAGTTTGCTTGACAAAAGTTTTGCCACAACACATAACTGTATATTTTCATCTGAAACAAAAAACTTAGCATCAGGAACTTCAATGATTGTTGCTTCCCTTTCAGTGAGAGACATTTCACTCCACATTGTTTCAATATCCTCCATGGTTATTGTGAGATGAAAAATAAACTATCCCCACCAATTGATCAAGAGCCTGAGTAGAAAGGAACAGTAACACCTTGGAAAAAACCTTGACTCCCAAAAAGAGAGAAAAACCCTCAATCAGAGGGACCTTCTAAAACTTACCCTAAACTCAATTCGATTGTAGTTGTGATAGATCAATTAACTTTTTAAAATTTCAAATATATTAGACACAAAAATTAAAAATGCCTAACCATTTTAGACATTTTTAAAATTGAGAGATGAGTTAAATAAATAAAAAAAATTGTAGAATTAAGGGAACAAGCAAAATCTGTTCGGGTCTGGATCAAGTGTTGTATTAGTGGATAGTCCGGCTATAGTAATCCAGTTCCCAAACACATTTTCGCGGGAACAAACGTCTTGTTTTGGCGGGAGTACACGTAGCAGGCTCTTCATAAAACCCTCAACCCTTAAATTATTCTCTGCCCTTTCCCCTTTCTTACAATCGTTAACAATGGACGCCGCCAACACTTCTTCACCATCTTCACCCTTCAAATCGAAGAAAAATCTGCCCTCAAATTCCAAATCCTTACTCGAGGATCAACAATCTTTGATTTCCAAGACGCCGGAGAAGCGGCCCGAGCAATCTAGCAGAACTCGGAACCGTAATGTTGCTCTTTCGTTCAAAGAGCTCCGGCGACCTGCCGAGAGCGTCCGTGAATCTAGTAGATCTAAGGCTTCCGTTGATAACTCCAAGAAATTGCCTGAGAAGTAAGTGTTTGTTTGTTTATTGATCTTGAATATTTTGGCTTATCGATGGCTGCCTGCATTCAGATCTACTTTAAATATTTGGTGAATGAGTCTTGTTACTTTGATATTTGCAGATTTGAGATTTTGAGCAAGTTCTTTGATAGCTTGGACTCTGCAATGCGGTTGTTACGATTTAAAGGTTTAGCGTCGAATTTTTCTATTGTATGCCCCAAGATAGAGGTTCTCACTGATAGGTACTTATTCTGGCTTCTACATTGCTTCTTCCTCTTCATTATCGGATGCTATGATCAATTTATGTAAAATTCCTGGAATTATTTCTCTGAATGGGTGCCTAAGTAACACCGAAGAAGTTTATAAGTTTCGTTGTTGTTACATTCTAAAAGAACTGCTTGTTTGTAATGATAATTAATTAAGAACAACGAAGAATATGAACCTTGGTCAAAATGTATGTTTCTTTTTGTTAACTGTTTGTCCTAATGTAGGAAATTGAGCATCTCTAGACCTTGTGTTGTGTTTGCTAATTCTGAATTTGATGGACCTGTGTGCAGGAGGTTTTCATATGGTCATTTGGCCCAATTGAAGTTTCTTTTACCTGAAGCAATAGAGCTTAAGAAGGTCATTGTCTTTGATGAGCGGACCAGTTGTATGAAGCCAGATCTTCACATATCTCTTAATTTTGGCGTGCTAGATAATCAAGATGACCTTAAAACAGGAACCCAGTATATGCAATTGAGGAAATTGTTTAAGGCACGACTTTCAGAATTCGTGAGTTCCCATCCAGAGGTATGCAGCATTTTCCTTCCGATATGCATATGTAGTATGTATTCATGTTTGTGGTCATGCAACCTTAGAATGATGGTTCTCTCTATAGAAAGTGCTCTGTTTTCAAGTCTGTACAGAATGTCTTTGCTGGATGTTGCTTTTCACAAATTGTATAGTCAATAGTGTAGGATTTCAATTCGGGAGTCAATCTTCTCTTGTATTTTGACAATATTTGTATACTGCCCCTTCAAATTTTTTATGATCTAAGATACGCTTCTATATTCAGATTGATGATATTCCAAAGGATTTGCTGCCGAAGCCATTCAATTGCCCAAGCCAAGATCTTTTTCCGAAAACCAACTCTTTATCTTCTGTCAGGACATCGATTGAGCAACTAGCAACATCATCAACATATGTCGCAGATGAAATGCCTTTTAGTCATCATTTAGAAGAAAATCAAGGTTTTCGTATAATTAAATCTATGGTGCCCATGGCTGTTACTGACCTGAGTAAACAGAAAGAATTTATAGGGGCATCTCATTTTTCACAATCTTTTAGCCGGCGTTTCTCCAAAAAAGTTGTTAACAGAGAGATGGAGAAAACTGACCAAGCTACAAATCCTTGTGACCAAAGTTCATCTCATTTTGATGCCAAGACAAATATCGAGACAGAATCTTGTTATGCAGTCTCTTCATGCAAGTTTTCATCCCCGGTTAAACTATCATCCAACTCAACCAGCAATTCAAGTTGTCTTGAAAACTATGCTTCTCCAATTCGTTCTTCAACATCGCCCCTTCCCTCAACTCCCAGTAAAGTAACCATGACAAATGAAGATGACCCATCTGCAAAAACTAAAGATATTTATTCCACTCCTGCAAAACTTGTTTCAACCCCAGCTCGGCTGATGTCTTCCACACCTGCAATGGCTCTACCAAAAAGAAGTTACATGAGTCCTGATGATGATTCTTCTTGCTCAACAAACAAGTTGATTAGGCGCCCACCCCGTTCTAGATCACTTGTATTTGACACTCCCACAAAGAAAGATATAAATGTGGATGAAATAGATGTTCTACCTCAGAGCCTTCTGCAATCGGTATGACCATTACCTGCTTTATATGCATTTTTCTCTGTTTGTGCTAACTGAAACTACCATTTGCGGTCAGCATGACAATGTTATGTTTGCAATTGTAAGTACAGTATGTTAAGAATTTCCCGTGTTCTCAATTTGCAGACCAGAGAGAAAGGAAGGAAGGCTAAAGAAGAGCAAAGACCAGCAATATCACAAGCTAAGGGACGACAAAAGATGATTGCCCACCTGCCCAAACTCTTTGATGCTATCTTTTCCTTGTTCCACAAGCGTACAATTATTACAAAGGAGGAGCTAATATACAAAATGATCGTTGGCAATGCGGATATTGTTGACAAAAGTAAGCTAATAATGCACCTATTGTACACAGATTCCAATTTGTTTTAGCTTATCTGGAGCTGATTCATTTCTTGTTATACTTGTAGGAGAAATTGAAGAGCAGTTAGACTTGTTGCTAGAACTAGTTCCTGAATGGATTTCTGAGAAGTTGGCAGCCAGTGGTGATGTGCTAATGTGGTGAGTTTACACTCTTAATATAGTTTTGGAAAATCATTCATTAGATGATGGACAAAAGAATACATAAATATGATTTCGTGATGAGGCGTTATTTAAATCCTGTTTGATTTTGTTGCAGCGTTGATAAATTGTCCAGTGTCGAAACCATACGTGCCCGGCTTGAAGAAGCCAGGTGAAGAAAAACTTCGGAGCTGATAAGTTTAAGTTACTTGACGTATGCCAGTGATGATCCTCATTTTTTCTCAGCATCTAGGCTTGCAGTGGTTACATAATTCAAATGGAAAGCTCAAAGCCTCTATAATGTAAATTAACCAAAAATGAAGAATACCAAATTCCTTACTAAATGAACTCCTTTTTGTTTAATGGTGAACTCCTTTTTGTCTTTTATCCATGGAAAGTTCTAGCCAGAAACCTTACATGAAAGATCCAAAACAAGCAAGTTCCACAAATTCAAACTCTTTCACAAACAATACAACATTAAGAAACTCCATAAACAGTCCCCCCAAGCTCTCCATGAATCTCTTTACAGCATAAATTATGAAAATCAACAAAAACAAGAAAAAGGAGGAGAAGATGAATAAATTGGAGTGCTAATTGTAGTACCTTGATTGGGTGGCCTCCAATAGCACTCTCCAGATATTAATTCAATGTCTATCTCAGAGTGAAATAAAGATGGCCCAGATGGCTACACGCCCTCACCAGTTCGCCAAATTCGTGTATATGATACACGAGTTCGCACGAGCTCGTCAGCTAAGGCTCATACCATGTATGTAATTTACCCTTTACATGATTTAGCTAAGTTGTGCAGGTACACAATTTATCTATTCTACTCTTGGAATTAGTTTAAAAAAACAAAACAAAGTATGATATATTGTATTTTTTTTATAAATAATATAGTTTTAAAAACTAATTACAGAAATAAGATAGAAATAAGATATTTCGGTAAGTTTTTACAAAAGAAGGATAATTAAATCATGTACCACGAGTATGTTAAATCGTGTACTATGGACACGATTTCTAAGATAATTTGTGTACCATGAATACAATTTTATAATAACTCGTATACCATGGACACAAAGTTTAGGGTCTAAGGTAAATCGTGTACTATGGACACAATTTCTATGGTAAATCATGTACCATGGACACGATTTAAGACTCACATCTACCACCTCAACTGACATATAAACCGTGTTCATGATACACAATTTACTCCAAAAATTGATAAGTTACCTTAGAAATCGTGTCTATTGTATACGATTTAGCATACTCGTGTTCATGGTATATGATTTAACTACTTTATTTTTTGTAAATACTTTCATAACTACCCTATTTTTTTAATTATTTTTTAAAACTACACTATTAAAAAAAAGAAGAAAAAAAGTGGAATATATGGGAGAATTTCTAGTACATCCGTGGTATGGAAAAATTCCATACCACTGCCTTTCAAAAACTGACACGTGGCAAAATGGTTGTTTAACTGGGACCCACACTATTAAATATATTGTTTTTTTAAACCATTTTGCCACGTGTCAGTTTTTGAAAGGCAGTGGTATGGAGTTTTTCCATACCACGGATGTACTAGAAATTCTCCCGGAATATATCGACTCAAATGACTACGAGTATCTATTTTTTTTATTGACAACATGTTGGGATGCGGGATTGAACCTAGGATCTCATGATTTCTAAGCGGTCCATCAGTATCTATACAACGTTGTACAAAATCAAAAGATCTAAACAATAGAATCAAATATATATGTCGAGACTCCATAACAGACCAAGTCAAAGAGTTATTTTGATGACACTTGATAACTCTTCTTCTTCTCCAACTAAGTCAATGTCAATCTATACTTTCTCCACAACTCTTGAATCTTTCACTCTAATAATAATGTCATCGTTTCATTGACTTCGTCGGTTCAAGTTCAAGCCAAGCGCACACCACAAAACCCTCTGATTAGGACATGTGTTTAATATAATATTTCTTTATTTTCAGTATTCAATTCAAATATTTCTACTTCTTTAAACATGGTTGTTTTTATCAACCAGCTTATAATAAGTATAGAATTATTAGAAAATTGCACTTACATATAACACATTTTAAAAATCTCTTCTAACCCTAAAAGTATGTAATTTTAAAATTGGGATCGACTCTCCAAATCGGCTCCCTCTAAAGAAAGATAATATGCATATTTATAGTAACAAACTACTCTTCCAAATCTAATAAAGAATTCATATTTTAATTAGATTAGGAATTTAATAAATTTAGGAATATCTTTTGTACTCAAATGATGCCCAAAATAAGATAAGATAAAATAGTATAAAATCGAATAAAATTTATGATAAAATCCATATCTAATCCTTGAATTTTTTTACTTGTTTTTCTTTTTCTCTCTACTGGTAGACTTCAAATTGTATCAAAAAGCTTTTTCTCCATCATAAATCTAAGAGCTTTTTTTCATCATAAATCTTATAAATTATCCGTTTTGATGCTCAATATCTATAAAATAGTCCAATATAAACATAAAATCAATTGTTTAAGCATCTAAACTAGCATTATATAGGTCTTTGTGTGCTATCAACAATCCATATAAGTCGAAGTTAACTTTAAAATACAACTCTTTATGGTAATATAAGAATTTTTTTTTGCAACATGGAAAATGAAGAATCAAACTTAATCTGAGACTTCTCACTCATAGTTTAGACATTATATCGGTTGAGCTATGTCGGCCTAGAATTTGGATGAAAGTTTAATACACACCCTCGCCACAAGTTAAACCCGGGCAAGAAGATTTTTGATATATCTATTAATTTTGAGAGAGGGAGAATTAGCTAGTGCCGTTTTGAACCATGCAAGAGATTCCATCTGTTGATTAGTAATTATATAAATGCATAAAAAGTTTTTTTTGCAGCTCTCAACTGTCATCTCATTTTCCCAGTAATAATAACAATTCCTTTTCGCCTTCAATGTTTCAAACCCCAATGAATCTTCCTAAACAGGCGGTCTTCGTCTTCCACATATCGTTGTTTTTGGTCATTTTTGTCGGCAGCCTCGCCGACCTTGAGAATTCTACCATTGACATCATTAAAGATGGAGATCAATAACAAAGAATAAATAAGCGCAGAAGAAGAACGACACGGATTTACGTGGTTCACTAACGTCGTGTTAGCTACGTCCATGGACGGAAGGGAGAACAATATTATTACGAAAGAGAGATTACAAATGAACAGATGAGGGGCGGCTGAAGTCATTAGAAGGTTTATATATGACATCCTTCTAATGACCTAATACAAAATGGGCCAAAGCCCCAAACCGATAAGTAAAAACCCAAATCAGATTGGCGTTGCTCCCATGCCCGTACCAACCAGTCGTAGAGGGTCTCATAACAGATTCAAGGCATTCGGGCCAAAGCCCCAAACCGATAAGTAAAAACCCAAATCAGATTGGCGTTGCTCCCATGCCCGTAGCAACCAGTCGTAGAGGGTCTCATAACAGATTCAAGGCATTCCAACATCAACAATTCCACTACTCGTCGATATGTCGGAATTTGGTGCAACAATATTTCCGAACTAACCCTCGTTTGGGTTGCTAACAGAAACCAACCCCTCAACGACACCTCGAGAACATTTTCAATCGACCGTCAGGGAAACGTCGTCGTCTTCAGCGCCACACAAACCATATTTCTTTGGTCTACAAACGCTACGATCCAACCAAACGACGTGTCAGTCGAGCTTTGGGATACGGGAAATCTTGCCGGTTGAACGACAAAGCCGAAGGCTTATATGGCAAAGCTTTGATTATTCATCTCATGTCCTTCTTCCGTACATGAAATTGGGGGTCAACCGACGGACCGGGTTCAGTTGGTTTCTAACTTCATGGAAGGCACAAGACGATCCGGCAACCGGGAATTTCAGTTGCTGGATCAACTAGACCGGGAATCCGCAGTTGGTTTCCTATAATGTAGGGAATGGGTGCGTTAGAAAGGACAATTGAACCTGCGGAAATGGAGAGGGATTATTTATACACTATAATGTAGGGAACTCATTATTATTATTATTATTATTTTTTTTTTTTTGCAAAGAATATAATATATGAACTCTTGTTGGGTAGGTTTAGATAATTTAGACACATGCCAACAAGAGCATAACTCAACCGACATATGAGGTTTTACGTTCAATCCCTCACCCCAACACCAACATGTTGTCTAAAAAATAAAAATAAAATAAAAAAAAATATTTAAGACACATTATTATTATTTCAGGGAAAGCTTACAAATGGAGAGGAAATCGCAGTTAAAAGGTTGGCTAAGAATTCAGGCCAAGGAGTTGGAGAGTTTAAGAATGAAGTTACTTTAATTGCGAAGTTCCAACATAGAAACCTCGTCAGAATCTTAGGCTACTGCGTTACGATTGAAGAGAAGATGCTTGTATATGAATACTTTCCCAAACAAAAGCTCGGACTCTTTCATTTTTTTTTTGTACCTATTCGGACATTTTTTTGAAGTAATTTTAAAATGGTTAAAATCACTTTTATCATTTTCAAAATCATTATGAAACAAATGTTTAATCATTTCAAATCAATTTGATTTTATGAAATTGCTTTTAAAAATGTAAGAATAAAACATTAAATTTATTTTGAATGATTAAAGACATGTTTTAATCGGATTCTGAACCTGACAAGAGTGATTTTAACCATTTCAAACCCACGCACTTTCAAATTCACTCTTAAACATACCTGACAAGAGTGATTTTGTTGCTCTAATTTAACCATACAACACAAAGTTGAAGTTTATCTTTATACTTTTGATTTAGATGAAATCAAGAGGGCTTTGCTTAGTTGGAGAAAACGTTTTGAAATCATATGTGGAGTCGCCCAAGGGATCTTATATCTTCATCAAGATTCACGATTCAAAATTATCCATCGAGATTTGAAGGCAAGCAATATACTATTAGATGGTGATTTGAATCCCAAAATTGCAGATTTCGGTATGACAAGAATATTTGGTAAAGATCAAATTCAAGCCAACACAAATCACATTGTGGGAACATAGTAAGTATTCTACCTTATGTGTATAATTAAATCATTTTCATTTTAATCACATACCCTCCAAAATTATAACAAAATGATATATATCTATTAATTAGACGGTATTCGAAGAATCTAACATAATTATCGATCGCAGTGGTTATATGTCACCCGAGTATGCAATGAAATGTCTGTTTTCAATGAAATCTGATGTGTATAGCTTCGGAGTTTTGGTGCTAGAGATGATTACCGGCAGAAAGAACACTAACTATGATTCCTTCTACTTAAACTTGGTCGGACATGTAAGTAATTCTATTGAATTCTATGATGAAAACGTATCAAGAAATCGTTCCTATTTTTTCCATTTACTAATTAAATTCATAACGTGAAAATGGTGGTAAGGAGCTTTGGCAATTGGAGAATGCAATGGAATTAGTAGACTCAAGTTTGGAAGAATCAGGTTGTGGATATGAAATCATGAGATGCCTCCAAATTGGACTATTGTGTGTGCAGGAGGATCCGACAGATCGTCCGACCATGTCGACTGTCGTCTTCATGTTGGGCAATGAAATGGCTCTTCCTTCTCCAAAGAAACCTGCTTTTATTTTGAAGAGAAAGTCCAACAACATTGGAGATCAATCCGCCAATATTCAAGGAGTCAACTCCCTAAATGGCCTAACAATTTCCATAATCGATGCTCGTTAATTAGTAAATCAATATGTTGTATATGACAAATTAGTGGGACTTTAGAAGAAAATAAAATAAGGGTTGTTGTGCATAATTTTGGACATATTGGACATAAGGGACAAGTCTAGAAAAAATGGATGGAACTAAAGTGAAATGGGTCCATCGAAGGTCAGACTCAAAAGTGAAAATAGACCGTACCGGAATGAACCAATACCTAATTTTGGCTGTGGATGAAAGGGAGAAATTGGGTAAGACCTCGGCCTTGACATGAAGTCGATGCCGAGGTGACGTCTTCACTTTAAGGGCATGCGTCTCACATCCCCCAACCCACGACATCCCCGATCGTTCCATTTTCTGTTCTCCAGACCGAATATATGAGAGAAAAACATGAAACTCGAGGTCAACCCTCATATAAATATGTTATTTTCACGGTTAAAAATGAAGTTATTTCTCATAAGCTAAACCCTCACTACACTCTAAAAACTTGGTCTAACTTAAGTATCGAGTCACAGATGATAGCAGCCTTGTCACAGATGATCAGATTGAGATGACTTTCATTAATCATTTTACTCAAATTTACAGGAAAATTGGATGATTAATTGGAAATTTGAATTGGAATCCTATTAGTGAAAAACATGCTGCTGAGATGGTGAATCCTTTTTCTGAGCATGAAATTCTTAATTGTATCGAAAGTATAGGTCAAAATAAAGCTCCGGGGCCAGACGGGTTCTCAATCGACCTCTTTAAAAAGTATTGGAATATTTTCAAGCCAAACTTGATGGAAATATTCCAGAATTTTTTTACCAAGGGCATTGTGAACAAATCTATAAATGATACATATATTGCTCTTATCCCCAAGAAATTGAAATCTACAAAAGTCTCTGATTATCATTCCATCATCCTAACTACCAGCATTTACAAAATATTAGCCAAAGTGTTGGCTAAAAAGCTTAAATAGGTGTTGCCTTATACTATCGCCCATCAACAATCTGCTTTTGTCCATGGAAGACAGATTACCGATGCCATTTTGGTGGCTAATGAAATTGTGGATTTCTGGAAATGTTCTAAATTCCGAGGAGTTATATTGAAGCTAGATATCGAGAAGGCCTTTGACAAAATCAACTGGAATTTTATTTTGATGATGTTGCGTCTCAAAGGTTTCAATGGTAAATGGATCAATTGGATTCAAGCATGCATATCTTCGGTTAGTTTCTCTATCCTTTTGAATGGAAAGCCTAGAGGTAAAATTTTGGCTGAGGTATAAGGGGATCCACTATCCCCTTCCTCTTTGTCATAGCTATGGATTACTTGTCTCGCATTCTTGAGGAAGCACAGAAGAAGCAATTGATTCATGATTTTAGTCCGGCCAATGGAACCATTCATGTTTCTCATTTATTATTTGCAGATGATATTCTACTTTTCTCTGATGCTGATCCGATCAAAATCAAAAATCTTTTCCACATTATTAAAGCATTCGAATGTGCTTCTGGTTTGAGCATAAATCTTCAAAAATCTACCATTTCAGGTATCAATATAGAGGAAGATGAGCTTCAGGAGGCTGCTGACATTTGGGGTTGCCAAATTACCAACCTCCCAATCAATTACGCCTTGGAATGCCACTAGGAGGTTATCCAAGAAAGGCTTCTTTTTGGGATTCAATAGTGGAGAAAATTGGCAGAAAGTTTGATAATTGGCATTATTCTTATATATCAAAAGGGGGTAGACTTACACTTGTGCAAACTGTTCTAAATAACCTTCCGACTTATTACCTCTCTACTTTTAAGGCTCCTTGTTCTATTTACAGACAAATTGAGAAGCTTATGCGTAATTTTCTTTGGGAAGACTCTGGTAAGGATGGTGGCTCACATCTTATTAGATGGGATATAGCCACCCTCCATAAAGATAAAGGGGGTTTGGGTATTGGCAAGCTTAAAGACATGAACATAGCTCTTTTGAGTAAATGGTTGTGGAGATACCTTGAGGAGCCAGATAGTCTATGGAGGATCGTTATTGAAGCTAAATATGCCATTTCATCCCCAGGTGAAGTTCCTAGCAAATGCAAATTTAGTAGCTCCAATTCCCCTTGGTTCAACATTATTAAGTGTAAAGATCTTGTCTTAAACGACACTAATTGGAAGATAGCGAATGGTAGAAACACTCTTTTCTGGTTCCATAAATGGACTAATAATGGATGCTTATATGCTTTATATCCTCGATTTTTTGCTTTGGTATCAAATAAATTGATTACTGTTCATGAAGCTTGGAACTCAGAAACAGGTTCTTGGAATAATCTTCCCTCGAAGACCCCTTTTGGATAGAGAATTGATTGCTTGGGCCGATATATCTACTGCTCGGCACATTCCTTCTCCGATTGCTGGTAAGGGTTGTATTTGTTGGGTTCCTGATAAAAAAAGGTCTCTATTTAGTGAAATCTATGAAATGGTATCTTTCCAGAGAAGTGTCTCCTTCTTCTACAATACAAAACTCAGAGAATCTTTGGAATACTCTTTACCCAAAAAAATGCAAATTCTTCCTTTGGACTGTGATTCACAAAAGTTTAAACACAACATAGAAAATGCAAGCTCGTCTTCGAGTGATGTGTCTTAATCCAAATTGGTGTGTTCTTTGCAAAAAGAATGCAGAAACTATGGACCATATTTTTTTTCCATTGCCCATATGCTAAAAGCCTTTAGTCCACTCTTTTAAATGATTCTAATATGTTATCTATTCTGCCGAACAGACTTGAAGATTTTATATCTCAATGCCTTGCTATGTCCCAGGTAAATGTCAAACATATTATGTGGTGCAACATCTTTGGGGCCATTTTATGTTATATTTGGTTGGATCGAAATGACAGGATTTTTAGTGATAAATCAAAGTCCATTGATAAATCAAAGTCCATTCATCAGTTATGGGAGGAGATTATCATCAATGTTACTTCATGGTGCTCCAAATCGAAGTTATTTTGTAATTATGACTTCTACGCGCTTAATTGGGAGGTTTTCCTCTAGCCTCTCATTTGTACTCTTTTCTGTCTGATCAATGAGTATTTTTTTTAAAAATTTTTTTTGAGGTTTGTTCAAAAAAAATTTAAGCATCGAAGTCTATGTGGCAAACACCTTATGTCAATTGAGTTATGCTCGATTTGGTAAGGTTTAATCTTTACCCGATACAGTAAAAATAATTTTGATTCATTTTTATGTTGATGTAAACTCATAAACATATGCATGAAAATATGGATACCGAGTCGGTGAAAATTTAATACCCTCCATACAAGTTAGGAAATAGAATCCGTCCAATCAAACCGAGGCCAAGAAGATTTTTCTTTTGTTTCGAGAAGGGCCAATTACGTAGTGCCATTTTGAACCATGCAAGCGATTCCATCTGTTGATTGGCGAACAATTTTTGTAACCCTAATCTCCAATCCAATCACAGTAGCACTCTGAAGTTGAAGTTCTTAATATAAAGTTATATCAACAACCCAACAACCCAACAACGTCACAGTTACTCTCTTCCAACTACCCATATCAACATAATTTAATGCACAAGTTACTTTTTCAGAGCTCATCCCCACTAATAATAACAATCCCTTTTCGCCCTTAATGTCTCGAACCCCAATGAACCATGAATCCTCCCAAACGGGCCGTCTTCATCTTTCATATATGGTTGTTTTTAGTCATTTTTGTTGGCAGCCTCCAGCTTCAGAGTTCTACCATCCACATCATCAAAGATGGCGATCGATTGGTATCCACAAACAACAACTTCGCTCTTGGATTTTTCAGTTTCAACAATTCCACTACTCGTCGATATGTTGGAATTTGGTACAATCAAATTCCTGAACTAACCCTCGTTTGGGTTGCCAACACAAACCAACCCCTCAACGATACCTCGGGAGCTCTTTCAATCGACCGTCATGGAAACGTCGTCGTTTTTAGCGCCACACGAACCATATCTCTTTGGTCTACAAAAGCTACGATCCAACCAAACAGCGTGTCGGTCGAGCTTTGGAATACGGGAAATCTCGCCGTGGTTGAACGACAAAGTCGAAGGGTTATTTGGCAAAGTTTTGATTATCCATCTAATGTCCTTCTTCCGTTCATGAAATTGGGAGTCAACCGACGGACCGGGTTCAGTTGGTTTCTAACTTCATGGAAGGCACAAGACGATCCGGCAACTGGGAATTTCAGTTGTCGGATAAACTCGACCGGTTATCCACAATTGGTTTCGTACAAGGGGGATGTTCCGGTTTGGCGGGGCGGGTCTTGGACCGGTCGGAGGTGGACCGGAGTACCGGAAATGACGAGGACATTTATAATCAACACATCGTATATCGACAATAGTGAAGAGATTTCTATAACAAACGGCATAACGGTCGACACGGTTCTAATGAGGATGACATTAGACGAATTCGGTTCGTTGCATCGGTCCACATGGAACAAAGAGGACGGTAAGTGGAATGAGTTTTGGTCGGTCCCGACCGAGTGGTGCGACAACTACAACCGGTGTGGTCCGAATAGTAATTGCGACCCGTACGACACAGACCAGTTCCAATGCAAGTGCCTGCCTGGGTTCGAACCGCGGTCAGATCGGAATTGGTTGTTGAGAGATCCGTCTGGTGGGTGCGTAAGGAAGAGGCCGAACGCCATGTGTCGGAGTGGAGAGGGTTTTGTGAAGGTGACACGTGTGAAGGTGCCGGACACGTCAATGGCACGTGGGGATAAGAGTATGAGTTTAGAAGCGTGCGAACAAGCATGTGTGAAGGATTGTAAGTGCATGGCTTACACGAGCGAAAATGAGACGACGGGGATGGGGTGTATTACGTGGTATGGAGACTTGGTAGACACCCGGACCTATGCCAATGTGGGTCAAGATCTTTACGTAAGAGTTGATGCTCTTGAATTAGGTGAGCTTTAAATTCCCCCCATTATTTATTATCGTTCAAAGAGTAAAATTTGTTTGCTGGTCGGCTACAAATATTTCAGGCCGTTTACTTGATTTTGTCGGTAACTTTTCTTTTCTTTTCTTATTTCAGTAAATTAATAACTTTTTTTATTTTCTCTCTCTTCATTTCTCTTCAAACTTCAAGGCTATAAAATTCCAATTGGAATTATTTGAAATTTGCAGAGCTGATTGTGTGTTATATAGACATAAATTTTCAAGTGAATTTTTAGGAGAAGTGAAGGAAAGAGTGGAAAATTCACGGTTGGATTCATCTGAAGTTGGTAAAGGGAAAGGTTGATTGATTTTTTTTATTTTTCTTAAAGAAAAATTCCAAAAAAAACTACTTATTGTAGAGAAATGGAGAGAGAGTGAGAGATGAAATTGAAAACAAAGGTGATATGGCAGATGAGAGTAGAAGAAAGAGGGAAAATAGGAGAAGTTGTTTATTTAACGAAGAAAGAGAAAATTACGAAAGAAAAAAATCTAAGTAAACCTGTAAAGGACTTTTTTTTATTTAGCTGGAAGCAAGTTTTATTCTCCTTCAAATATATGTTTTTCTTACCAAATTTCAAAAACACTTATTTGCCAAATTTTTTTTCTCCTTTTTCATGTGATTTTGTTCAGCTCAATATGCACAAAAATCAAATCGTGATCCAACAAAGAAAGTGGTGGCAATAGTTGTAGTGTCTTTTGTCGCAATGTTGCTCCTCGTGACCTCGCTAGTTTACTTATGGGAAATGGCAAGAAAAAGTAAGAAAAGTTTTTCATGTTTTTTTATTGTTCTGTCGTGAATCACTAAACTGTTACTAAAACATATATTGTTTTTAATTAATGTTAGAAAGGGAGAGATCTACGAGTTTATCCTATAACTTTGGGGACTCTCCAAATCCAAAGGAATTTGATGAAAGTAGAACAAGCTCAGATCTGCCTGTATTTGACTTGTATACCATAGCAAAAGCAACACACAATTTTTCTTATAATAACAAGCTTGGAGAAGGTGGCTTTGGTGCAGTTTATAAGGTAATATTTCAACTTAAATTAATTGTTTAAAATTTTATATGATTGAAATGTCAATCTATTTTTGTTTAATCTAAATTATCCCATAAAAGTTTAGGAAAAATAATTGTTATAAAAAATAATTAAATAAAAAATTTCATTGATACCGGATGAAATAGATGTGAAAAAAAAAATATATGAAAGCCAGATAGGATTAGAAATTTAAAAACTTCGTTAGAGAATATAACAAATTTTTATGAAAGTTGTTTCGAAAAGTTGCTGAATTATATATGTGATTTTACACTTACGATAAAGGTTGATTTTAAATAAATTAATGAATAATCAGTTTTAGTGAACATATTAGGCCGTTAAATTCTTTCCATAATTATTTTGACCACGGCAAAAGCAATCCCAAATAGATCCTTAGCTTAGCATCCTTAGAATATGCAACATTATGGTGAATTAAAATAAAAGGACGAAAATGTGGATAAATTGTCGATTAGAGAGACTATATCCGTTGGCGCAAGAATCTGGATCTTCCCTCGAGGCCGGAACCTCCGGCCGCTAGCGCTCCGACGCAAACCTGCAACGAAGAAACAAAGGTAAACTTACACCAGTGTGGGGCTGAACACGCTCTGATGATTAAATCAGTCAGAGAATTGTGGAAAGTCGAGCAGAGAGTGATTGGATCGTCCAAAAGTGGAGGCCAGAGTTCCACTTACCTCATAAAGATGGATGATACTTTCTTATATAGTGGTTAAGTGGCGCATGAGGTGCACGTGTCTCTTGAGGTCGATCGCCCTTCTGATGATGATGAGGGGACTGGCGATGTTCGTCAGACCAAGCACCTGGGATAGCGTCGACTGATCGCCGCACATCTGTGGCGGCGACGATCGCATTATTGCCTGGACGCTGCCCTTGGATGTGACCACCCGGTCAACTGTGTTCCTGTACCTGGTCCAAACCAAATTTGGTAACCTTCCGTTTAGGGGGTTGGGGTGTGACTTGAACGTGACGTAAGGGGTTGATGTCATGCTGACCACACCCTCTTGGAATCCTCCCATAAAAATATTCAGTATACTAAAATTAAAATTTAAAGTTATAACAAGCAAATATTTGTCAACATGAAGATGACTTAACTAGTATATTATATAAACTAGTGACCAAGATGTCAAATATTCAATCCCCACCCCATTCCACATGTCGTAAAATAATAATAATAATAATAATGACTCTCGATACCAATTAGATAATGAAATACAGAAGAATTTGAATCTTTTGACCCATTATTTATACACTATAATCTAGGAGTCTTGTTGGGTGGGGGTTTGGATAATTTATGCACATTATTATTACAGGGAAAGCTTATAAATGGAGAGGAAATTGCAGTTAAAAGGCTAGCTAAGAATTCAGGACAAGGAGTTGGAGAGTTCAAGAATGAAGTAACTTTAATTGCAAAGCTTCAACATAGAAACCTCGTCAGAATTTTAGGCTACTGCGTTACAAATGAAGAAAAGATGCTTGTATATGAATACTTGCCAAACAAAAGCTTGGACTCTTTCATTTTCGGTACGTCTTTCTTAATTTTTCTTAAACACTTCTCTAAAACGGCTAGTTTTTGCGTTTATCATAATATCCTATACTGTATGTTTTGTTAATTAACTTAACTATGCAAAACAAAGTTGAAGCGTTGATCTTTTTTACTTTTGATTTTAGATGAAAGCAAGAGGGCTTTGCTCACTTGGAGAATACGTTTCGAAATCATTTGTGGAGTCGCCAGAGGACTCTTATATCTTCATCAAGATTCAAGATTAAAAATCATCCATCGAGATTTGAAGGCGAGCAATATCCTATTAGATGTTGATTTGAATCCAAAAATTGCAGATTTTGGTATGGCACGAATATTTGGTCAAGATCAAATTCAAGCAAACACAAATCGAATTGTGGGAACATAGTAAGTGTATTCTAACCTTATGTGTATAATTAAACCAGCCATTTAATTTAGATAATCAAATGCACTCCAAAATCATAACGAAATCAATTATGTTTTGTTAGTCAATTCTGTGAATTATTACACCAATATCTTGATTAGATGGGAAATTGACCAACCTATTGAAAATTGTTAAAAAATGGGCTTGTTGCACAAATAGCAATCAGGCCCAAACTAATGGTAAATTTAGCAAACTTTAAAATATTATGCAAATACGACAAAAAAATCCGTTTCTATCGCTGATAGACTTTATCATATCTCTATCAGTGATAGACTATTATCATTGACAAAAATCTATAAAAAGCTGAGGTGATCAGCGATAGACTTCTATCAGCCATAAGATATCAGCGATAGAAATTGTCATATCCGCAAATTTTTTAAAAACATGCTATATTTTTAATTATGTTATTCTAAATTGACATCTGTTACAATTTTCCTTAAAAAATCTTAAATTAATTTATGTTTAATCAATTATTGCAGTGGTTATATGTCACCCGAATATGCAATGGAAGGCTTCTTTTCAGTGAAATCCGATGTATATAGCTTCGGAGTTTTAGTGCTAGAGATGATTACAGGAAGAAAGAACACCAACTATGATTCCTCCTACTTAAACTTGGTCGGACATGTACGTAATCAATTCCATTGAATTTTATGAACCAAAATGCATCAACAAATAATCATTCCCTATATTTTGTTTTTGACAATTAGGTTTGGGAGCTTTGGAAATTGGAAAATGCAATGGAATTAGTGGACTCAAGTTTGGAAGAATCAAGCTGTGGATATGAAATCATGAGATGCATCCAAATTGGGCTATTGTGTGTGCAGGAGGATCCGACAGATCGTCCGACCATGTCGACTGTCGTCTTCATGTTGGGCAATGAAGTGAGTCTTCCTTCTCCAAAGAAACCTGCTTTTATTTTGAAGAGAAAGTACAACAGTGGAGATCCATCCACCAGTACTGAAGGAGCCAACTCTGTAAATGATGTAACAATTTCCATAATCCATGCTCGTTAATAATAAATATGTTATATATGTCAAAATATTGATGTAGAAAACCAAGTTGTAAATTAGGAATTTATATTGAGACTGTTTCCTTTGTATGTTATATCATTGTATATGTTCATAGTTGTATCTTTCTTTTTCTTATAGGTTTAGATTAATAGCCGATTTTCGGCATATTTGATTCAGAGTCTCTTTGTATAAATCTCTTTGGAGGTGTTAGGGCGTTGAATGACTTATTATAGTCGATGATTATAATAATATGTGAGTTATAATAGTTTGTTAATAGTACATACTATTGAAGTCATTATAGTTACTTTATTAACGGTAGGTTGTAATAGTCGGTGGGTCAAACGTGTGGACTGGGTTATATAACTCAGTCCACCCAACTCTAAGTTGGTGTCCCAAACACTCTCCAAGTTGGTGCCCCAAACACTCTTTTTATCCTTCACTCAATGAAATGTAGAAAATTATTATCTTTTGTGCATAGCTTCATGGTATCGTCAGAGCCTTGAAACTCTTCAAACCCTAGTCGTCGTCAGAACCGTAGCCACTGTCATCTTCGCATCCCGCCAACACCACCGCTTGGCTGATCACATTCCAGACGATGTCGCCTTGCTTTCAGATGACGTTGTCCTTGCATACAGACAGTTGCAGTCATGTGTCAATGTCATGACACACAACTTTTAATATTCAGATCATCATCAAAAGATTCATTAAAGGAATTTTTCGTTGCAATATAAATAATTGAATCTAATGATTTCGCTAGAAAATTCATTTATAAGTTAATCATCATGCACATCATGTTCATTCTTGAATGAATTTTCTAGTAAAATTGAAGATAAATTAGAAAATTTGTATTCTTCTATATCATGTATGTAAGGACGATCAACAAAAAGAACACATTCATGCATTTTTACTAAATATGTTCTAAAATTCTATTGGTATTCAAGTAAGAGGGTTTATTCAACAAATCGAGGGATCATACCAATATCTTAACTGACAACACTAAAGATGGGTAATTGGAAGGGTGCATGGCATTCAAGTATCCTACACTTGTCAATACTTTCTCAAAAGACATACCTAGAGTAGATAATGTTTTCTTAGGAATAATGGACAGTTGCTCTTCCATATTTACATTTTCATTACTTTTTGGTCTTATCTCACCATGCATAATTCTTCAAAAATATTCTGGCGCATCTACTAAAAGAAAGTTAGTCTATTGTGACAGTTTTTTTACAACGATTTAGAAAGTGCTGCAAAATTTAATAAAATCGCAACAATTTCTGGGATCAAATAAAAAACTGTTGCAAAATATATGTATTGCAACGATTTTCTTGCTGCGATTTTAAAATGTGTTGCAATAGGGTGTTCATTTTTTTTTGGACAATTGGCGAAGCCCAAATAAAAAAAATTCTTTAAAAAATTTAAAGCCCAAACAAATAAGAAAGTGTTGCTATTTATTTCAAAAATGTTGCAATAGGATGGGTGCTATTGCAACGGTTGTGAGAAGTCATTCCAGCACTTTAAAAAGTGTTGCTAGATCCCTTACAACACTGGTTTAGCCAGGGGTTTCTATCAAGCGTTGCAAAAAGTGTTGCAGCAGTTTAAAACCGCTGCTTTAGCTCAAAAAAACCTCTGCAATAGCCCTGTTTTCTTGTAGTGATCCTCAGTCTCATCAAGTGGAGTAATACTTACCTTGATCTCCTCAAGACCTTTTTCCTCGTCTCACTAAATTATCATTCTTCGAATGTGGTCGATCTTGAAGAAATCTTGTTTTCACTCCTGAGGCTTGCACTAACATTCTCCTTTGGATTCACCCCTGATTGAGAAGGTAATTTTATTGAATTTTGAGCTTCCAATTTACTAACTGGAAGTCAATTGAGTGATTTAGTTGCTTAAATTAAGAAATTGATTTTCAAAATTTAGCATTCTTATTATTGATATCTGTTGATATTGAAGAGTGTTATTAGCAAGAGTTTTAATTATATCTTCTAAAAGACATACCTGAATTTGAAGGATGAGTTTGCATAGGAGTTTGATATGGTGTGATGAAATTCTGAAGAGGTTGTCCATAATTGCATTGATTTTCATAGCTAAAGTTTGGATGATCTTTCCATCCATAATAGAAATTGTAGTGGTTTGAGTATGGATTATTTCTTGAAAATTGACCAAGAAAATCCACCTATAATATTGTCTTCTTGCATGAAACGTTGTTGAAATTGATAATATATATGCTTCAATGATGTTTTTGAAATGAATATATTCTCTATAAGTGTATTTGTTTCTTGCAATTCCTTTGAAACCATTTGATGAAGTAAAACAGTTAAATCAGAAATTTGAGTTCTAATTAGTTGACTTTATCTGTTTAGAATATATATATATATATATGTTTGGAAAAATAATAAATAAATAAATAAAATTAACTATGAGATACTAAAATTAAAGGTTCCCTACAACGACACAAAATTTAGTCGGGTTGTCGAAGCCCGCCAAAATAATATAAATTCAAACTCACTACAACAAATATCACATACAATAGCATTCAAAAAAGGCTATTGAAATTTTTTCATAGCGTTTTTAGGCACGCGGTGGTAGCCCTTGTTATTGAAAGTACTCCCTTACTTTTCATAGCTCTTTTTTAAGGCTATGCAAAACGCTATAGAAAATCAACTTCGATTGCGTAATTTTAAAGCTATGGAAACTTTTCATATAACAAGAAACACTTTTATTGCATTTTAATAGCGGTTTTCATAACGTTGAAAATATGTTATTGAAACATTTTCATAGTGTTTTTAGGCACGCGGTGGTAGCCCATGTTATTGAAAGTCCCTGACTTTCCATAGCGTGTTTTCAATGCTATGAAAAAGTTATAGAAAACGCATTTTCGATTGCGTAATCTTAAAGCTATGAAAACTTTACATAACATTATAAATAAAAAGCTATTATTATCATAACATTTTTTACAGCATAAAACTTGCTACAATACTTGTTTCGATAGCGTTTTTATGCCTTTTATATCATTTTTCTCTGTTATATGTTTCTATAGCTTTTTTATAATGTTTTTTTTTTTTTTTTTTTTTTTTCTTGTAGGTTTTTCTAATAATTTCTTACCGCTATAAATTATTCATGGTTATAATGCTCACCATTTATAACTTCCTTTTAGTGTCAAATAATTTGATGTCAAACATAATGCAAAGCTTATTTACAAATAAAATATACATATGGGTTAAAAGAATGTGACGTAAATAATAAGTTGAACACAAGTTGAATAAAACATAAAATAAAAAATAATTTTTTTACAAAATATTCAAAATTAGAATAACACGAGTATTGAACTTCGAGACTATATGCCATGCGCTTGTTATTTGAACTTTGAGACACAAGAAGGCTCAGCAGCAAATTTCCAGACGCCAGGGGGAATTGGACAGTCTGAGCTGGTAACAAATGTTACATGACTATGGGCTGATCTTTTGGATATGTTTAAATTTTGTCATAACCTTCATCAAAACTATCTTTTTTGGATTGGTAAATTGTCATTACCGTTTTGTAAAGATGGGCAATTCCAAATTGACAGGAAAATGTACTTAACTAGTTTGTTGACACCAGTACGACACCAGGCTATTTAGGGCCTGTTTGATAACGTTCTCGTTTCTTGTTTTCTGTTTTTTGTTTCTTGTTCCTGGTTTTTTTAGAACTAGAAACAGGAACATGTTTGATAACTACTCATGTTTCTTGTTTCTTGAAGAAAAAAAAAAACAGAAACAAAAACTTGTTTGATAACGTTTTCTGTTTCTTGTTTCTTGAGAAATAGAAACATCTTGTTTGATAATTATTTCTTGTTTTTTGTTTTCTTGTTTTCTTTTTTTCTTCTATGTTTTTCCCTTTTTTTTATAGTTAAAATAGAATTTAATTTACATAATCTACTACAAATAAGTTTCGATGCAAAATTAAAAACAACGATTAAATTGTATCTATACTTCAAATGTTACCCAATTTTGATATGCAATGTCATCTCTCACATGAGTGATTCTATCCTAAATGATGTCGACTTAGATCCAACTTAATTATACAGTTCTGTAAATGTCGTGGTAGTAAAATATTAAAATGAGACTAGTGGTTGTAAAATATTAAAATGAGACTAAATGCATGTTTTAATGAGCAAAATTTATATGTGCAAAATTACAATGGAGTTCAAGTGTACTAAAAATTAAATAATACATATATATATTTTGCAATATTAAAAATTAAAAATTAAAAATTTTAAAAATATTTAAATATATATATTGCAAAATTTAAAAATCAAAATAATATATAAAAAAATTGATGCAAATTAAGAAATAAAATAAAAGAATCTAAATTATGTTATAACCAATAATAGAAGACTGGACCGACAAACCAACAGCTTGCTTTAAAGCATTTTAGGAACGGAGTACATATAATAGAAACGGAACAAAAGAAATAACATTTTCGAGTTTCTCAAAATTTGTCTATTTTTTTGTGAACGTTTCTCAAATTTTAGAAACGAGAAACGGGAATAGTTATCAAACAAGTTTGTTTCTTAAAAAATGAGAAACGGGAACAAGAAACAAGAAACAAGAACGTTATCAAACGGCCCTTAATGACTTGCTATCAATAAATTAACTATGAAAGTCTTATTTTAACTCTCCATCCTAAATACGTTTGGATAAAAATATCTAATTAACGTGTGGGTAATAATAGACCTAGGCTTAGCTATATTCTCATTTTCTGCAAGAATATAGCACAGACAACCACGAGAGGAAAGAGGAGCATATGCATAAACAATTGAAATTAAACGATAAATATATTTGATTACTAGTGAAGGTGAAGTAAGTCGCATATATTATTCTGCATCCACACTTTGAAACAACACAGATGCCATAAGCTTCTTCAAATTTTGGGAAGATTGATCGCTTTTGGACTCAGAAATGAGATGAAATATTCTAACAGTATTAAGGGAAGCTTGAATAAATTTTGCAGGAAAAGGATTATTAGGCAAAAGGCAGGTTTCATTGAGTGTCTTCCATGCGTCTGAAATCAATTTCTGAACATGCTCTCTTGTGCTTTCAATTGAAATCCCTTCGTGTTGGTGTTCCTTCATGTAGTACTCGATATATGATGCATCGTACCCATCTTCACCACCCTACAAAACCATTACTTTTTTTTTAATGGATAGATTCTTTTTTCGAGAAAAGTAAAAGACATGTTTGGTTGGTGATTTGAAAACAAAAGAACAAAAGATTAAATCAAAACAGAGTCTTTGTATTTCATGTTTTCAAATATGTGTTAGGTAACAGATTTAGAAATTGAATCTCAATTTAACTAATTGTTCGGTATGATAATATTTTTATAAACCATAAAACTAGTTGTAATTACCAACTAAATATTAGATCGAATATAAACTATTATTAATTATTGTATGAACATATTTTATGTTATAATAATTTTGTATAATTATCAGTGGCTGATTGAATAAATAGCAATCAGACCCAAAATAATAACAAAGATAACAAAATATAAAACATTTTGCAAATATAGGAAAAAACCAGTGATAGTGATCGATACACTGTTATCACTGATAGTTATTGACAAAATTGTATAAAAAAGATAGAAGTGCATCCGTAGCTATCACAAATAATTATTCATGATCTCCTATTTGTGACAATCACTACTAAAAATTATCACATATTCAATTATTTTATCATAAATTGACAGTGGGTGCAATTTTTCATTATTATTTTACAATATCATATAATTTATATTAGGTTATATTATACATATTTAAATTTAATAAAATAAATTTAACAAAAAATACATTGGATTCATAACCTTAAATACTATATTTATTCAATTTTTTTTTTATCATTTTAAATATAATTATGTATTTTAAACTCTCGAATTCAAAATCTAGATACACGGTTTGGATCACAGAGATTCTATAAATAGTTTTCAAAAACAGAATCTAAATTGCGGTTTTGTACTTAGTTATTCTAAAAACAAATATGCCCTAACTTATTGCATACATAACATTTTTTTAAAATAGTAAATTTAATTTCTTTACCAAATATAAGGTTTCTTTTAGGATAATTGCATGCATATATGACAATCTAACACTAAATAAGAGCAAATCTAGCACAATCTAAGAGTATTTATAAATATAACAAAATTTTACCATTGATAGAGGTCTATAGGTGATAGACAATAAAAATAGTCTATCCAAGATAGTCATTAGAAATTGTCTATTTGTCATAGACCCTAAAATTAAAAAAAAAAATCATGTTTGCAAATTATTCATTGTGTGACATATTTTGCAAATATGACTTTATTTTATAGGATGCCTATTGATTTATAAAATTTAGTTTATATATTTTTTTAAAAATTAATTTTTAATTTTAACATGAATTAAATTCATGGACATATTATTAGACACAAAATTATTATTCAATTTTATGTATCATTGTTTTTTAATTTTTAAAAATGTTAAAGAGTAATCTATAAGAGAAAGCATGAATAATTACCCCTAAAGCTTCAATGTCATCCAAAAGTCTTAAAATGATTGCAGAAGAAGAGACAATGTCCGGATGAGTTTGTAGAAGCTCCACAGTTTGGTGGTTCACTCCTTCCCCTAACAAATGGAAAGCATGAAGAATTCCCAATGGAAATCCGCAAGTAATTATTCCATTCTTCAAATACTCCTCAGCCCTCGCCCATTGCCCCGACTTCTCCCACTTTGCTTGCACTAGAAAAGCTCTGCACAGCTCCCCCCACTGCATAATTCCCATACCTAAATTATAACATCATTTCCAACCTCCGAAACTAAAGACGGTACTAAATATCAATTACTGCTGAATTATGCTCACTTTGATCATATTATATAATTGGCGAGGAAATAATAATATGGTCTTTAATTACCGCTTTCCTTAGTGATTCTGTAGGATTGTTCCCATGTTTCTGATTCACGGCGTCGCTGATCTCGTTTGTGACTTCGTTAAGAACCGCTAAACAAAGCTTCATGCAGTCAGGTAACTCTTCAGTTGCAGCACCCATGTCCCATCTGCACTTTGTCAAACTTGTAAAAATATCCGGAGAGACTCACGTGACCAACAGACAGTTTTGTACCGTTAGATATATACATATGAGAGAGAAATTGCCAAAATATTTCAATTTTGCATCCAATAATTATAAGGAACAAATAAATTTTAAGATAGACATTAGACAGTCTGAAAGAGACAATCAAATTGAATATAATTTGTCCGACAATAAATGGGCTCTAGGTATATAATTATTTTAAATAAAATAAATAAATAAATTTATATATATTTTAGTCACTAATTTTTAGGTATTTTTCAATATAAAAAATAGACTAGAGGACAATTAAACTCAAATTTTCAATTTAAATGATAAATTAGTAATTTTCCAATCTAATTAAATATTATATTAGGTAAGTTGATAAATTTTAAGCTTTTAAAACATTCATGAACAGTGGGAACTAAATTAAAAAAAATGTTAAAATAAAAGGTACTAAATTCAATTTTTTTTATCCAATCAGAAAAAAAATTATATACACTAATTTAGAAAGAAAAAAAAAATCAAAGAAAACTGACTTTTCATGTAAAAACAAAATCTAAAACTTAAAAGGATAAGGTACGACGAATGGGATGGAATATATATAGATATGATGGTACAAATAGTAATTTCGCTATAAACAATGACAAATATAATCAAATATAAAATATTTTATAAATATAATAAAAAAAATCAATACAACTATCATTTATAACCATAGATAAAATGAATATCAATGTCTATTAGTGATAGTCATTAATAAAATTTTATAAAATAAATAAAGTATATCAATAGCTCACATTTGTAATTATTTTATCCTAAATATAAATTATCATATTTGTAATTATTTTATCCTAAATAAACACTTAATATAATTTCCATATATATATATAGAGGCTGGTTGCATAAACAGCAATCATATTCAAAATAATTGCAAATTTAACAAAATTTAAATTTTTTTGCTTTTTGCGAATATGGCAAAAAATCAGTGATTATCACTGATAGACTTTATGACTATTACTGATAGAATTTATGACTATTACTGATAGACTTCTATCACCGATAGACTATTATTACTGACAAAATTCTATAAAAAAGACTACTACCAGCGATAGACCATACTATCAATGATAGAAATTGTCATATTCGCAAATTTTTTAAAAAAGTACTATACTTTTAATTATTTTACTGTAACATCTGTTACAATTTTAATATATATATATATATATATAAATATATATAAAACTTTCATTCTTATCCTTGACATTTCATGTAAAACATTTCAAACTTGATAAGGTACAACCAATTGGATGGAATATATATATATATATATATATATAAAATGTGTGAAGTGATACCTGGAAAGGACTTGAGTAAAACGGGTGAGTTGGTGGAGAGTCCCATATTGATCGAAAATATCATCAATGATATAAACAAAAGAGATGGCTTTTGCTAGCAAAACTCTTTCTTCTGAGAATCTTGGATCACTGAAAAACCCCAACGAGATAGCGTACCACACAACTGGCTGATGTCTCCTTGCAAATTTGCACTCTTCACATAAACCTGTCTCCTCCCACCACCTAACAATTAATTATTTATTGTACGCCTTAATCACTGTATGCATCAATTGTTCCAACATAACTCAATTAATTAAGATATATGTTCTTCACAAAGGTCTAAGGCTCGAGTCCTCCTCCCCACGTGTTGTTGAGCTCAAAAAAAAAAAAAAAAAAAATCCCTAATCTTTGCCATTTTTTTTGGACTGGTTGCACAAACAACAATCCGGTCCAAAATAATTGTAAATTTAGCAAAATTTAAAACATTTTGCAAATATGGCAAAAAATTAGTGGCTATTACGGATAGACTCTATCGTTGATATATGACTATCGTTGATAAACTACTACTGACAAAATTCTATAAAAAACTGAAGTAATAGACTATTATCAGCAATAGACCATAGAAATTTCCATATTTGCAATTTTTTTTAAAAAGTGTTATATTTTGACATTGGTTACAATTTCTCCTTTTTTTTTTCACAAATATCCATATCCTTTTAAAAATTGCAATATTATTATTGATTTTTCATAAACGTTTCAAAAATATCCATAGAGTAGAAATTCGTTAGAATTTTGGACGAAAAAATAGACGTGTGGGTGATCTAGAAAAATATGACGGTGACTAGGACGTTTGTCTAGATTAAATCTGAAAGTACGACATTCAAACACGTAAACTTTTCATTTAATTTTTTAACGTTTTTCTACTCTAAAATTGACATGTCTAATTTCATTGTAAACAAATGATAAAGTTGGAAAATATTTTTTATAGTTTAGTAAAAAAGAAAAAAAAGAAAAAGCACTTACTGGTTCAATCGAACAATTTCCTTTTGGTGCAGGGCTTGTGTTTCATTAAAGTCCACTTTGGCTACTTGTTGCAAGATGCTTATCCATTTGTTCATCCAATGGGTATCTCCAAAATAGTTTTTAACCATAAATGATGACGGGCTTCTGTGGTGCGGATAAGCCAAAGTGTGGCCTAAAAATTTCGCCAAATGATTATTGGAATGATCTGTAGCCGTCGCATATAGTATTTGTTTAGTAAAGTTTCCAGCTTTTTCAAGTATGTCTTCTTCTCCATGTATACAGAGCTTTGAAGCTTCGTATAAACTCGTCAGCCCTTTCATATCTTGTTTTAACTCTTCCTTAAAGTTTCCCTTCTTGTCCATGAAATTTTCAAACACCTCGTCTATTCCAAAATCAAATCATTCTTCGAGTCAATATAATAATCAACGTCATGCTTGAGATTTATTTTAAAATAGTTAAAATCACTTTTATTATATTCAACAAATCACTCCCAAACATGCTTTATCTTTCAAAACCAATTTTGATGATACGAAAAAACGTGTTAAAAAATGTATATTAATTAACCAAACATTAAAATGATTATAAAAAATCACTTATAAGCAATATAAACAAATCATTCCCCTAAAATTACCTTCAAACATGTCCTAATGTTTTCAAAGCATTATTCATATAATTAGGGGCGGATCCACGAATTTTGGTCAGGAGGGACACAATTCAAATAAGATTAATTGCAAGTTTAGTCCTTGAAATTTTAAATTTATGTCTATATAGTCCTTAAACTTTAAAATGACTTTCAATTTTATGTCTAATATTGAAGGAGTAAACTTCTAATTCTATATCCATATAAATATAATTTAAACTTCACGAATTTATTAAACACAAATTTAAAAATTGAAGGGGGTAAACTTCTAATTCTATATCCATATAAATATAATTTTAAACATTTATATTTATATTTATATATATATATTAATATTAGTATTAAGAGATATAATATTTATACTAAGTAATATTAATTAAAAAATAATAATAAATCATTTTAGAATTCTATACTTTAATATATAATGAAAATTGAAATATTTATCATTTTTCATAATAGAATTTTTTTTTTTTTTTAGAATCTAAAATAATTTACTAAAATATTTAAAATTTTAAAATACAGTTATGTTTTTTTTTTTCAAAACTAAAATCATTTATCAAACTGAAAAAAAAAAAAAAAAAATTTTACGTTTTGAAATTTTCAAACTCGGGTGCTCCAAGTTGCATCAGACCAAAAGAAAATATTATTATATTTTCCAAACTTGTATAGACAAATATATAAACTATACTTATATTTTTTGAATTTTTATATACAAATATATAAAATTAATAATTTGAGGGATACGTACGTGCCTCTGGTCGCAACGTAGCTCCGCTCCTGCCTATAATCTTTTTTTTACGACCCATTCCCAGAAACGTCGACGAAAAAAAAAAAAAAAAAAAGAGGGACAAAATTTCATCTTTTTAAACTTTTTTATATATACCCTCGTCCAATTCTAGAAATTGAAGAGATAAATTAGAGAAAAAACTTTAAAATCTTAACTTGTTTCGTTCCTGCATACTGACCTGCAGGGACGTAATAACCTTGTTGTCGGAGAAGCCGAAACCGAAGGGCAGCTTTGTGAAGATCAATCTCGTCATAGATTAATATTGAATGGTGAGTTTGAAGAATGGCATGAATCTCATCTTGGAAGAGATAGTCAATCCCTAAGCGTTGAAGTGCATCAATCACTTCCAAACTTTCCCATGGCTCATCTCCTCCTACTTCTCTAAGTATACACTTCAAAACCCTCACTTTAGATGGACTAATTTCGTCCTTACTTAAATCTTCATCCTGCAAGTGGGTTTGATTTTAATTTGGTTGGATTCGATGATTATAGAAAAGCTAGCTCGTAAAAAAACTGCAGAAAAAAGTACTGAGAAATAAGCAAAGGGAAAAGCACTTACATTTGAACTTGAAGACCATATTGTAGAGTCATAATTATTGATGTGTTTAAGAGGAAGAGAGCGCAAAGCATGATTATGGGGAAGAATGATTGGAGTCCTAGCTAAGGGTTTTGCGTTAAAATGGTAATTTCTTTGAGGAATGTGATTTGCAGTCACTAGGCTGGGATGGCAGAAAGCAAAAGAAAAAGCCATAATATTTTCCAAATTTTGAACGAAATTATACATATGAAGTTTCCCTTTCTACTTATATATTGACCAAACTTTTCTTGACCTTTTATTACAAATTAAGGATGCCGTGTTTGAGTTTAATGTGGGAGATGCCACTAACCAAACCAACTACCAATTTATAGTGTGGCGGATGCGACTAACCAAACCAACTACCAATTTATAGAGACCAACAAAAGCATAACTCAACTGATATGATGTATCGACTTGATTAAGAGGTCATAGGTTCAATAATCTCTCACTCAACATGTTATGAAAAAAAAAAAAAAAACTACCAACTCATAGAGCTTTGAAAATGGGAGAATTGTACAACTAACCCCCTATTTTAGCTTATTTGTCAAACTGACTCGGATTTGAAAAATAAGTCAAATTAACCTCTGCCCACATCATCATTTTTTTTTAATATTATTTTCTAGTTCTAGCTGCAGGCGCGGGCTGATCTCACTCTAGCTCGGGTGCAGTCTGGTCTCACTCTAGCTGCAGGCTAGTCTCGAATCTGAAAAAAACTTCAGATCTTGAAATTTTCAGATCTTAAATGAAGCTAGAGCTAGAGCGAGATCAGCCCGCGCCCGCAGCTAGAGCTAGAAAATAATATTTAAAAAAAAAAAAACTGATGATGTCAGCAGAAGGTCAGTTTGTCTTTTTTTCAGATTCGGGTCATTTTGACCATCTGTTTAAAATAACAGGTCAATCGTACAATTCTATGTAACCAAAAAAAATAAAGTTTAAATATTGTTTTGATTTTTCATTTGGTTCATCTTGGGTGTTTGTATTTTTCTTTACTTTCAACTTTTATTTATTTTACTTTTTAAATGGACTCTTTTATTCACTTTTTGAAGAATTTTATATACAATCGAATCTTTTGTTACTACGAAATTATGATTATATTTCAAGAAGTTTATTGAGTTTAATGTTGTGATATATTATAATCGTAAATAAATGAGATAAAAAAAATGAAGAAAAACAAAATAATCACTTTATATAATTACATAGACTAAAACAAATTAAAGTGGATAGAAGATAGAACAAAGTATACATTTTGATAGTATAAAAATTAAATTGAAACAAATCTTTGTTCTTTCAATTTAAAGTCGGCCAAGTGGGCAAATTTTAACCAAATCAATTTTCCTATTCTTTTTACAATACTTTTGAGAAATCCAACGACAAATAATAAAAACATCAGAATCAACTTGAAGTGGTTCACTAACGAGAAAGTAGATTGTATTACGAATAGGAAAGATTACAAAATAAGAATGATAAAACTCAAATCAAAACTTTGGTTCAGGTTGCCTCTGATAGCACACTAAATGGGCTATCTTTAGAGCCGTTATTATGCTAGTTTTGGAGTTTAAATGAACGTTTTAATGATATTATTTATCTAAATTGTAGATTTCGAGCATTTGGAGCAAACCGGAGCTTTTTAGAAGTTATGACATGAAAAATTAGCTTAAAATATGAACTTTGATGACCAAGAGCCAAGAAAAAGAAGAAATCAAGCCAAAAATGCCGAGGGGATAGCGTCGAGACGCTCCAAAATGAGCTTTCAAGCCATTTTTCCCGAGGGGACAGCGTCTCGACGCTCTGCAGAGCGTCTCGACGCTCTAATCCCTCTCAGAAAAAATAAAAATAAATGATGTACAGCCCCAGCCTCGAACCCAGGCACGCGCGCGCACACAGCTCACCCATGGACCGCCCAGACCACCACGCCATTCAACTGATATTGTTATACATTCCGCATTTGTAATACATATATCTGTAGCGTCGAGCTATAGCGTCTCGACTCTATGCTCGACGCTGGCTTTCCATATCAGTTTTCACGCGTTTTTAAAGGGCAGCGTCGAGACGCTACCCCTAGCGTCGAGACGCTATGACGATTTTTCCTATAAATGCATATTTTTCTCCATTCGATAAGGGAGGCCAATTTTTGGGAGATTTGAACCCTAATTTCGAAATACACTCATTGGAAAGGCGTGAGGGACACTCTAGAGAGCGGAGGAAGAGATTCAGAGGCTCGGGAACGTGCAGATCACATCGGGAACGAGGCTTGGCACGCGACAAGAGTTTTTCTCCCTTTACCTTTGATTTTATTGTTTATTTTATGGATTCTAAACATTGTCTAAGCATGATTTTAGTGATTATGAGTAGCTAGACTTTTACTTAGGGGATTGATGTAATCGTTTTAGTTTTCATGCTTGATTAATCTAATGTTCTTCATATTGCAACAATTGTTCTTGTGTTTGTTTGCTTAATGCTTTTATCTTTTGGCCAAAGTATAAATTGTTGATTGCTTTAATTCTAGCTTGGAAGAGTAGATTTTAGAGTAGAACTCAAACACTTGACTACTTGTAAATTCTTGCATGGAAATGAAGAATTCTCTTAGAGGCCGATAATAGAAGTTGCTTAATGCCTTTCTTTTCTATTAAAACTAGACAGGCATGTTGGTTTTATATTAAGGGAAGAGAATTAATAGAGCTCTAGCGAGTCTTTTATGAGTTTTGTACTTCTTGGCTTATAATTGTTTGCATGACTATTTTTGGATTAATAGATTAATTAAGCATGAATCTATTCGATGAAATCAATTCCCTAGGTTTTCTCTCCTAAAGGTTTTTTTTTTTATTTTTCAGTCATTTAATTTTTCACTCACTTCAAAGTCTTTTTAATCTAAATAGAATTTGTGGTTAGTACCTACGGTACTCAATTGATCTAGAAAACCAATCCTG
Source organism: Herpetospermum pedunculosum (assembly GCA_028017165.1). Lineage (NCBI taxonomy): Eukaryota > Viridiplantae > Streptophyta > Magnoliopsida > Cucurbitales > Cucurbitaceae > Herpetospermum > Herpetospermum pedunculosum. The sequence continues at coordinate 63,787,681 of CM051528.1, forward strand.
TGGACGATACTCTTTACTTAAATCACTATATTAAAACTTGACCCGTACACTTGCGGTACGCATTAAATCACGCAACAAGTTTTTGGCGCCGTTGCCGGGGATTGGCATATTTAGATCAATTGATATTGTGGAGAATTCAACAAATCTTACTTTAGATTGTTTGTATTTTTTTATTAATTTTCTGTTATTTGTGTTTTTCTTGTCAGGTTCGTGTTTCAGTTTATGCGAAAGGACAAGGGAGTTTCCTTACTCCCCTTTGATCTTGAGATAGAAAAGACCTGCAAGAGAAATCGAAAAATCCATAAAGAGAAGGACAAATCAATGGCACAACCGAATATGGCCGTACAGGAGAACAAGGCCATTATGGACTATTTCCAGCCCACATTTGACATTAATCAATCTGGGATAGTCCTCACACCTATAGATGCCAACAATTTTGAGTTGAAGACAGGACTGATTCAAATGGCCATGAACAATGCATTCAGGGGCCGTCCTACTGAAGATCCCAATTCCCATTTGAAGAAATTCTTAGAAATTTCTAGCACGGTAAAAATTAATGGTGTTTCTACTGATGCAATTCGCTTACGCCTTTTTCCTTTTTCTTTACAGGAAAAAGCAACTGATTGGCTAGAATCATTACAACCAGGAAGCATCACCACTTGGGAGGAGTTGGCACATTCATTTTTAACTAAATTTTTCTCACCTGCTAAGTCTGCCAAGCTTAGAACTGAGATAGGAACCTTCAGACAAAATGAGGGTGAACAATTGTTTGAAGCATGGGAGCGGTACAAGGAACTAATAAGGAAGTGTCCTGAGCATGGGTATCCAGACTGGCTACAAATTCAATTTTTTTACAATGGACTCACAGGACAAACTAAGACAATTGTAGATGCAGCATCAGGAGGAACTATCCTGAAGAAAACTGTAGATGGAGCTCGTACACTATTAGAGGAGATGGCAACTACGAGCTATCATTGGCCAAATGAACGCTCCAATTATAAAACAGTAGCTGGCCTCCATGAGGTGGATGAGGTAAGTTCCCTTAAGGCTCAAATTGCATCTCTGACTAATGCAATGAACAAACTTGCAGGAATAGGTGTCACTCAATCTATTGCAGCCTTAGCAGCATCTCATACCCCTCCATCTGGTGAGGAATACAACTTGGAACAGGCCCAATATGTGAACAATAGAAATTTCAACTATGGAGGCCAACAAATGCAAAATAATCTTCCTACTCACTACCATCCAGGTTTGAGAAATCATGAGAATTTTTCCTATGCTAATACTAAGAATATTTTGCAGCCTCCACCAGGTTTTGCATCCACTTCTCAACATCCTGAAAAGAAGCCATCCCTTGAAGAATTGGTTGGAGCATTCGTTACAGAATCAAGAAATAGAGCCAACCAAATGGAAAGCACAATGACTAGTCAGGGAGCGGCCATAAAGAATTTGGAGGTACAAATGAGTCAGATGGCCACATCTATTAACAGTCTCCATAAAGGTAAATATCCTAGTGACACCGAGGTAAACCCAAGGGAGCAATGCAAAGCTTGCAAGGCTATCACATTAAGAAGTGGAAGGATGGTGGATGAGATTGCAAAAGAACCTGTTGAGAAGTCTACTGAAAAAGAGTTCACTTTAGAGCCATCTACTAATGTGTTTATTCAGGTTGAGGAAGAACAAAAGAAGACTACTGCATCACCTGAAGCTGAACAATCTACTAAGTCTTCTGTTCCTTTTGTTCCTAACTCTATTCCTTATCCTCAGCGGTTTAAAAAGAAAAAGCTTGAATCTCAATTTTCTAAATTTTTAGACATATTTAAAAAACTTCATATTAATATCCCATTTGCAGATGCTCTTGCTCAAATGCCACATTATGCAAAATTCATGAAAGACATCATGTCCAACAAGAAGAAACTGGAGGCCTACGAGACAATCAACCTTAATGAGGAATGCAGTGCCATCATTCAGAGAAAATTGCCTCAGAAATTAAAAGATCCAGGAAGTTTTACTATCCCTTGTGTTATGGGAAATTCTTCTTCTCCTTATAAAGCTTTATGTGATTTAGGAGCTAGCATTAACTTGATGCCTTTATCTGTATACAAGAAACTAGGTTTGGGGGAGGTGCAACCTACCACCATATCTCTTCAGTTAGCTGATCGATCTATCACATATCCTAGAGGTATTGTAGAAGATGTATTGGTTAAGGTTGACAAGTTTATCTTCCCTGTTGATTTTGTAGTGCTAGACATGGAAGAAGACAGTGAAGTCCCAATAATTTTGGGAAGACCTTTCTTAGCCACTGGACGAGCTTTAATCGATGTACAACAGGGTAAACTTTCTCTAAGATTGAACGACGAAGAGGTAACTTTCAATATTTATAACTCTATGAAATTCCATGAAGAAGAAAGTGATTGTTTTCGTGTGGACATGATTGATTCCATTACTAATGAGTTTGAGAAATTTGTGGCAAATTCTGATATTTTAGATAAATTAAATTTAGACAATGAGAATGAGCAGGTGAAACAGGTGGAGGTGAAACACATGGGCAAGCGACCACCATGATACATTTAATGAGCCTCGTCTAGCCAAAGACGTTAAACAAAGCGCTTCTTGGGAGGCAACCCAAGTTTATTTTGAGTTTTTAGTTTGTTTTATTTGTTTTCTTTTGTTTAATTCTTTTGTGGCGTGATGTTGTCCTTATATTCCTTTACTTTCCCCTTAGGAGCCTGATCAACAAATTTTTCTGCACATCTCAGAAGATAGTGGATTCACTTGCATTTCAGGGAAGTTTCCAAATCCCCTATCTATTTTTTTTTTTCTTGTCATTTGCATATTATTGACTATACATTGAGGACAATGTATGTTTTAAGTTTGGGGGTGGAACTATGCATGTTTTAGGTGAATTTTATATTTTTCTTAGCATGATCTTCATGGTTGAATCTTTGTTGCATTGCTCGTGATTAGGACAACCTAGGAAGTGTTCTAGAGTTTGATATTCTGCTTTTGTTGGACTATGAGACCATACCGGTTAACAGAGAAAATTTATTTTATTTTAGTCCCTTTTGATATGTTTGAATACCTTAAGCTAAAAATGCATCTTTAGTTTGAGTTTTAATGCATAAAAGAGATAAGCATGATTAGATTTTTCTTTGAAAAGTTTTATGATGGTGTCTCATTTTTTGTTGCTAAATGAAGAATGCATAGGATTGGATACCAAAATACCATGTTTTTCTGTGAGCTTTTGAGCCAATAAGCACCTCTTAACATGGTGCTCTATTTTCTTAAATTGAGTGATTGCCATGCATGATTGATATTTCTAGAACTTGCTTTGTTATGCATGTCTGGAATCTCTGAATTTGACTTGAATGTTTAACTTCACAAAGGGCGTTTAGGTAAAACCACTTTTAGCTTTCTTAAATAGCCTACCTTGGTATAATCCTTAGAAAGCCAAATTTTGAGCCTTAGGCCTTTTCATTGGAACATTACCACATAACAAGCCTTATACCCATTCTATTGTTGTTTTCCTTTCTTTGAACCCTTAAATGGAAGGTTTATAAGTGCTTACCACAGGATGTGTCAATCCATCCAAAGGAGAAAGTTGAATGGTGTTAATAGAATATTCAAAAGAAAGCATTCATTTAGCTTCTTTTAGAGACAAAAGAAAAGAGAAAAAGAAAAGAGAAGAAGAAAAGAAAAGAAAAATTGAGAAAAGAAAAAGAAAAAGAAAAGAAAATTTCATGTGGTACAGTCTTATAATTCTTCCAACCAACCTAGTAGCTTAAAATGTTCATCCATCCACCCTTACCTAAGCCCAATTACAACCAAAGCAAGACCCTTGAAGTTTTACATTCAATCTAATTCATCGATGATGAAGATGTGATATATTAGCAAGCTTATGGTAAATGTCTCTTATGTTTTGGTTTGAGCGTTTATCTTTCATATGCCCTAAACAGTTGAGTGTTTTGAGTGATTTTATGTGAGGGTATCAAGTCTTTTGCATTCGATTTTAGTAATTTTATGAGATGCTTGAGTTTTTTGTTATTAAATTGAAGTCTATGATTGCTTAATCTCTTGATTGTCACTATGACTCAAGTTATTGATGTATGTTTAGTTTTATTGGTATTCATAGATATTAAGGGAAGAAAAGTGAGCACACATGCAAAAGATAAAATGTTTTGATTTTTAAAATTTATTGTTGATAGGTCGTGGTTTAATATGCCTTCTTTTGTGGTTTATTTGTCTTAAGAACACTGAGGTTCGAGTCACGAGCATGCATTCATTAATTCATTTATTGGTTTGTTTTATTTTGCTCGAGGACTAGCAAAACCTTAAGTTTGGGGGTGTTTGATAGCACACTAAATGGGCTATCTTTAGAGCCGTTATTATGCTAGTTTTGGAGTTTAAATGAACGTTTTAATGATATTATTTATCTAAATTGTAGATTTCGAGCATTTGGAGCAAACCGGAGCTTTTTAGAAGTTATGACATGAAAAATTAGCTTAAAATATGAACTTTGATGACCAAGAGCCAAGAAAAAGAAGAAATCAAGCCAAAAATGCCGAGGGGATAGCGTCGAGACGCTCCAAAATGAGCTTTCAAGCCATTTTTCCCGAGGGGACAGCGTCTCGACGCTCTGCAGAGCGTCTCGACGCTCTAATCCCTCTCAGAAAAAATAAAAATAAATGATGTACAGCCCCAGCCTCGAACCCAGGCACGCGCGCGCACACAGCTCACCCATGGACCGCCCAGACCACCACGCCATTCAACTGATATTGTTATACATTCCGCATTTGTAATACATATATCTGTAGCGTCGAGCTATAGCGTCTCGACTCTATGCTCGACGCTGGCTTTCCATATCAGTTTTCACGCGTTTTTAAAGGGCAGCGTCGAGACGCTACCCCTAGCGTCGAGACGCTATGACGATTTTTCCTATAAATGCATATTTTTCTCCATTCGATAAGGGAGGCCAATTTTTGGGAGATTTGAACCCTAATTTCGAAATACACTCATTGGAAAGGCGTGAGGGACACTCTAGAGAGCGGAGGAAGAGATTCAGAGGCTCGGGAACGTGCAGATCACATCGGGAACGAGGCTTGGCACGCGACAAGAGTTTTTCTCCCTTTACCTTTGATTTTATTGTTTATTTTATGGATTCTAAACATTGTCTAAGCATGATTTTAGTGATTATGAGTAGCTAGACTTTTACTTAGGGGATTGATGTAATCGTTTTAGTTTTCATGCTTGATTAATCTAATGTTCTTCATATTGCAACAATTGTTCTTGTGTTTGTTTGCTTAATGCTTTTATCTTTTGGCCAAAGTATAAATTGTTGATTGCTTTAATTCTAGCTTGGAAGAGTAGATTTTAGAGTAGAACTCAAACACTTGACTACTTGTAAATTCTTGCATGGAAATGAAGAATTCTCTTAGAGGCCGATAATAGAAGTTGCTTAATGCCTTTCTTTTCTATTAAAACTAGACAGGCATGTTGGTTGCTTAATGAAGAATTCTCTTAGAGGCCGATAATATATTTATCCGGCCTGGACTCCGACCCGCTAACCGGTGAGCCAGACCTCCAAATCCTTTGGTTCAGGTTGCCTCCATATATTTATCCGGCCTGGACTCCGACCCGCTAACCGGTGAGCCAGACCTCCAAATCGAGTTGGTCATAACGGATTATAACAGATTTAAGACATTCTAACAATATTACATATCTCAAATATTCTTAAAATTAACTGAAATATGAAGAGCAATTTTTCTCCTGTTTTTTTTGCAGCCATATATATTCTTAAAAAATCATGATCTATATGGGGGAATGACAAAATCTGACCCGATTTTGAAAAGGTTTTTCAAAATTGACATGAAATAGAAATTTTAATATTTCTGACTTAATTTTGACAGCGGTCTCACATTTTCAATTCCTGACCTAATGGGGTGTGAAATTCCGAATATACCAAATCTGAACTGATTGAGAAAAAAAAATAACACCAAATCTGAACTGATTGAGAAAAAAAAAATGTTTAGAAATCTTAGAGAAAACCAAATCTCAGTTGATTTATTTTTGTTAATAAAAGAGTTACCGATGGTTTTTTTAATCGTGTTATTTGTTTATGTTTTAGATTTTTGTAGGAAAAAGTTACCGATCCGTTTTTTTTAATCGTGATATTTGGTTATGTTGTAGATTTTTTTTTTTTTTTTTTAATTATCGTGGGATTGGTTATGTTATTTGTTAACACGATAAGTTTTTTTTAGATATTTTATTCTTTTTTTTTTTTTATCGTTGGATTGGTTAACACGATCAGTTTTTTTAGATTTTTTTTTTATTATTATTACCGTGATTTCAATTATCGTGGGATTGGTTAACGTGTTAATTTTTTTGTTTTAACAATTGGTTTCAAAGATCGTGGGATTGGTTGATTTTTTTTATATCAAAGATTTGTTGGTATGTGATTTGATTGATGAAATCAGATTCATAAATATTTGATTTAAATCGTACAAATTTGTTGGAGCAAGGAGATATCTTCATTCTTCGTAAAATTTGGAGAGAAAATGGTAAGAGAAGATGATGAATAATAGAGGAGAGAGAGAGAGAGAGGAGAGAGGGATGAATTTCATAGTTGCTGCTGAGATGAAGAAAATGGCAGGGAGAAGAGGAGAGAGTAGAGAAGGATGAAGAAGGGTAGAAACATAATTTCACATTTAAAAAAAAAAGTTGAAAAGATAGGCCCGCTTTTAAAATTGAGTAAGAAAAGTTAAAATTTCAATTTCAAGTCAAATTTGTCAAACCTTTCCCAAATCGAGTCAGATTTTGCAATTCCCCATCTATATGTCAACCCTTTTTTCTAAGATATAAACTTGTGAGATATAAACTTCACACTATGGAATTGCAAAGTCTGACCCGATTTGGGAAAGGTTTTCCAAAATTGACCTGAAATTGAAATTTCAATTTTTCTGACACAATTTTAAAAGCAGACCCACATTTTCAACTTTCTTAAAATGTGAAATTATGTTTTTATCCTTCTTCATCATTCTCTCCTCTCTCCTCCTTTCCATTTTCTTCATCTACGCAGCAACTATGAAATTCATCTCTCTCTCCTATATTATTCATCATTTCTCCTCTTTCTCTCTCCTCGGTTACTATTTTCTTTTTACTTTTTACTAAGAATGAAGATATCTCCCCTCCAACAAATTTGTAGGAATTTAAATCAAATATTTATGAATTTGATTTCATCAACCAAATCACACACCAACAAATATTCTTTGATAAAAAAAAATCTACAAGAAACCAATCCACAATCTTTGAAACCAATCGTTGAGTTAGAATTACAACCCTAGTATTCTATTTTCTTAGCACCTAAATTACTATTTTTCTTTTCTTTTTTCTTTTAGGAGTCTTTTAGGGTATTAACTTAGAGTTGGGTGGACTGAGTTATTATAACACAGTTTATATTTAGTCCATCGACCATTATAACCCACAGTCAATAAAATAACTATACCGACTTCAATTGTTTCACAACTATTATAACACACATACTATTAAAACCACCGATTATAATAACTCACTCAGCGCTCTAAACAATCCTTTAATATTTACTTTGACATGTTTTGATGAGTACGAATTCGAGCACTAGCATTTTATTTTCTTTATTTTTTCTTCAACATACATTACTATTTTCTTCTTTATTTTAATATTTAATTTTGTAGCATTTAATTTTCTTTATATTTTTACATATGTTTTTTTCAATATATTTTTATTTATTTATATACATTCATAAAAATATATAAAAATTTATTTTTTAAAAAAAATTAGGCCTAATTTATTTTACAACATGGTGGAGGATTGGACATAAGTGATAAACCATTTTTCATATTTAATTTTTAATATTTAATACTTTAAAATATATTTTTTAATTATTATTTCAAGTTTTTTTTAATATTAAAAAAAATGTTGAAATGTCAACTTAGCATCAATACTTTACTTTAAAATTATTTTGTTTTAGTCATTGTAATTTCATATGTCCAAGTATACTTTCTCATATTTTTAATAAATCTTAAAATAATTAATCCTTATTATTAGTTTATTTGTTAATTTTGCAAAAGTAATTTAGTTTATATTAACTTCCATCTATAAATTTTGGAAACAAAACCACGTTATATTGTGTTGTTTATTGAATATATTTTGTTTTGAAAGTGTCTAATAAGATTTTGAATTTTCAATTTATCATTAATCGATCAATAAACTTTAAAAAGTGTTCAGTGTATTTTCAATTTTGTATCTATAGGTTCTCAAAATTTCAAATTTAAGTTTAATAGATTATTGTCCTATTCGACATTTTTTTAAAATTCAGGAATTAGAAACAAAATTGAAAGTTTAGCGACTTATTGAATATACGTTTAAAGTTTATAAACTTATAAGATAATAGATTGAAAGTTTACTGACTCATTAATTTGAGACTTTTTAAAGTTCAAGGATTTAAATTGACTCCAGCTTTAAAGTTTGGATATTTGTACGGGCCCTAAATTTTAAGCACTTTGAAAGATTGACCCAGATTTTAAAAATGAATCAAATTGACCTTCTGCTGACATCATCACTTATTTTATTAATATTATTTTGCTCGCTCAAGCTCTAGTTCCATTTCAACTAGTCTCGCTCAAGTTCTATCTTCATTTCAGATCTGAAAAATTCAAGATCTGGAAATATTTCCAGATCTGAAATCTTTAGATTTTGTAGATCTAATGTTTCAGATCTGAAAAATTTTCGGTCTTCGAATCATCACGGGAGAGTTGATGTCAATGAGAATTGTCATCGGAGAGTGTCGGCGATGGGTGAGGTGAGGAAGAAAAAACGTGATGGAAGAGAAATAAAAGAAATGTAGAAAAAAGAAAATAGGTTCATAGGAGGCGGAGGGGAAGCGAGAGAGCGGTGGTAAGCTAGAAAACAAGGAAGAAATAATATTAAAAAATATTAGTGATGATGTCAGCAGATAGTCAATTTGGCTAATTTTTAAAATCTGGGCCAATCTTTCGAAATGTTGAAAATTTAGGGTCATCCGTAAAATATCCTTTTAAAGTTCATAGACTAAACTCATAATTTTTTTTTTCTATTTGATAAGACATGGAGATGAGCTAAATTATAGGATGGTAGTCAGTTTATTTGAACTTGGTTAGGAAATCTTTGGTAATTGTACCTATTTTTATCACCAATAACTTTTTTTTAGGTCAATCCATAATGTGGGCGTGTGAATTGGATTTTCTAAATTTTTATTATATATATATATATATATATATATATATATATATATAAATTTTGGCCCCAAACATTAACGTCTGAATGTGCCTCTAAGTACCAAAATAGATATTTTCAAAATTTAAGGGTCAAAATGGATCAAATCTGAATATTCACGAGCATTTAGGATTTAAAATCTGAAATAAAAAATAATAAAAATAAGGTTTTTGCCAAATAATGATTGTTTTTTATTAATGAAGTGCCGGAATTTAGGACAATATGAATTATATTTTATGTTTTTCAGATTATTGGAGTTCGGAGAATATTAATCTAGATTCTAATTTTTAAAAAACTGTTTCGTGATTCAAAACCTGTAAATTCTAAAAACAATTTATTTTTGTTTTCAGTGTATCGAGATTTTGAATATAAATTTGAAAATGCATAATTATATTTAAAATGATAATTTTTTTAATAAATAAAGTATTTTATGTTATAAACTCAATTCATTTTCGTTGAATTAAAATATATAAAATATAATGTACTATAAATTATATGATATTATAAAATAATAACTATACAAAATTTATAGCAAAAATAAATGTTCATAAATTAATTAATAATAATTTATATTCAATCTAATATTTAGTTGGTACCACTAGTTTTATGATTTATAAAAAATAAAAAAACACACACATTTTGAAGAATTAGTTAGGTTGAGATCAATTTCTAAATCGGCTACCAAACACACATTCGAAAACATGAAATACAACTTTGTTTTCATTGAATCCATTGTTTTTAAATTTATGTTTTCAGATCACCAACAAAACAGACCATAAATACCCTTTAATATGTTACATTCGCTAATCAGCCGTGACCATTAACTCACTAGAGTAGTAAAAATCAGTTGACCTAGTGGTCATGAAAACCTTGTAATTATTAAAGTCCTCCTAAAGTGAATGAATGTTGTTGTAAATGATTTCGAGAGGGTGAGGTCAACATGACATCAACCCCAAACGTCAGGCCTGGGTCACCCCCTGATCCCTTAAATCGAAGGTTATCAAATTCGATATGGGACAGACATGGGGACACAGTTGACGGGGCAGTCACATATTCCAAGGCGCGTGTTAAGGCAATCATACGATCGTCGTCACTACAGATGCGCGACGACCAGCCGACACTGTCCTAGGAGCTCGACCTGACAAACGACGTTAGTCCCCTGGCCCATATCGAATTCGAGAACCTTCGATTTAAGGGATCGGGGGGAGTCACATCTAAGGCGCCGCCAGGAAATCATACGATCGTCGTCACCATAGATGCGCGGCGACCACCCGACACTGTTAGGTGCTCGGCCGGAAAAACAACGCTAGTCCCCTTATCATCATGAGAATGGTGACTAACCTCAACAGGAACGTGCACCTCATGCGCCATTTACCCGCTATATAAAGAAGCACCATCCTTCTTTATGATGTAACTGAGATTCTCCACTCTTGGGAAAATTCACAATGTCTATACTTTTTACTCGGCCTTTCCGCTACTTTCTGACTGACTTAAGCATCAAAGTGTGTTGGGCCGAGCCCCTCACTGATGCAAATTTACCTTTATTTCCTCTTTGCATGTTCGCGTTGGAGTGTCATTGCCCGAAGATTCTGTTCTGAGCGGAGGAGCCAGATTCTTGCGCCAACAAATGCAATCTTTGGTAGCCACCTTACCTAAGAATTAATTTTCTACTACTTTCCTTGGCAGCCAAAATTTTATAAGGCCAGATGATTTGTTCCGTGAGATTAGGCGAAGTGCACGTAAGTTGACTCGGACACTCACATATTTAAAAAATAATAATCAAATAAAATAATTTGATAAAAATGAGGATAAATAATTAAAAATATAGCACTTTTTAAAAAAATTGCGGATATGACAAGTTCTATCACTAATAGTATGGTCTATCGCTGATAGTAGTCTTTTTTATAGAATATTGTCAGTAATAATAGTCTATCACTGATAGAAGTCTATCCGTTATAGTCATAAAGTCTATCAGTGACAGTCACTGATTTTTTATCCTATTGGCAAAAAGTTTTAAACTTTGCTAAATTTGCAATTATTTTGAACTTGATTGCGGTTTGTGTAACCAGCCCTAAATCAAACATATAATAAATAAATTATTAATAATTTTAACCTCTTAATAAATAAATAAATAAATATTACCTATCATTATTTAGTCATTAAACAAAAATAAAACTAAGTAAAACTTGAATAGATACATCAACTTTGTTCAAACAAAAATAAAACTAAGTAAAACTTGAATAGATACATCAACTTTGTTCAAACAAAAATAAAACTAAGTAAAACTTGAATAGATACATCAACTTTGTTCAAACAAAAATAAAACTAAGTAAAACTTGAATAGATACATCAACTTTGTTCAAACAAAAATAAAACTAAGTAAAACTTGAATAGATACATCAACTTTGTTCAAACAAAAATAAAACTAAGTAAAACTTGAATAGATACAGTCAACTTTGTTCGACGATTGTCGGACAATTATCCGATTCATACGTTATCATTTTGATTGATATCTTCTTTATTTTGTTGTATTTAAAAAAAAAAAAAAAAAATTAAAATTTAGATATTATATATAATAATAATAATTGTTAGAGGCGGGTCTTGTAGGGTCGTCCCTAATAGAAAGGACAAGATATATAGAGTATGATGGGACCATCAATGTATATGAGTTATATTCAAGTAGCAATCAATATATGAAAGCTAAGGACAACATGGGAGTAGGATGAGTAAGATGTTATATCATGTAACAATCAAGATAAGGGAAAAAATTTAGATGAGGATGAAGAAATATAGGAGGTTTGGTGTTTTTGAAAGTATCGTGCATTTTTTGTTTTTTTTTTTTATTTTTTATATTTTGTAATAGAGTTAATTGCAATTATACTGTATTTGCAATTTGCACTGAATTCCATATTTTGCAATTTGCACTGAATTCCATAGGCTGAATTCTTTATAGAATTACAAAAATAGAGTAATTACAATTTTGCAAATTGAGAATCTAATCTAATTACAATTTGTAAAATTTTAGTTGAATTGTAAAAAATATTGTATTATTTGTAATTTTATGTTTATTTTGAATTTTTATTATATAAAGTACGTGATAATTTTTAAAATGTTACAAATTTTATTTTCTTTGTAAATTTAAATCACATTGTATTCTTAGTTTCAAATGATTCGTTAGTTTATGGGATTGTAAATTCTATTTAATTTAAATATTTAATCGATTGTATTTACACATGCTATATTAGAATTTATCTATTTTTAGGTAAAGAAACATATATCAAACTTTTTAAAAAAATGAACATTTTTCAAAATGAAGAATAAAAAAGGATTGTATATGTCTCGTTGTCCCAATTTACGATCATGTCGGGTGAGTCTCATTTAAAAATGTCACAATTTGTCAAAACGGGTTGCTATACACTTTATAGATGCCAATTAAAAAAAAAAAATTGCACAATTAATTTGACTTCTCAATCAGATCTCAATTTGGTTATTTTCTTGATGGCATTTGATTCTTTTTTATTTTTTATTTTTTTTGTTTCATTATTTTTTATTTTCCTTTACCGTAAACCACCCCAATTTTTCCTTTAATTTCTTTACTTGTCGTCGGGCTTCACCCACTTTTTTCTTCATCTTCTGCAGTTCTGTTCTTCGATCGTCGTCCATCATTTAACCCGCAACCTAACCTAGTACGTCATCATTGGGAAAGGGAACACCCTCAAGAGCCAGATCGAACACAAGCACCGACTTTCAACCTTTTCATGACACCAACACAAGTGAATAAGAGAGGATCATGTCTCCGAAGGTGGCGGTATCATCGTCTACAAGTCGAGTCACGAAATAGAAAGTGCAAATACAAGTCGAGTCACGAAATCGAAAGTGCAAATGTTCTTCGATCGTCGTCCATCATTTAACCCGCAACCTAACCTAGTACGTCATCATTGGGAAAGGGAACACCCTCAAGAGCCAGATCGAACACAAGCACCGACTTTCAACCTTTTCATGACACCAACACAAGTGAATAAGAGAGGATCATGTCTCCGAAGGTGGCGGTATCATCGTCTACAAGTCGAGTCACGAAATCGAAAGTGCAAATACTCAATGTCGCGAATCAATAAATTGAGGGTGATAGTGATGGAGCGCATGTAGCGCATCGGAAGTGAGACGGATCATTGGCACTCTAATTTCATCAATTTAGCTAAATAAGAAACATGCACAAAGCTTTGAAATAAAAGGAATTTTAGAACACATACCTCTTGTAGTTCTAAGGACTTCTATTCCGATGCTCGAATCTCTTCACGAACCCTTCAAAGCTTCTCTCGAACTCTCCGAGAACCACCTCCGGTAGTCCCGCTATCCTCGGGCCGAGCAACGGAGTGGTGAGACTCCTTTATGAAAGAAAAGTTTGGAAGAAGAAGATGGGAAGATGAAAGTGATGAGGATTTTGTGAGAAAAAATCTAACGCTTAGCTTTCTAATTTCTCAAGTAACATGAACTCTTCATGCTCATCCAAATATTCAAACTCTTTGAAAATTCATCAACCTCAAATCATTTGAACTTCATCCAATTTATAGGCAATTCACATGCAACAAACTCTTTGCTTAGCATGACACCTCAAATTGGATGGATTAGTCTTTAACCAGTGTTCCAAAATTGATGAGTTTATATGCATGTTGTTGGTGATTCACAACTTGGATAAATCCACTCAACTTGGATAAGTCAACTTTGACTTGGATAATCTCACTTGTAATATTTTGTCATTTTAAAATTAATTTATAATTAATTTTAATAAACAAAATAAATTATAATTAATTAAACTTTTTAATTAATTAATATTATTATTAATTTAATATCAAATATTAATTAAATAATAAGACTAATCCCGGTTTCTTAAACCGAATCATCACACATGAATCTCTATTCATGTTTTAGACCGATCTCATATTTAAATCATATTTAAATATGTCCATCATTCTTCCAAAACTGAATTTGAATAAATTCAAATTCTTTTTCTCTCATATTGTTACAGGGCTTAATCCGAGCTAGCCAGGAGAACCTAAAGGACCTACAGATCATGAGCTCCAACGATACGAGATTAACCGGCCAAACTCTTTAGCCAAGCTAACCAACATTCGTTAACCCCCGGAGACTCCACTAAAGTCCAAGGGTTGCACTCTCCTCACCGTAGATATATTTATGTCCTCTTGATATAACCATCATCAGTAAGTCGATCCTTCACAGGTCATTCGTAATTCCAGCTGGGTCAAAATAACCGTTTTACCCCCGTAATTACATCTTGTTCCTTAAGTCCCACTGATCCTCTAATGAACTATTGGTTTGTGGTCCAACCACCAAAACGATTGGTATGTGATCTCATCATTATACCAAGTCCCTCTCGGGCCAATGAGAGGGTGGGATCCCTAGTTCAAGACTCGGAGTCAGCACTTAAGGGAACAACCTCTCTACTAATCCCTCAAGGCGGGTAAGTGAATTCCATCTCGCAGGACTATGTTCCCAGCTACCTACCCGGTCTTATCCCCAAGATGGTAGGCTTATTGAGTCGGCGATCTCGGGCCACTCTCACCCATACAAGTCAAAGGATAAGCCCGAATAAACAGGATTTCATAACGTGCTCAGGATTCAGATCGAGTTACCTAGGTCATCATATGAAAAAGTCGGTCTTTACAGTAAACGGAGTTGTAAAGAAATAGTGACTTTATTTCGCGGTTCAGTCTTATGCAAACTCATTGCATAGGACGCCCCCACTCACATGTCTCCACATGAACGATTTCGGATCACATCGTTTGTACTATACAAAGTGGGCCGCGTCCAATAGTGTCCCCAGGATAAGGTACCCAACCTTATCCCTATACTATAGACTATTCTGGCTATCACTCGAACTTGATCTACAATCATGTCACCACATGAAGTTCAAGTATACATCTTATAGCCATGAGTTCTTAGTTTATTGGAGTTAGGTTTTATAGCCATGGGTTCTTAGTTTATTGGAGTTAGGTTAAAAGTAAACACAATTCACTTTACTCAATAACAACTTTACTGAATAAATCTCAATACCAACTTTATTATTGCAAAATAGAATATACATTCAGCTTACAAACCACGAGTTTTAGGACATAAAACCCAACAGATAGACGAAGGCGTTGGTCCATCGGTGCCTTATGGGCAATCATTTGCGTCAGTGTATAAAAATACATTTGAATCATTTGCGTCAGTGTATAAAAATACATTTGAACTTGTTACCGTAGCGAGAAGAGCTTATTCTTGTAGAAGGATTCTTGTCATAAGGATTTTTTATTTTCATCAGTATTCACAAGAGCAAGACGGTTCAATGTTATACAATGTTCAAGCCACATTTTTGTCAAAAGGATTCTTTAGGCGGCCTGAACACCTACCGAACATCGATCCCTGAAGGATGAAACAACATGATGAAGAAGCCACAAAGAGAGAAGAGGGAATGTATGAATGCAAATTTGGTAAGAGAACAAGGAGATCTCTGAAAAGGAAACGCAAGGAAGTAGTAGTCAAAATGTTGAAGAGGAGACAACCCACTCTTGAACTTAAGACTATGCGCGTCGCGTGCTCTATCTAGCAATCTTGGACAATTATTTTTATGAAGTGAGTTGAATGAAGAAGAAATAGATAGTAGAAGGAATCAATTATTTTTATTCCGCCGAATTGAAGTTAGCAACAATGTCGATTACACACCGGAGGTTGGTAAGCAGGGACGGACCTATGAAGGGACTACGGGGGTCATGGCCTCCAAATATTTGAATTTTTTTTTTTATATATGTAGGTAGAAATAATACCTTAAAATATAGTAGTAATAGTATATATAAAATGGCTCTGTTCCTAGAGATCTCCATTCCTAAAATTTTACTTGCAGCCCCCAAATCTTTCATTTCAAACTCTTTAGACAACAACTTCTTTATTTTGATCAGTTCCTTCATACTTTTCCCTGCTAATAACATATCATCTGCATATAGTAGAAGATATACTTTCTCATTATCCATACATTCTTTTAAGTAAACACAAGGATCAAACTTACTTCTTTTAAAATCAATTCCAGTGATGTACTCATCAAATCTCCTATACCAACACCTAGGAGATTGCTTAAGCTCATATAGAGACTTATTCAATTTACAAACCAATTCCTTACTTTTTTGATTTTCAAACCCCTCTGGCTGCTTCATATAGATTTCATCTTCAAGATTTCTATGAAGGAAGGCTGTTGTTACATCCATTTGTTCAAGTTCTAATTTTTTACAAGCAACAATAGATAGCAAAATTCGAATGAATGTGTGTTTAACCACTAGAGAGAAGATTTCTTTATAATCCACACCTTCTCTTTGACTAAAACCCTTTGCCACAAGTCTAGCTTTGTATTTAACTTCATTCTCTCCAACATTTTCTAGTTTCTTCTTAAACACCCATTTACATGAAATTATCTTCTGTTTCAAAGGTAAAGAAACAAGATCCCATGTTTTATTTTTATACAAAGAGTCAAACACTCCTCTTTCATAGCTTTTAACCAATAAGAGCTTTCATTACAACTAATAGCTTCATCATAAGACTTAGGCTCTTCATAAAAAATATCATCTATTGAATTTAAAGCATACGCAGCAAAATAAGCTTGTACATACCTTGTAGAAAGCCTTATTTCCCTTATTTGCCTGTCTCGTGAGAGTGTATAGTTTGATAAATCTTCAGTAGGTGTTTCAACTTGTTGCTCTTCCACTATATCAGTGGAAATAGGTTCAACTTCTTGAGCATTTTCAGTTTCCACTTGTTCTTCAATTGATTTATTTTCTTTTTCTTCAATTAGCTACACCTTAAACATAGAGCAAGTTCCCTCATGAGAACTTTTAGTTGTTTGTACATCAATGTTTTGTTTCATATAGAATTCTCTCTCTCGAAATGTAACATCTCGACTCACAATGCTTCTTCTTGATTTAAAGTCCCAAAGTTTAAAGCCTTTAGAACCTTCAGGATAACCCAAAAACATGCATTTAAGTGCTCTTGGTTCTAATTTCCCTTGTTTTGTGTGAACATAAGCAACACAAACCTTTAAATTTGAAAGATTTGGAGAATGTCTAATCCACTTTTCTTTTGGAGTTTTGAGATCTATAGAAGTACAAGGACTTCTATTGATTGTGTAAGTTGTTGTAGCAACAACTTCTGCCCAAAAACTATAAGAAAGATTGGCTTCTGAGAGCATACATCTCACTCTCTCCATTATGATTCTATTCATGCGTTCAGCTATACCATTCCGTTGAGGAGTGTGTGGTGTGGTTCAATGTCTTGTGATACCATTCTCAGCACAATACTGATTAAAGAATCCCGCAAGGAATTCCAAGCCATTGTCAGTTCTTAAAAACTTCACTCTTCTTTCTGTTTGATTTTCAACTCTTGCTTTCCATTCTTTGAATTTCTCAAATGTCTGATCTTTTGATTTAAGCATAAATGTCCACACCTTTCTTGAGTAATCATCAACTAAGGATAAGAAGTATCTAGATCCACTCCATGAAAGAGTCCGAGATGGTCCCCAAATGTCAGCATGTATATAGCCCAAAATATCCTTAGTTGAATGTTCTCCTTTTGTGAACTTAAGCCTTTTAGATTTGCCAAAGACACAGTGTTCACAAAATCTGAGTCGTTTAGAGCCCTTGGTCTTGATTATCCCCTGTTTTAGAAGTTCATGGATACCTCCCTCACTTATATGAGAAAGTCTTTGATGCCATAACTCAATTTCTTCAACTCTATCACTTGGAGATATCAAAGCATGATTCTTAGAAATGACATTTCTAATTATATACAAGTCATTCTGTTTCAGCCCTTCAAGAACAATTCTAGAGTCTCTTAGAACTTTTAGAGAACCTCCATTTATAGTAATTGAACAACCAGTTTCATCAAGCATACCTAAGGAGATAAAATTTCTTCTTAAATCTGGAACATGTCTAACATCGTTCAGCAAAAGTTCTCTATTGTCTTCAAGTTTGAACATTACTGAGCCTATTCCCACGACTTTACATCCGTGGTTATCTCCCATGAATACTGAGCCTTCATCCCACAAATTGTAGGACACAAACCATTCCCTTAAGGATGTCATGTGAAAGGTACACCCTGAGTCAAGGACCCAGTCTTCCTTCACCTCAGTTTTTCCATTCACGACCTTTTCATTTGATGCTGCAAATACCTCAGAATATTCATATGTTTCATCACCAATAGAGAAATCTGCTTTTTCATGTTCCCTTGGCCTTTTAAAGTCTCTCTTCTTTAGGTCTGGACAATTTCTTTTGAAATGACCTTCCTTATGGCAAACAAAACACTTCAGGGGTGCTGTCTTATTTTTGTGAAACCTCTGCCCTTTAACAAACTTGTTCTTCTTATAATACTTACTTTTTTCCTTTTGAATACAAAATCTCGGCACCTCCAGAACTCTTAGGATCTGTTTTGAACTCAAGCTCTTTACATTTTATTGCTGCAATTACATCATCAGTTTTGATGCTAGTTCTTCCATACTTCAAAGTTGTTTTAACATCTTTGTATGAATCAGGAAGTGAGTTAATCAGAATAGTTGCTTCACTTTCACTCCCCAATTTCTCATCAGTTTGGTTAATCTGAGAAGTCAACTTCTTGAATTCATCAAGATTTTTATCCATGGTTTTTGCAGCATTCATTTTGAAAGTAAATAGTTTTTCCCTAAGAAAAATCTTATTAGGCAAATCTTTCTTCACATACAATGCTTGCAGCCTATTCCATACATCATGGGCTGTATCTTCATCTATTACTTGCCTTAATACATTGTCAGATATATTCAGAATTAGGGCTCTATATGTTGTTTCCTCAATTGTTTGTTTCTCCACTGTAGTAAGAGTTTCAGGTAGGGTTTTAGCATATTCTAAGCCTTTAATTGCCTTCTGTCGAGTTAAAATTATTTTTATTCTTTTTGACCCAAGTCCAAAGTCTCCATTTCCTGTGAAATTCTCGATTTCATACCTATCTACTGCCATTAAAGAGTTCTTGAAGCTCTCATACCAATTTGTGAGATTTGAAATTTGTAATGTGTTGTCAAATCACTTCTCTTACACATGTACTATCACTCTTTAATAGACAAAATATTTCTCTTACATCTAACTTTCTCTTTCTTACTTTACTCTTTTCACAAGTACAAGAAAAAGCAAGTTCATTTTTCTTAATCTTCTCTCTCCTTCAGATTAACAAGCAATTCGTAGAAGACTAACAATGGAGAAGAAGATGAACACTTACCTCAATCTGCAAACCGAGAATAGAGAAGAGAAGAGAAGATGAAAACAACGATTATAGTGGTTCAACAAGAAGCCTACATCCACTTCACAAGAGCAGCCATGGGAGTCTTCATTCAAGATCTCCAAGAAAGGTTATTATAGAGGAAAGCTACACAAACTCTCTCTTTCTAGATTTTTCTCTCACCCTTTCACACTCTGTATTACAATCATCGGAAACTAACAATTGAAAGAAGAATATTTAATAAAACAGAAAGTCTAACCAACTTTTCTAATCTGTTTTATTTGTTGAGGTGAGTAAATGCATGGAGCAAGCTTAACTTCCCTTTAACTAATCAACAAAGTAAATCGTTAATTCACCTTTTGTAACAATTTTCCTCATCAGTAATTAAAGCATCGGTCAATCTGTTCATAGCTCATGTGGTACAAGATATATGTTCTCGACCAATAGATCAATAGTTTGAATCACTCCATCTAACTAAAAAAAAAAAATTGGCTGCTAGCTTTTTCATGTAAGCTTATATAGTTGGAAAAATGTCCAGTTCCATTGCATTACATTACCTAAAAGTTCCTCCAAATGTGGGTGACCAGAAATCAAGTGTATTGCCATTTGCTAATGCAACTGTACTTGGATTTGCCACCAGACAAAGTCCTCGACTTCTTAGATCTCGTTTCTTATTCTCCTCGCTGTGTTTCAGTTCTTCCTTAACCTGCTTTGTCATCATTAATTAACTTTTCATAACATGTTGGAACAATAAAATCCCATGTTCACTTCGTACTTAGGAAATTGTTCTTTTACCTGCTGCTCTTGATCGTGGTCTCCAATTTCCATATATGGACTACTCAAAACCTGAATATATATGTCTCATTCAAATGTTAATTTATAATTAAGTGTGTCCAAATGTATGCCTTGTTTACATCTTTCTTTTTTTTTATTATTAAATTAGCAAAGTTTTGTAATTAAATTTTGGTTGTGAAGGAAGAAGATGACAATGAGAACTTACACGGACTTGATCATGAAGAAACTTGATGTACTCAATTGCTTCGTGTAGAACTGATGCAGTATCAGTCTGGAATTACGAAATCATAAAATGATTACACATTAAAGAGCAATCCTAATTTTAACTAACTAAATAATAGTATCTTTTTTAATATCTTTCCACTTTTTTTTTTTTTTTTTTTTTTAAAAGGAGTCTCTCTAATTTTAAAGTTAGGTTTAATAGAACATTATACTTTAAATTTTGTTTCGAATAAATCCTTAAAGTTTTAAAGTTTGTTAAAAATTAAAATATCATTTTGGTATCTATAATTTGAGTTTCATTCTAACCATTAAGTGTTGACCTAGTGGTCATAAGGGGTCTTGGGACTTTAATGCCCTCCAAATAGAATTGATTCAATCTGTGTGTAAGCTGGCCTGGACAGTCACCAAAAAAAAATTGAGTTTTATTCTTCTACTTTCAAATGTCTAATTTTAGTCTATGTAGTTTCAATAAAAATTGGTCCTTAATGATAGTTGATTGCTTACTTTTCTTAAAAAAAATAAAGTTAGTATCCATGAGATTTTCCACTATAAATTTTTGAAATATATTTACATTGGTCTATTCTGACATGAAAAATATTATTATTATTTAACAAATATCTATAAAAATTAACTTAAAACTAACATTATGGTCATTATTTTGAGCTGAAAAATATTATTATTATTTAACAAATATCTATAAAAATTAACTTAAAACTAACATTATGGTCATTATTTTGAGCTCTATTGAGAGTAGATCGACAAAAATTAGTCATTTAAAAGCATAGTGGACTAAAATGGAATGAAAGTGAAAGTATATAAACAAAGATGGTATTTTAACATTTAAAAGTATTTAATAGGTACCTCAATTATTTTTTCAAATAGAACTCTAAACGTTTAATTTGTGTTCAATCATCCCTAACCTATTTCATATTTGTTTATAATTCAAACTTATTAAGTATAAAATTAGAATTTTGTCTTGGAACTCTGATTTTTTAATTTTGTGTCTTATTAAGATTTTTTTTTTTTTTTTTTTGCAAAGGTATACTTACTTAGGCTTCGTTTAAGATTCATGTAGCTTTTAAATAATTGCTAATAATTGTGTTTCTAAAAAAATCAGTTGTCATCTGAAGAAGTTTAATGTTTAATAAATTTTAATTTTAAATGTAAAAAAGCAGGTAACATGCATGTGTGGTAAGTTCAAACCAGATTTGATGTGGCTTAATATAATGACCAAATTAGACATATTATTTTAATTATTTATATGTTATAAAATATATGAATTTTTACAAGTTAATTTTTATAATTTCTATAGCTTAAATTACAAATTATATATTTTTATTTTCTTTAAAACATATGATAAAAGAATATAAAAATTAATTGTTACTTAAAACCAAAATCAACAAATGTTATTCTAATTTAAGTACAAACAAAATGTAAGAAAATAAAATAAGATTAATGTTATATATTTTGCTCTCATAAAAAAAATTGTAGTAATGTCATACCGAACCTAGCTCAATTGACATAAAATTGTGTTTGGACTAATAGGTCATGGGTTCAATCTCCTCATCCCGCATTAATTAAATAATTATTTACATGATTCACATAAGATATATTGATGTCGTTTTCCATTTCTTTATTTAAATCATCATTCCGAACATCTCAATCTTTCTCGAAATCACAATCACATCTGATGTTTTGTAAAATAATATAAAATTGTTGTGATTTAGCTATAATAACTAAATGAGACCTATTATTTTAATTGTGTTTACATTAACATTTAACATCTATTTTATTATAAGTTAATTGCTTAAAAAATTACATGATTTAAATTGCAAGTTATTTTATTTAATCTAAACTATTTGATAAAAAAACGTTTTGTTTAATCTATAAACATATTGAACGGAGTCCAAATTTTATTAATACCATAGATTTTTAAGAAAATTGCTTTTAAAAGATGGTAAGTATTTGATTTTGCACCTAAAAAGAAATTAAAAAATTATTTAAATAAATTTTACCATGTTCTTCCACAAACAAACGGGACCCTTAAACTCTTAGTTTGGGATTGTGGTAGCTTTTCAAATAATTTGTCACCACTTGTTTTTGAAAAATCAGCTGTAACATGAACTTAATTAGTGTTCGGTAAATTTAAGATTTAAACAGGAAAGTTAGAATTATAGCGTTCGGTAAATTATTACTAATTTTTTTGTGAAATAGCTATATGTCCAAAATATATAATTAATTTTAAGAAACGAAAATATACATTTATAATTTTTGTGAACTTGTATTAATATTTAACTTCAAAAAATTGATTAGATAATTACCTAAAATTTTATATAATTTAAATTAAAAAATTATATATTTTTTACTTTATAATATATATATATATATATATATATATATATATATATATGTGGACTGATTGCACAAACTGCAACCAGACCCAAAATAATGGCAAATTTAGTAAAATTTTAAATATTTTGTAAATATGGCAAAAAATCAGTGACTATCACTAATAGAATGTTATCGTTGATATATGACTATTACGGATAGACTACTATCAGTTGATAGTCACTAAAAAAAAATCTATAAAAAAATTGAGGTGGTAGACTATCAACGATAAACCATACTATCAAGGATAGAAATTGTCATATCTGCAAAAACAATTTTTAAAAAAGTGCTATATTTTTAATTATTTTACTCTAAATTGACACCTGTTACAATTTCTATATTATATATATATATATATATAAAAATATAAATATATAAATAGTGTAAAACAAAATTTAATTAAATTTGCAAATGAAATGAAATGATGAGATGAGATCAAATAAATGGTGAATAATAACATTTCAAAACATTTTGCATTTTGTGTAGATAAAAAATAAATTGTCAGTTACACCAAAATTTTATGAAAGTCAAATTCAAATACTAATCTCAACAACTTTTCAAAAGCTAATCTCTACAATGTTTCAAATCAACTTAAATAAAAATGATTTTATTTAAATTATTAAACAAATCAATTTTACCAAACAAAAAAGAATGATTGAAATTCTTTTAGAATCAATTTTAACGTCTCCAAACGCAATTCCAAACCGACCTTAGAGATATTGCTGCCATTGTGATATAAAATATAAGTGAAGGATTCAAAGTTTTAACCTTTCCAAACGGTGAAACGAGTTGTTGGAGGGCTGTGATCTTGTCGCCTAGCTTCTCTTTTCGAACCTGTAAATCCCTTGAAAGAAAAACTTAGGATAAAGTAAAAAGTAGTAAAATCACATTTTGAATTCGAGCAAAGTTATAATACTTGAGCATAAGAAAGCTCCCACTCTCCACCCAAAAAGTTTGATGGAATAATGCACCTTACAAGTGGGTAATGGGGATGACATCTCACTTCTTGCCCTTTTGATTTGTGCAATTTCATTACTTTCGTTTTTCCTCTCAACCCTATCCCAATCTTGAACAACTTCATCACAACTAATCACCTGAAAATGGTTCAAGTGTCCAAGTCAAGTGTTACAACACAAAACATATCTACACACAACAGATCCGTGCTTAGTCATTTAGTAGTGGGTCATATCAGATTCAAGACATTCCAACATCAAAATATGAAATTTTTACAACAAATTGAATTAAAATCTCATATAATCATATGGTGGTTCAATTTTTTTAGGTTATGAAATACCAATGTGAGAAAGACCACAATAAAAGTTAGAGCTATGAAAAAAATTGAACTCATTTTTTCCATGCTAGTGGTCGTTACCTTCACGTTATGAAAAATCTTTCTTACATTGTTATTTTAAACTCTCAATTTTTAAATGATGAGTTGAAAATAATCGATAGTGTAGATGAAAAAATTAAATAAAAATAAAAATAAATATTAAAAAATGTAATTAACATTATCGAAGATTTTGTAAAACAAATAAGGAAAAAATATATTATTTATGGTGGTAGATGGAATGATTTCATATAAGAATATATATACCTTATCAAATGAATATATCATAGCTAAATCTCGAGCAAAGATTAAGAGGTCATGAGTTCAATCCTCGCATAAAATAAGTCAAACCGAGCACAGACTAAGAGGTCATATGGGTTCAATTCTCCCATTAATTAAATATTTTTGTAAAAAAAAAAACACAAAATAATAATAATAATAATAATTACATGAACACGTGGCTGTGTGGCACCAAGGGTTGGTCTATGTGTCTACAAAAATGACTAAACCTAACTACCAAGCCAAATATTTTTTTTAGTACATTGGGATGAGAGATTTCAACAAGAGACTTCTAGATCATCAAAACATACACTCGCTTTGACAACTACCAACTAAGTTATGCTCATGGTTTTGCAACAAATTGAACTAAAATCTCATATAATGATATGGTCGAACTGAAGATGACTTTTCTTTTTCTTTTTCTTTTTCTTTTTTTACAATAAGAGACTTTTTTTTTTTTTTTTTACAATATATAAAAAGGAGATTCTTCATCCGATCATATAGGTCTTCACCAGCTAAGTTAAGAGTGAATTGCGACTAATTTTAAATTTTTTACCTTTGTTGTAAGGTTTGGGCATTTGGGTCTAATCCTGTCGGAGAAATTCAAGGCTGGAGGTTGTAGCTGGTGCTGCAATGAAGGTTGCAAGTGGGTTTCAAACATAGGGCGACAAGGCAACAACTCATCTGAATTTGTTGAGGAACAACAATCAATGGTGGTCCAGACGTTGTTGTTGACAAGGAATTGTTTTGGTTGATCCAATGAACTTTGCAACAACGTTGGAGCGTACCCATTTGAAATGGTCCCAAAAGGGAAAGCCATTGGTAACTCTTGACATGTAGTTGTGACAATATTATCGTAAAACTTGGGATTAGGGCTTTGATTATAAGCTGGTTGGTCCATCAAAAACACCAAGTCGTGATCGACCTTGAAAATGGAAGGACTTTGTTGCTCGTTGGATCCACTAGTTTCTTTGTGATCATAATTCAATTTTGTGCCCGTCATTGAATCCACCACCAAAGTGGTGTCAACTGATCTTTGTCGTCCATCATCTCCACTGCCAATTAAAAAAGCAACCAATTCTATGGGATTTTTGCATGTATTTTGCAATGATGTTGAAAAAGAATTGAAATGTGATATGATGAACTTACAGAAAAGTTTGGTTCCAATTAGAAGATGTTCTAATGGTGGGATCAATCAAGAAGGCTGTAGAGTCACCAATGGAACACGGCGAGGGATTGGCGGCTGCCGACGAGGAAAGGGTGGTTTTGGTTGAATCCCAAAACTTCCGGCCGCAAATTCCGGCTGGAAATTCATCGGCCATAGCTAAGAGGGTGTTTTTTCGACGTTACTGAATTATTTGCAGCTTAACTACTGATTCTTCGGATCTTTGCCTATGATTTTGTGCCTCCTCTTCACTTGTTATATGTCCTTCTGTCTTCGTGGTATTAACAAGACATGATCATCAATGACAATTTTTATATATATATATATATATATATATATATATATATATGGTGCTGACACATGTATGTATATTGGTGGGAAATTGTAACTAATTTCAATTTAGAGTAAAATAATTAAAAATATAGCACTCTTTTAATTTTTTTTTTTTTCAGATATGACAATTTCTATCACTGATAATATGGTCTATGACCGATAAAAGTTTATCGCTGATAGAAGTCTATGCTGACAGTAGTCAATCAGCTCAGTTTTTTTTTATAGAATTTTAGTCCATCAGTAATACTAGTCTATCACTCATAGTAGTCTATCAGTGATGACCACTAATTTTTTTTTCCATATTTGTAAAATGTTTTAAATTTAGAACTAATTTTTTGAGTTGTAATTATTTTAGGCCTGATTGTTGTTTGTGCAACCGCCCTATATTTGTTGAGTTGAAGGTTTTTTTTTTAATTTTTTAATTTAATTTTATTTTATTTTGAAGATTGGAGACTATATATTTAAGAAAAACAAATATTTAGATAATAAAAATTCAGGTTGTGTTTTAATAATACTGTAGTTTTTAAAACTTTTTATAAAAATATTGCAAATTTGAAAGTATTTTTAAAAATAATGTTGTTTTAAATAGAGGTGTTTTAATAATATTGTAGTTTTTAAATTTTTTTATAAAAATATTGCAAGTTTGAAAATATTTTTAAAAATAATGTTGTTTTAAATAAAGGTCATCTTTTAAAAAGACGACCTCGATGATTTTGCTCCACGTGGATCAAGATCGTCTTTTTAAGAGACATCTTCTTCTCCATCTACTTTTCTTTCATTAAAAAAATTGATATCTTTTTATCGAGACTATCTATATCTTTTGATACACAACTCCAAAAATAGTGAAACCAGGTATAAAATTAAAGCTCTTTGTGTTAGCTTTTCAACTGTAATCTTTTTGAATTTTTTGAATATTTGGGTAAAAATATATCAATTTTTGAATGCACCCTCAAAAGAATCTTCAGTTATGAAATTTGCAGAAC
The DNA here is from genome assembly GCA_028017165.1 of Herpetospermum pedunculosum. NCBI lineage: Eukaryota > Viridiplantae > Streptophyta > Magnoliopsida > Cucurbitales > Cucurbitaceae > Herpetospermum > Herpetospermum pedunculosum. Next base: position 63,814,745 of record CM051528.1, read on the forward strand.
TATAGTCCAACTTCGATGATCTTTATCTTTTGATCTACAACCCAAAAATTAGTGAAACCATGTATCAAATTGAAGCTCTCTCGGTTAGCTTTCCAACAATACCTTTTTCGAAACTTTTGAATATCTAAGTAAAAAAATATCATTTTTTTAATGCAAGGAAAGTAGATGAAGAAGATCGTCTTTTCAAGACGTCCTTTGCTCGTGTGGAGAGGTAGTCTTTTGAAAAACCTGGAATATTTTTATAAAAAGTTTTAAAAACTACAATATTATTAAAAAACAGCAAACAAAAAAAAAAAAAAAAAAAAAAATCAATCAAGGTACCATGTTTGGTATTTGGTATTATATATGTTATGAAAAAATAAAGGTAAGTTAAATTACAAGTATAACCCTATATTTTTTAGGTTGTATTTAATAGGTGCTTAAATTTTAAAAAATTATTTAAAGTATTCTTAAACTTTTAATTTTGTGTCTAATAAATTTCTAACCTATTTAACTTTATTTTTAAAATTAATGAATTTATTAGATATAAGATTTTTGTTGTTATAAAAAAAATGAATTTTATTTATAATAAAATATTAATCTTTGTCTAATAGTTAGGTTCATCAATTGAAAACTAAGAATTTATTTGAGAAAAAGTTAAAAATTCAAAAATCTATTAAATATTTTAAAATGTACAAACTTATTTGACAAAAATGTAAAAGTTTGAGACTTAACTTATAATTTAATAAAAAAAAAAAAATTATATTATTAGTTTAAAATTTGTGCTCTTGAAATTATAAACTATATATAAGCACTATAAAAATGCTAAAAACATTTGTATTGTAATTAAAAAAATAATTCTAGCATTAGTTCAATTAGTTTAATTATGAAACAACATTATCTCTAATTATCAACTTGACTCCAACTAGTTAAAGTAATATAATCTAGTAGTGATAAATAATAATGAATTACAACCATTGGGAAGGATATTGAATTTTGTCCTTTTTCTTAGTGTCAAATTTCTTCCATTTTTTAGGCATAAAGTTAAAACCTGTTGTCCTACAATATTATTCAAGTGGGTCATATTAGTCTATTTATGTTATAGTAGGGTACATTCAACTTTAATTGTAATGAGTTAAAGTTAATTTTTTATTTTATATTTCAACAAGATTCACTTTATTAGTAAAATTTCTACACCACTATTTATAATAAGAAATAACATGAAAATAAGTTACGTTATAAAAGAACATAGCTCAACGATATGATGTATTGCCTAGTGACTATGATAGTCTTTTCTTCTTCTGCACCCACAAAAAAATTCTTTTGCATTAAAAAATTGATATTTTTTATCCAGATATTCAAAAATTTTGAAAAATGTATGATTGAAAAGCTAATACAGAGAGCTTCAATTTAATACTTGGTTTCACTATTTTTGGAGTTATGTATCAAAAGATAAAGATTATCGAAGTTGGACTATAGTTCTGCAAATTTCAGAACTGAAGATTCTTTTGAGCAGTGTACATTAAAAAATCGATATCTTTTTAACTAGATATTCAAAAATTTCGAAAAAAGGTATGGTTGGAAAGCTAAGCTTCAATTTGATACCTGGTTTCACTATTTTTTGAGTTGTGTATCAAAAGATAAAGATCGTTTGAGCTACAGTTCTGAAAACTTCACTAAACCCTAAAATAGTTCAACTTCACAATTTCACTAAACCCTAAAAAAATATGGCTGAAAACTACAAAATTGTAGCTCAAAACTTCGACGATTTTTATCTTTCGATAGACAATTTCAAAAATATTGAAACCACATATCAAATTGAAGATTGGTGTTAGCTTTCCAATCATATCTTTTTCGAAAATTTTGCATATCTAAGTAAAAAGATATCGCACGCTGAATCTTCAGTTCTGAAATTTGCAGAACTATAGTCCAAGTTCGGTGATCTTTTATCTTTTGATACACAACTCCTAAAATAGTGAAATCAGGTATCAAACTATTGAAGCTCTCTATGTTAGCTTTCCAACCATACTGTTTTTTGATTTTTTTTGAATATATAGGTAAAAAGATATCAATTTTTTAATGTAAAAAAACTTTTTCGTGGATGCAGAAGAAGGTCATCTTGAAAAGACGATCTTCATTCACGTGGAACAAGACCGTCTTTTCAAAAGACGACATTTGCTGGCATTGAGAGGTCGTCTTTGCCTTCCATTAAAACAACAATATTTTTAAAAATACTTTCAAACCTACAATATTTTTATAAAAAGTTTTAAAAATTACAATATTAAAAAAAACAGCCAAATTTCTTGGCATCTTATGAAGTCCGAAGTTCAATAATCTTTCATTCTCATATTTATTGTACTAATAATAATAATAAAAAATTAATTTTTTAATTATTTAAAATTAGGGTAGTGTCACTTATTTAGGGTAGTGCCATATAATTAAGGTAATGTCTTTAATTTTGAAGGGATGTGACTTAGGCTCCGTTTGAGATTGCAGTAACTTTTAAAATAATTACTGTTAACTTTGCTTTTAGAAAAATCAACTGTAACAAAAAAGTAAATTAGTATTTTATAAATTATAACTTTAAACTTCAAAAATTAAGTTATAGCATTTTGTAAATTAATACTAATTACTACGATTTAGCTATAATTACTAAAATGGACATATTATTTTAATTATATTTATATTGATGTTTAATATCTAAATTTATTATAAAATGATTGTTTTTAAATTTATATGATTTAAATGTCAAATAATTTGTTCAATTTTAATTATTTAATAAAAGTTTAGAAAAAATAATCGTTAAAAAAAATTAAATTTATTCTTATTTCGTTTGTATAACATAAACTTGGAAGAAAAAAAAAATTGAAGGATAAATTTGATATTTTTAAAATATAATTAGAAAATATGGAGATTTTTAGGAAAGCAGAATCCAAAAGGTAGTATCTGTTGGAATATTTATTGGGAAAACCCCAATATATGATTATTCAAGAATAAATACATTTAATCCAAGAACAATCATGACAAACTTTTAGGATCTAAGCATGGAAGAAAAACTAAATTAGAGGGGATTAGAATTACCTGGAACCTTTAGATGTGATGAATCCATAGCCTGTAATACTCTGATGGTTTGTGGTCTTCCTCATCTATGCAACCCAGACCAATCATGGGCAATTCTCTCTATCAGATGGGGAATAGGAGGCTAAAGCTGCATCGCTTATTGGGGACCATAACCTAAACTATATATATGTTGATTCTAGGGTTTCCCATAATCCCCTAGGACCAACGGGCTGGTTTCTGCTCAGCAGGCCACACCAATATATGGAAGTTTGGGCCCATAATCAAGATCACTCAAATGCCCATTAAATAGCTCAAATATAATTGTTATTGAATTTGTTACCCACATATGAATTAATTATTTAATTAATTCCAACAATCTCCCACTTGGGCAACAATTTCCTTATTAACAATTATTAATTTATTCTTTAGTGCACAACTTAATGCTATTTTAAAAATAACTTCCCTTTAATCACAATCCGGTCCATTTTGTATACCGATGAGGAACCAAAGCGACTTTTGTCACATGTATGGTCGCAACTCAGCCTTCAATGATCACCACACCAAATATACTCAATGACATGGATCAAGTGTGGAAGAGCAGCATGAAAATTACATGTAATGTGATCCAAACATGTCTATTTTCAACTGGTCAACTTTATTCTTTAGAGAGATCAAACTTAACTCTTTCTAGCCTTATGTTAAACTACTGTTAGAAAAAAAGTGATTCAGAGTAACAAAAATAATTCATCTTCTTTATTCTGCAGAAACAAAATTTTGTGTCTACTTTACGAAAGCACAAACTCCCACTCAACTGACGTACCATAATTTTCACACCTATATGAGCATTATGCTCCCAAAACTTTTGTGTGTGAAATTTCTTAATGAACGTATCCGTAATGATGAAGTTGTATTCCTTTAGACACAATAAAAACTCTGAATGTTCTTTATCAACTAAAGCTTATGATTCTCATAAAGCTTTTGTTGCTATAAATTGAAAAGAATTACAAATTCTTGTCAAGACAACTTAGTGACAAGAATTAAAATTTATGAGTTTCTTGCCACATAAAGTGTTATGACCACAAACCTTAATGATAAAAGAAACTACTACAAATGACTATTTGTCACTTTTATTTATAGTAGTATCTTTTACTCATTTAGTGAACATAACCGGGAAGGTGGATCCTGTTGGCAACTCTTACTATTATCAAAATCAAATCACCTCATGATCTCTACTTTATTTGATTTTGACGAGTGAGCATGTATCATTTTGTTAATTACCTTAAAACTCTTTAGATCCAATTAAGAGTTATAAAAATATTGCCTTTTGTTATTGATATGAATACGGAAGCGGAAGCGTCTAAACTTCAAGCATGAAATTCTTCATTTCTTTATTCAAGGGACCTTTATTGAGACTAAATTTGTGTCTTTAATGATTTGAATATTTCTTAGTGCATACAACTTTATGCTAGAAAACTTAGGAGACTTTTTGACATAACCTCTTTTGTGAAATCTCAATGTTACTTGAGATTTATCTTACAATATCATTTCACAATATAAAAAGAGATATTTATACAAGCTTTCATCCTATAGCTTAGTATTTATCACGTCATAGCTAGTCATATTACACTAAGAAAATAATTTTACTCCTACTAAGTCTGTAATTCATAATTATCACTTTTGTATACCTTAGACCTTAAATGTGATAATTAATGAATGAACGTTATTAAGATCACAAATGGAATGAAACCTTGTGTTACTAGATCAAGAGTTTCTAAACTATATAGGCTATCAATCTTTATGTCTATTTGACATAACTTTTAAAAATAGTTTTGAAGTGTTATCACAAGTCTCTAAATAATTAATGTCACCCATAATAATTGAAACATAACAACTAGACAAACCTTATATCTTTCAACACACGTTACCTCTTAAAGGCAATATGAGAAGATGCCAAATATTGTCATTGTTGTTTCACCTAATTCTTTGTGACATTAATTCTCTATTTTAAGAGTTAAATCTTTGTTTGACTTTAGGGGAAGATAATGAAATCATCTTACTTTTACGTTTAAGTCAAACTTAAATCTTTATACTTGGATTTCTCCCATCTCTTGTGATTACTTTAATAACACTTTTAATAATGTTGAGTTTGTCTTACTTAAATGAGGAGAATCTTAACTAATGTTTTCACATATAGAAAATAACTCAAATTCTCTTTTCATAAGGATAACATTCCTCATTTTATATTCCCCTCAAACTCAACATCCTTAAGAAAGTAAAGATATCTAGCAAATGAACCTAAATGAGACTTAATTTTAGAAATCATGAAAATGACTAGTGTACCTAGAATAACAACAAATAATCTTTAAGTCCAAAATTTTCTTATTGACCTTTAGAACCAATCATTAGTTGGACATCTCTAAATGCAAACATAATGTTAAGCATTTGTCTAACCTTTAATTGCAAGAGAATTAGTTGTTGTTTTATGTGGTACACCACTTTAACTTTATGCTGCAATCTTAAATTTTTTCCCAAAGAAGTTAAATGCAAAGAGAAATAATTTGTCATAATTCTAACCTCATCTTTATGAGTCTTGAACCATTCTATAAGCAACACACTTTACTCATGTTTGCCTTAAAAAACGTCTTACTTAATGACTCTATAAATTCTTAAAGAAGTTTAACAAAAGGCCTTAGACATTCTCTACCAAATTCATAGGGTTTCATCACTAGAAACTAATCATACGACTTTCAAGATATCCAGAACTAAAGACCTCTCTGACATCAAACATAAGTGACTTCACTGAGAATATATTTATGAAAATATTAAACAATATTGTTAAGCATTTTAAGAAACCATATAAAATAGACTATGAAAGATTGTTCAAAGAGAGTAAACCTCTCAATGCACTTAATTATTGACTATTTCATTATTTTCCCCTTAATCCTATTTTATACAGACTCGAAAATTTGTTAAATCAAAAGAACAAATCATCAATGAATAGAAATACAAGAGTCTATTCAACACATGGAAGTCTGACATGCAAACTAAACTAACTTTGTTTAAATCCTAAGTGAGAAGTCAAATTTTCTTTATACATTATGAAAAGAAGTACTAAGAACATATTTTCCTACATGTCCAAATTTTCTAAAAAAAAAAATAGGAGAAATCTGGATCCTAATTTTTAGTAATTTGGACTAATATGTTCAAAATGCATCTTTGTGTCGACTTTAATTTCTCCCTTAAGGAAATAGTTAATTGAGTACATTTTGTTCTTTCATACTTAAAACAATTTTCTTCAACATACCATCGAAGATTCGCTCATTAAGGGTTCCTCTACCCTTACAAGCATCATAGTGTACTCTCTTATGTTCCATTGTTCTTCATTTAGACACATTTAACCAAAAGTTTAAATGTCTCTTACTTTATGTTCATTTCAGAACAATCTTTATCTTTTAAAGAAATTTCCTAATTATTTCCTTATCAAACATGATTCCCTTGAATGAAAATTTCATCATCATAAAGCTTATGAAATTAAGATTATTTCATTTTTTTTTTAATATAAATCCCAATTAATCTGAATGGGATGTTGCTAAGTAGAAAAAAATAAAATGAAAGTGTTTCTTTATTCATAACAACGTGAACAAAAATATTCTCAAAATCAAACAAGGCAATAGTATTTAAAATTTTGAAAAAACAACTAAAACATGCTCATGAATAACTTAGTATTTATAAAAATACCTTAAAATTAAACTTTATGAGGACAACAAGATACCAAACACAACATTGACAACCTTCCTTTGGGCCGACTGTCAACTTGCAAACAGTACTCTCAATGTGGTGAGGAAACACTGATACCTAATCCGGTCAAGTGAAAGTCTTCCTTTGGGCCGACAATCACTCACATGGCATAACTTTATATTATCCATGTTTTATCACCAAATAACCATAGATGTACCTGTTATTTGGCCGAAACACTGATACCTAATCCGGTCAAGTGAAAGTCTTCCTTTGGGCCGACAATCACTCACATGGCATAACTTTATATTATCCATGTTTTATCACCAAATAACCATAGATGTACCTGTTATTTGGCCAAACTGACGTCTTCCTTTGGGCCGACAACAGAACGCATAAACAACAGGTCCACAAACATCTAATTAACTATGAAGATGTCAATATCAGAAATCAGAGGCTACTTTGGCAGCATGATCCATCAAATCAACACTAACATAGAAAATCAGATTATTATGCAAAAACACATTTATTTGAATTACTATTAATTGTATCTTCATGAAAATGAAATTACCAAAATTATTTTCAAAATTAAGAGTAATATCTTTACATGCATAATTTATAAAGGGAAAAGTCCTCAAAAATAAAAAATAGAATGCCCAAAAAAAACTTTATTGGGATTTCAACCCACCTGACAACCTAACATATGCATTGGGCATCACATTTAGAATTCAATAATAAAATATAATAACTTATCCCTTTTAGAAGATAGTCTTCCTTTAGGCCGACTAACAACTTCAAGGACACATCATTATGTTATTCATACTTATTATTGCATGTCTATTTGTTGTTTGGCCAAATTGTAATCTTCCTTTGGGCCGATCACAATCTGCATAAGCAACAAATACACTCCATCTAATAATCTAATAACTTTATAAATGTTTTAATTTACAAAACATTCAAAAAAAATTGTACTAATTGTGCTAATTCTTCATACCTTATTAAGCACACCAAAAATGAAAAATTAAATAATTCCCCACACTTTTTCATGCCCAAATTCAAATTTATAACATAAAGCATATATATAATTTTATAAACAAATACTATTGTTATAAAAGGAAAATACAAACAATAGTATTATCTTTAAAATTATATATATTAACATAACATAAAATTAATTATGTTATATGTATATTTGCAGTGGGCCAAGACCTACTAGAAATCTCAGGCTACAGTGCCCTAGCACTTCTTTAAGCCATTTTCCGCAACAACAGTGTTGCTGCGAACACTATATTTTTTTTTTTCATTCTTTAATTCTTTCTCTAATGATCTTTCTTCATGACAACCATCATATAGTCAGAGATTGAATAGGAAAACATTTTTTTTTTTTTTTTTATCATTGAGCCAAAATATGCATATGAAAACATTCATAATCCTTAATGATATAACTCAAATATGCAAAAGAATCCGAATTAAATTTGACTATTCAATCGTTCGAGTAATTCACACAACATGTTGTAAAATAATTCTAAAATCCTATTGAATCGAAATCTTATGAATCAAAGGAAAGACAACATGTTTGATAAAATTAGTAATCTACCATGCAAAAACCGCTCTGATACCACTTGTTGGAATATTTATTGGGAAAACCCCAATATATGATTATTCAAGAATAAATACATTTAATCCAAGAACAATCATGACAAACTTTTAGGATCTAAGCATGGAAGAAAAACTAAATTAGAGGGGATTAGAATTACCTGGAACCTTTAGATGTGATGAATCCATAGCCTGTAATACTCTGATGGTTTGTGGTCTTCCTCATCTATGCAACCCAGACCAATCATGGGCAATTCTCTCTATCAGATGGGGAATAGGAGGCTAAAGCTGCATCGCTTATTGGGGACCATAACCTAAACTATATATATGTTGATTCTAGGGTTTCCCATAATCCCCTAGGACCAACGGGCTGGTTTCTGCTCAGCAGGCCACACCAATATATGGAAGTTTGGGCCCATAATCAAGATCACTCAAATGCCCATTAAATAGCTCAAATATAATTGTTATTGAATTTGTTACCCACATATGAATTAATTATTTAATTAATTCCAACAGTATCTACCCAAACAAGCTAAAATTCTCCAACAATTGATTTTTAATCCTCCAAAAGCAATGTCAAAAGGGGCGGCATAGAGAGATGATTATAAAAAATTTCAAAGTTAGTAGGATAATTTGTGGGTTAGTGGTTTACTGTCTATTTACCTATAAATACTATTCGTAATGTTTTCAATTCAAACATAGAATTCAATATTGAAGCACTTTATTTTTCATGTAATTTTTCTCTTATTTTCACCACTTTATTCTCTTCGTTTTTGTTACGATTAATACTACCAAAATTTATTTCAAACTCAGAGATTAAAGGGAGGATTGAGATATATATGTCATTGGTTATTCTCTTCATCTTTAGCATTTGTGTTAATGATGATAGAATGGAATTTGGGATCACAGCGATTTTCCTAACTCCCAACTTTGGATTTTCTCCTTTGTCATTTTCTGCTTTTCTGAAATTCCCTTCCCTTCAATTATTCTCTTTTAAGATGACCACTTTGGACTAACCCCATTATGATCCCTCAAGTCAACATATACTTTACTTTGCTAAAAAAAAAGAACCACCAAACTATTCTTAAAAATAAAAATAAAATAGAAAATAAAAAAAATAAAAAATAAAAAAATTTTATATACCTAAACTTTGAGAATTGTGTAAATTAAAATCGTGAAGTAATGATTGCATCCATTAGAACCTTCAACTTTTATAAGTGTATCAATTTATACTTTTTGTTACATTTCATTTGAAGAACATTAATTTAAATCGGTGAAGGCTTATAATTATATCAATTAAATTTCTGCCAAAGCGAGCATGTGTTGACGACCAAGAGGTATGTGGTTCAAATCCCCCCACCCCCAATGTACTCAAAAAAAAAAAAAATAATATCAATTAAATTTCTAAACTTTAATCAATTATATGAAAGTTTAGAGTTTAATTGATACGTGTTAAAACTAACTTTTTTTTTAAGATAGGGTGAAAATTGATACATTTATGAAAGCTCAGATTTTAATTGATATCATGATTAAAGTTTAGAGTGTAAATTGTTTTTTTCCCAAAAAAAATAAATAAATAAAGATTTGTTTGGTTGATAATCTAAAACAAAAAATTGAACACGGATTCAATGAAAACAGACTTGTATTTAATGTTTTGAGATATATGTTTTTGGTAGCAAATTTAGAAATGAGATCTCAACTTAACTAATTATTCAAAATGTTTTTAATTTTTTTTCAGAAACCATAAAACTAATTATAGGCATCTACCGTTATTGACATGTACTACGTCATTCTTTGAGGACGGAGGTTCAAATTCCCCTACTCTATTTGTTGTACTAAAAACAAAAAAACTAATTATAGGCATCTCCAGTTATTGACATGTACTACGTCATTCTTTGAGGACGGAGGTCGTTCAAATTCCCCTACTCTATTTGTTGTACTAAAAACAAAAATAATTTTTTTTTCCTATATGATGTAATTAATAAATATATTATTATATAATGTGAAATCTACTATTTCACTTATTTTAGTTGAAAAGAATATTTTGATAATGGAAATTTTTTTGTAGAAAAAATGACAAAAATGTAATATCAAAATGTAGATAACTTAACGGTAATTGACATGTATTATTACTAACAAGAGGATAATTCAACTGACATAATGTATGAACTATGAGCAAGAGGTCTCAAATTTAAATCCATACTCTATGTCGTAAAAAAAAAATCGACTTGTACTACATTTATTACTTTTCAAAGCTAAAGCTTCTTCTTCAACCATCACACTTGTTGAATAAAATAAAAGGTTAAAAATTATGAATTCCTCTAAAATATTGAACATTTTGAGGAATTGAAAGTGAACTTTGGCATAAAGCTAATTTTCTTCCGGGAGATCATGATTTGCATTTAATATTTCAACGAATCTGATCATTTATAATTAGTGCATTATTCAAGGAATTTAAAGGTCCCTAAAATGATCATCCCATTGGCTGCTTTTAGTACAATGAAGTAAGCCAATAATACATACAAAAACAAAATGATAAATCAACCATCACTCCTTAAAAAATTTTGAAAGTTTTTTTTTTCTTTTTTACAATGGGGATTAAACGTAAGACCTCATAGTCACTAAGCGATACATCATGTCGTTGAACTATGCTCTTGTTGGCTTCTTGAAAGTTATTTTGATTACAAAATGAGTCATTCATGTCTCACCTTCTTCGTCCCAAAAATCTTTCATTTTACATTTTAAATTTATGTTACCAAAACAAATCCATTTGTTTATGTTGCCCTTTTAATTGATCCACGTGATTACATTAATTGCGTTAAGATTCTAAAATGTTGATGGAATTCCAAATCTAGTCAGCTAGTTTATAGTCATGCTAACATCATATTGCTCCCGATTTGATTAATTAAATTTTTGACGTTTTAAACCTTTTTGGTACACTTTTTTAGTTGGCTGGTCCCTCTCATAAATATTTAAGTTGGGTCAGATAACCACTAATGTGGGTTTATTTGATCATATGGATTGAGCCAGATGTTGGCTTAATGATTCTTTTAATGAATGAAAAGATTGAATAGATACATAATTAATGTTTTTGTCCCATGTTTTGCAGTTTATTAAGATTAAATATCCGAGAACTAATGAAAGAAAAAGAGCAGGAGGCTAGTGGAAAATTCTAATGCTGGAAATTCTGTCTGCCACTCCGCACCCAAGCAAATAGAAAAAGCGGGAAAGAAAAAAAATGCAAATTGGAGGTAAAGATCAGAAAGCAAACACATGACTTTGAATTTACATTAAAAGGGTAACAGTTTAAAAATAGCAAAGATAAGTATAGTTTTTTTTTACATTTTTTAGTTCGTTGATGAAGATATAATGTCAAGTGAAGTTGAAATAATCTCATAGTCTCATAATGATTGTTTGAGACAACGACTCTCTACATATCTACAACTGTATGATAATGTCTACTTTGACATAAGCCCTCATGATTTGCTTTTGAATTCAAACAATACAAAGAGATAGAGCGGAATTGAAAGTGTCAGACCGCATTTTTTTTTTTTTTTTTTGACAACATTGGGGTGAGGGATTGAACCTAGGACCTCATGGTCACTAGGTGATACATCATGCCTTTGAGCTATGCTCTTGTTGGTGACCCTTAATGCATTTGAGAAACAAATGGTTCATTTTCTTTTTCGAATTTAAGATTTTACTTGATTAGTGTTGCCTTACTTAATGTGTGGTTTGAGTTTTCATGAATTATTTGGGTAATTGTATATAAATAATAATTATTATGGGCTACCTCAGTCGCCAGAGGTCAGCCGCTGACGTCACGACCCGCTTCCCCAAGAAGTCGAGGCCACGACACCAGCATCGGACGAGTCAACGACCTGAAACCGACTCTAAGACTCCGAGGGTTCGAGCTTAACAACTCACCCGAGGATCCGTTGTTGTCAGGCTGCCTCTTGATCAATTAACGTGAGAAGTGATCGACAAGACACTCTAACTCACCTGACGGGACGATGGTACAACAGCGCTCCCAATCCTCTCGAGAATCGGGGAACGACGGTTACTCTCATCATGGCGAAGGATGTGGGACGACTCCAGGTCGACCCGATCCGATGACTCACATGGTGACGAGCCAGCAGAACCGCTCAGAGAACATTCTCTGCTAATCACCTATAAATACCCCTCATCTTCAAGGACGGGAGGTACGTGACAATGCATAACTCTACGCAATTTATCTCTGACTCCTACTTTACTTAAGCATCGGAGCTTTGTGGGTCTAGCCCCACACCGGTGCAAGTTTACCCTTCCTTTCCTCAGGTATTCTACCCATCGACGAAAGTCGCCCGCAGCGGAGTGCACATCAAGGAAGTCCAAAATCTTGCGCCAACAATAATAACAAATAAATAATTACAAAAACAATGACGAATATATATGGACAGGTTAGGAATTTGTGTTGAATGAAGATCTATGACAGGTGAAGAGTTTGTGCTGGAATGTAAAATTAAAATATATAATTAATATTTAAAAGATAAAAGACATAATGAGATGTTTCAAAAGTGGTAAGGTAACCCTCTCATAAGTTCAAGGAACTAATAAATATATATATTTTTTCAATCATTTGTGTCCTATTTTGACTATAAAATGTGTTCAAATTTGGTAAATTTTCATCTTTCATTTTTTCAAATTAGAAGTAAGATGAAAAAAGAAGATGAAAAAGAGAGAAACATTCATACAAAGCATAAACTTAGAGAACAAAATTACATGTTAACTAGAGAATCTTAAACAACAATATATCTTCTACATTACTAATGAAAAATTAGCATTTTTTTACTGTTTTAAGAGCTTGTGCAAATAATTAACTATTAAAGAAACTTAATTATTGTTACAAAAACAACTCGTTAATGGAAGGTAGAAATCATAGTCGTCATTGTTGTTGGTACAAGCGAGTTGGGGAAGAAATAAAAACTTTGCCAACACAATCTATACTTGGAACCTTAACTTGTGCATCCAAATTCAAGACACTTACCGTGAAAATGACAAGAAATTTTAGCCTCTTTCAAATTATATTGTCTTAATATTTGCTTGGCAATGTTGTGCAAAAGGTGGCTGTCGTTTTCGACGAGGTCACTGGTGTTGTGAACCTCGTAGGCTCAACGATAAATCAACAGGTTCCTGCAGCAGCACCGCAACCTCTTGGTATCGAAACTGATCTGACGGGCAGCAACGACAGTGTTGCAATAAATGACGTTGAGGCAGCGGTTGATCTGAATAGGAATGGTGGTGCAACTTTTGATGTTACCAAATACGATGATGCACAGGTGATGATAATTGACATCAATGAATTACAAAACTTCAAACTTTTTAATTCCAGAAATTATCCTCAAACTTGTAATAAATTAGTGACATCTGATTCATTATATCCTCTAAGTATATTAAATCATTGGGCAATTTGACTTTTTGTACCCTAAATCAAAATAAATGGGTCTTTTAGACTCCCGTAAAAAAAACTAACAATTTTAGACCCTGGTGTGAAAGGTTTTAAATGCCCTTATTAGAGACATGAAAATACCCTTCTTCCTAAACCCAAAAAACTTTTCATCTTCTTCTGAACTTCCAATTTTTGAACTTCCCAGTTTTCCTCCTTCAAACTTGTGATTTTTTAACTTCTTCTTCCTTTGTGGGCTTTTTGAATTTCATGTTTTGGGCGTTTCAATTTCATGGGTTTAGGGTTTCGATTTCATGTTTTGGGGTTGTCGGTAAGTTCTGTTTGTCAATCCATTTGGGGTTGTCGGTAAGTTCTATTTGTCAATCCATTCTTGATTTTGAGTTTTTTGGAATAAGTTTTTCGATTCCATTGTTTGGGGTTGTTGCAGACGAAGGAAGAAGATGAAGTACCGACCGGTACGTTTACTAGTCGTTTTTATCTAACCGGTAAATTTAGAGGAAAGAAATTGGGGGAAATTTCTGCATCGGGTAAATTTACCAGTCGAAACGACCCGACCGGTAATTTACCGCCAGCTAATTTGCTCCTTCACAGATTTGAAAATACCGGTAAATTGCCTTGGCATCGATAAATCATCGGTAAATTTACCGGTCGAAACAACTCCGACCGGTAATTTACGGGCAGGTAATTCCAAATTACCGGTTGAATTGCCTCCATGACCATTTTTCTGCCGGTTAAATTATTGAATCAGATATTCAAATCTATAGTATTTTTTTTAAAAAAATTCTTATGTAATCTCAATTCTCATAGATTTAAAAAAGAAAAAAAAAAATCTTTATTTGTTTGAAATATGAGAATTGAGATTACGTCAAATTTTAATTTTTGAAATTTAAAAAATAAATCATTACCATAAGAGAGGAGAGATTCAAAATATATATTTTTTAAAATTTATGAGAATTGATTTAAAAAAATTGATTTAATTTTTAAATTTATAAGAATTGACTAATTTTTTTTTTTTTTAAATCTATGAGAATTGAGAGTACGTAAGATTGTTTTTTTTAAAATACTATCAGATTTGAATATCTGATTCAATCCAGGTAATTTATTTGAATATCTGATTCAATTCAGGTAATTTAAACGGTAGAAAAATGGTCACTGAGGCAATTCAACCGGTAATTTATGAGAATTGAGATTACGTAAGATTCTTTTTTTAAAATCTATGAGAATTGAGATTACGATTTTTTTTTTTAAATCTATGAAAATTGAGATTACGTACGATTTTTTTTTTAAAAAAAATACTATCAGATTTGAATATCTGATTCAATCCAGGTAATATCTGATTCAATCTAGGTATTTTCAAATCTGTGGAGGAGGAAATTACCTGTCGGTAAATTACCGGTCGGGGTCGTTTCAACCGGTAAATTTACCCGATGCAAAAATTTCTCCCAATTTCTTTCCTCTAAATTTACCGGTTAGATAAAAACGACTGGTAAACGTACCGGTACTTCATCTCCTTACTTCGTTTGCAACAACCCCCAAACAATGGAATCGAAAAACTTCTTCGAAAAAACTCAAAATCAAGAATGGATTGACAAACCGAACTTACCGATAACCCCCAAAACATGAAATCGAAGCCCTAAACCCATGAAATTGAAACGCCCAAAAACATGAAATTCAAAAAGCCCACAAAGGAAGAAGAATATCAAAAATCGCAAATTTGAAGGAGGAAAACTCGAAAGTTCAGAAGAAGATGAAAAGTTTTTTGGATTTAGGAGTAGGAGTATTTTAAATTCATGTCTCTAAAAGTAAAAGTAAGGGATAAGACCTTTCACATCAAGGTCTAAAATTGTTAGTTTTTTGTTTGGGAGTCTAAAAGACTCATTTATTTTCGTTTAGGGTACAAAAAAGTCAAATTGCCCTAAATCATTGCAATTACACTTATGGTTATAACTTCCATTAGTAATTGATTGTGTTTCCTTTTTTACAATATATGCAGGGAAATTCGAACTCCTCATCTCCGGGTCACTAATTCCAACCTTAGGTCAGAATTATAATTAAAAGAGTGGTGAAGAAAACCCAACTCTAAACAATAAAACTAATTTTTAGAAGAAAAATGAAAAAAAAAAAAAAAAAAAAAAAAAAACTAATTATGAGATCAAACGGATTAGATTATATTCAAATTACCTTCATTTGAATAATTACTCCTCCACAAATTTAAAAAGTCATTTTTAAATATTAAACTCTACCATTATAAAACATTTGTAGATATGAATAGTTTAATTACAACCCTTTCAAGATTTAAATTTAACAACTTCGGTAGCTGCAAAGTTTAATGGAACAATCACAATAATTTCAGTTGACCAAGAAATTTACTTACGTTTCAAAATTAGTTGTCTTACCGTTCAACTATGATCTTTAACAATTTTTCACGGCATTCATGACAACATGGATTGCAGCTTGCCAGAAAACGACCGGTCGTCAAACCGAGCATAGCTCAATTGGCATAAGGTTGTGCCCGTGACTATGAGGTCATGGGTTCAATTCTCGCTTTAATTAAAATACCGTTGCAAAAAAAAGAAAACGACCGGTCCAGCGAAGGTTTTAATCCCATAGGGCACATTTCTAGTAGGCCCGGTGACTTTCGTCGGTCCGTGCCAAAGTCAGCCGATCACCGTCGAAATTCAGGGAACTGTCAAAGATATATATCACTGAATATACTTCCCCTATATGGTCCGACATCCAAGATATTATCGGCTTTATCCTTACCGGCTCCGGCGTCTTTGACGGCCAAGGCACCTCTGGCCCTACAACAACTGCACGAAAAACATCTTCTGCCAGAGTCTTCCAATCGTAACTATAATTATGCATAACGCATCCACCTCTCATTTAATTATAAATTACAAGTTAAGAAAGCTATGAACTTTCACAGTTGTCTAATTGCACCTGAACTTTATAAAAGTATCATATCCCTAAACTTCCAAATCGGTACGGGCTCACTTTTAGACTACAGTAACCTACTAGACGTATATAGTAGACACAATCGCGTAAACATTTCAATGACTTAACTTATAGTTTAACCTCATTATAATCATGATTAATTAATTGTATTTTTTTTTGTAGTCAATTAAATTCTCGAGATTGAACCACACGATTGTTGATAGGATCACTTCACTGAACAACAAGGGCTTCCACACGTTTGTTTTCAACTGCTACAATTTCACTTCCATCAACATGAACATTATAGCCTCCGGAAACAGTCCCAACATCGACGGAATGCACCTTAGCACCTCAAAATTGGTCACCATTTCTAACAGCATCATCGACACTGGTGATGGTTGTGTCTCCATTGGCCATGATTGTGAGAAAATCACGGTCACCAATGTCATTTGCAGCCCTAGACATGGCCTCTGGTAATTATTGTATTGTCTTTGAAAAAATTAAATATTAAATAGACACAAACCTTCCGACTTATAATTTTGATATACAAAGAAAATCATCACAAGGGTTATTTATTCTTATTCACAGTGTGGGAAGCTTGGGCAAGTATCCAACAAGAGTGTCATCGGCACAAGAGTGTCATCGGCATACTGGTGAAGAACTGCACCATTTTCAACGCCACCAACGATACTAGAATCAAGACATGGGCTGGCACAATGTCGGGTTGGCCATGGGAATTATCTTCGAAGACATTGTGGATCAAATCTATGGCACAAAGGAGAACAAAGTAACAACAACAAAATAAACTAACCATGTTATTCTTTTTTTTTTTTTTTGACAACATGTTAGGGTTAAGGATTGAACCTAAGACCTCACAGTCACTAGGCAATATATCATGCCATTGAGCTATATGCTCTTGTTGGCAACCATGTTATTCTTTTAAAAGAAGTATAAAAACGAAAAATATTTATTTTAAATGACGAGCTTAAGCTTTTGAGTTTAGAAGTGAATTTAGGAACTACAACTCATCATGCAGGCTTCGAAGTGGAAGATCAGTGACGTTCACTTCAAGAACATTCGAGGGACGTTGACGACAAACGTAGCTGTTGTTGGAGTGCAGCGCGTCCGTGTGAGGGGTGGAGTTGAGGGACATTAACTTGTCTCATGGGGCAATACCCTGAGGAACAATACCATTCTTTATTCATGTTTAAATGTAAACATCGTCACTTTTGGGGTGCAGAATCCGTCTACTTATGTCGTACAACATGTGTGATTTTCTTTGAGAATTTTTATTGAGATTCAAGACTTTTTCTGTGTATCTATTTTTGAATGATGAATTAAGTGTGAAAATGAAAACGGTTGTTTTTCATATTAGATCCTTAAAATATTGGTACCCATTAATGTACATATTGATATTAATTTAAATTTACTAAATTGTATAAAATGCCCCTAAATTTATTAGTTGCTTTATTTAGGTATAAAATTTCATTTTCTTTAATTTGTGTTAAAAAAAAAAAAAACTATCCACGAAGGTGAGTGTTTAGCTCAATGGTTTAAAACATTATAACTTTGACTAAATGGTCAAAAGTTTGAATTTCCACCTATTTCTTGAGGGATCCATCATCTCTCCTTCCTCCGATTTTGCAGCAACTGTCATGTCGGTATTAGGAGTGCGTGAAGCCACTCGGGATAGTCGGGATTCCTCCGATTTTGCAGCCACTGTCATGTCGGTATTAGGAGCACGTGAAGCCGCTCGGAATAGCCGGACTACTCTCGAATCAAGTCAGCCTTCGTCTCCACTTCAAGGAATGCCTTTGCCTGATGCTAATCATTTTGGTCCGACCACAAGGCCTATATTGTCGTAAAGATCTCTCGATCCGACTTCCTCAATTCGAAAAAAGTTGCCACAATCACCACTGTGAAGTTCTGGGGAGCAAAAAAATACATGAAGCTTTCTATATGCCAACTCTACCCCTATAATATAAATTAAAATTTTTATAGTACAACAAATGCAAATGTGAGAATTTGAACATTCAACCTTAAAAAAAAAAATAATTTGATATTTTGATGGCTAACCTATCTTGAGTTGGTGACAAGGTTATCAAAAAGTTAGAACACCATTTTAATTCATATACTTTCATTCTATCAACTTATTTAATTAAGTTGTTAATTTTAATTAACTAATGTTCTCATAAACCTTGTCCCCAAAAAAGAACATAAAGACACAAGTCAAATACACCCCCTCACAACTACTTGTCGAAGCCTGCTGCTAGTGCAAAAAGGTGCGTGGCATTCATTGTTCTCACCAAAATCCCAATAAGATAAGTGCTATGTGGTTGGAAGAACTTGGGTAGGAATTAGGATTGATAATGGCGTTGAAACAAAGCTTAGATTCCAAAATTTCCCAAATGAAAAACCCCCAATTTACTCCATGAGCTTAAGATCAGATCTACCATGGCATTCTACAATCCCTATGATTCTTACTACGATTCTGCTGAAATAGAGCCCCCAATTTCGCAATCCAGCAACGAACCCACCTTCTACAATCTCTTTGATTATCCACCTCCTACTTATGATTCTGGTGTTTACAGATCCAATTTCAATGAATTCCCCCAATCGATCGAATATGAACCCGTTGACCATGGGGCTTATGGCGGCTATTCAACTAGCTGCTACTCGGCCAATGCTTGTTCTGCATCCAGTTTCAGTGTGCCCAAAGTGATCGAATACGACCATGCTTACCAAAAGGTGTCGACCCAATTTGTGATTTCCTACTCTGTTTCGGAATTCAACGAGACAGAATTTGAAGAGTACGATCCAACCCCTTACGGCGGTGGCTATGACATTTCTGAAACCTACGGTAAGCCCCTTCCACCTTCAATTGAAATCTGTTACCCACCCTCCTCTTCTTCTTCTTCACCGCCGAGTGGCACCGCCGTCGCCATCTCCAAAGGGTCAATTGAGGAACCACCAAAGGAGAAAATCGAAGAACAAACAAAGCCATCGAGTGAAATGAAGCCGACCCAGATCGAAAAAGATAGCGAAATCGAGGAAAGTAAAGCGATTCAATTGGCAGATCCGGGAATTGGGTATGGAAATGGAAGGGAAATTAACCAAATTCCAAGTGGGTATGGACTGGAAGCGATGGATCTTTGTGAAACTTTATTTGGGTATTGGCCATGTCTCTCACGGATAAAAAAAGAAGCACCTTGTAGGCAACCCAACAATGGCTGCGGGCGTTGCCATGGGCATTGCTATTGCTATGGAAATTACGGCAACCAGTGGCAGCCGGCGGCGGACTATCTATTTGGAAGCCATGATCCATATCGAGAGGGAAGGGGCCAAGGAGATGCTGTTTATGGCTATCAAAGACAGTATCAAATGGAGCCTGTTTATGGCTACGTTTGGTTGAATGAGTTCGATCGGTCTGAAGATGTTTGATTTCGCATCTGGTTTCTGTGTATCAAATTGTAGATCAATTGTAATTTCTTCTTCTCTTTGTCTCATCCATTTTGTACCTAAAATAAGTGGATTTGTTTTCGTAATGATAAGGATTAGAATCCTGTTGTGGGACATGCTTGTTTTTTAGCTGAAAAGATGCTCATCGCTTTGTTTTCTCCTTTGGTTGAATTGGAGCTCGGCAAAGTAAAGTAACATAAAAGGAAAAGAGAGGTAATTTGATCGAAATATAACACCAAAACAATTCTGCTTTTTATAAATAATAACTTTAAAAAATAAAAAATAAAAAAAAAATTGCATTTATAGTAGGGCTGGTTGCACAAATAGCAATCAGGCCCAAACTAATTGCAAATTTAGCAAACTTTAAAATGTTTTGCAAATATGGCAAAAAAACCCGTTTCTATCATTGATAGACTTTATTATATCACTGATAGACTTTATTATATCACTGATAGACTTCTATCAGTGATAGACTATTATCTCTGATAGACTATTATCACTGACAAAAATCTATAAAAAGCTGAGGTGATCAGCGATAGACTTCTATCAGTCATAAGATATCAGCGATAGAAATTGCTATATCCGCAAAATTTTTAAAAACATGCTATATTTGCAAACAATAAGTCTTAAATTGTCATTTACTACAATTTTCCTTTATAGTAATCATTTTTCAAGAAAAATAAGTAGCAAATCAATGATAAATCATATAATTAGTAGGCAATCTGTAACAATGAGGGATAACATAACGACCATATAATAGTAGACAATCAATGATAACATAAAGACCATATAATCAATAGGCAATCAATATCTATAAGTGATAACATAGGGACATCAAATGTGCACCGTAGCAAATTAGTGATAACATACGAAAATTGGTGTTGTTGGGCCGAAAATGGGCTGTTGGACTGCACGTGTACATCGTAGTTGCGATGAGGGCGTAAGGAAACACGTTCATGTGGACGCGTGCCAGCGGGGCATGCGAAAACACTGAAAAATGAAAGATAGGCGCGCGTTTTGACTGAGCGGAAGAATGTTGATCGAAACCATCCAGGATTGACCTAGTGGTCATGAAGGACATCGAGACTATGAAAGCATAGAGAGAATGGGTTCAATCCTTGGTGGTCCACGTACCTAAGAATTAATTTTCTACGGGTTTCTTTAGCAGCCAAATGTTGTAGGATCAAACGGTTTGTCCCATGAGATTAGTCGAGTTGCACGTAAGTTGACTCAAACACTCACGGATATCAAAAAAATAAAGAAGAAGAATGTGAACCAAACAATTGTACAATTGATATAGCTTTGGTGTATCAGTTATACAACTGATTTTACCTCATATTTGTGTATCAGTTATACAACTGAGTTTACCTCATATTTGTGTATCAATCATTCAAATTTGTAATATACATCAAATATAAGGTCTATATGTTGGTGATTTACCTTATATTTGGATTTGGTCCTTATATTATCACTCATTCGATTGCCTACTGATTATATGATCCTTATGTTATCACTAATTATTACTTATTACTGATTATATGGTCCTTATGTTATCACTAATTATTACTTATTACTGATTATAGGGTCCTTATGTTATCACTAATTATTAATGATTATATGATTCTTATGTTATCATTTATTGCTACGAATTGTCTACTAATTATATGATTCTTATGTTATTACGGATTGCTACTGAATATATGTCTTATGTTATCACTGATTGCTACAGATTCTATGATTTTTATATTATCAACTAATTGTTAAATTTTATTATACTTGCAAACTCTAAAAAATGTAGCTAAATTTATAATTACCTTAGTTTATTTTGTTATCCATTACCCTTTTCTTTTTTTTAACGTTCTCGGTTCTTTATATTAACGTTATTGGGCTTAGATTGGGACCGGGATTTTTTTTTCTTCATGATAGTACATATTAAACATCATGGGGTTCCATCCTAAAACCAATTGGTGATCGGAGGAGTAGCGCATGTATGTTAGATTGTGAGTGGGTCCCTTCATCATCTTTCCGATGTGTGATTCGAATCCCATTTTTGGACCGAATACCCGTTTGGGCTTTATGGACTCTGATACCATATTAGACATCATGGGGTTTCATTGAGGTCTCTTCATGGTGCCTCTTTGGGTTCACCATCTTGGATCAAATCCCATTTTTGGACCAAATACCCATTGGGCTTCGTGGGCTCTGATACCATATTAATGGGCTTCCATCCTAAAACCAATTGGTTATAGGAGGAGTAGCCCAGGTATGTTATATTGTGAGTGAGGTCTCTTCATCTTTTCGACGAGATCCTTGACAATACACAAAAATTATTATGTTAAAAAAATGTTATTTATGAAAGGGATGTTTGTGATCCTTTGAAGATGAGTTTCGGACTCCATGGATGATTTATTTGGTTGTTCTTGAACTAATTCAAAAAAAACTAACTTCATTTTTTAAAATGTAATGAAGTCGCTTCTGGCATAATGTATAGTTCAATGACATGATGTAAAAAAAAAAAAAAAAAATCGCTTTCGGGCAAGAATTTGGTCGGGATTCAATGAATATAGTTGAAATTAACTAAGATCCGATTTTTTTTTTTAGTTTTAAATTTTGAAAACACAAATTTCTAATAACTCTGGTAAAGACTAATTAAACTAAGATCATACACCCTAAGGGGCTGTTTGGCCCCCCGAGTTGGGTAGGGTGGGGTGGGCTTAAATAGCCCACCCCATGTTTGGAGCCCCAACTATAGTGTTTACTGTAGCAGAGTGTTTACTGTAGCAGAGTGTTTGGAGCCCCAAGTTGGGGCTGGGGGTTATTATAACCCCCGGGTTGCTAGAGTGTTTACTGTAGCAGTTCTACAGTAACACTGTAGCAGTTCTACCGTAGTAGTTGTTTTTTTTTTTTTTTTTTTTTTCATTAAATTTTCCGGGTTTTCTTCTCTCTTTGTTTTTTTTCGAGTTTTTTTTTTTCTATTTTTTTCACTCAATTTACCGATTTTTTCTCTCTCTTTGTCTTCCTCACCTCACGATTTTTTATCTTCCATTTCATCCCAAATTTCTCTCTTCACCGAACCTGTCGATTGTTTGTGATTTCCTAAATAATATTTATTTTTTTAACTTTTAAAAAATTAATAAGTAATATACATTTAACTATACAAATATAACAAAATGTTGTAGAAAAAAAATAAACTAACATAAACACATATTTCAAACTCCATGTTAAAGAAAACTGTATTATTTCTCTCTCCACCGAGCCTCTTGTTGTCGATTATTTGTGATTTCCTAAATAATATTTATTTTTTTAATTTTTAAAAAATTAACATGTAATATACATTTAACTATATAAATACAACAAAAAGTTGTAGAAAAAAAATAAACTAACATAAACACATATTTCAAACTTCATGTTAAAGAAAACTGTATTTTAATCCCACCCTATACAACTCTGCACCCCAAACACAGACTTACTAAACCCAGACTATACAACTCTGCACCCCAAACACAGACTATTATAACCCACAGATTACTATAACCCACCAACTATAATAACCCACCAACTATAATAACCCACCCTGCGCCCCAAACGCCCCCTAAATGCTAGAAAAAAATGCAACAATATCATCGGGTTCAAATGGTAATGGTAATTGGGCAATAATCGTCTTTTCACTTTCCATGACTTAAAAATACTAGAGAAATGATAGTAAATAACCATTTTTGAAATTTCATTTCATATGATGTCCCATTTTTCTAAAGATTAGATTTATGTGCCCTGTTTAATCTCTCTCTCTCCTTTCTCTTTTTCTTTCCTATTTTGTCCTCATTCATTATTCAAAATAACGAATTGAGTCATTTCTAAATTCTTCTCATTTTCTTCTAATTTTAGTCATTTCTAAATTCTTCTCATTTTCTTTTAATTTTATTATGTTTCTTAGATTCAGTTCTCTCTCTTTTTGATAGGTTAGATTTTTCTTCTCCATAATTTTATTATTATGTTTGTGAGATTCATTTTCTGTAATAGGTTAGATTTTTTTTTTCTCCCTCATTTTATTATGTTTGTTAGATTTATTCTCTCCTGATTTTAATTTAATAGGTTATATTTTATTGTAAGTACGTAATCTTAAAAGGGGAGGGAAGATGGAGGTTTAGATGTTAGAAAGGGTAATTAAAAAAAAAAAAAAAATGTTAGAAAGGGTAAATTAAGAATGAAAAAGAGAGAGAAGAGATTAAACTAAAAAAGAACCCATATCAAACTTAAAAAAAAGGACACTTATTCAGATAAGATTAAAAAAAAAAAAAAAGAATGTCTACAGAAAAATAGTGAGAAATGTCTAAATATGTGTTTAGTTTGTAATGTATGTCTATAGTTTTTTAGGAGAAAATCAGGAGAAAATCTGTTTGTGTTGTCTCTATTATACCCATTTGTTTTGTTTAATAATATTAGTTTTGAAATTTGTTTATTTATTTAAGGATTAATTAGTTTGAATACTTTATTTGATGAGGTGGATCATTACATGGCCGGATGAGTAGAGCCCACACACACGTCTGTTGGGGTATACGGTTGACACACCAGGGGATATACAACCATTGCGGCACACATATATTAGGTTGGGTTATAAAGTTGTACCTGCCGTGTGTAACTAGGAAGTCCATTTAATTTTGTGATTAGTTCCCTAAAATTAGAGATCCACACATACAAATACGTAGTTGTATCCCCTAATCTGTTATAAAAAATAATTCCTAATACAAGCATTTGGATGTTAGGAAATAAAATTGACCTATATAATAGTGAATGATCAGAAATATCACATTCCAGAAATCCAGTCATCCGTATACAACAGAATTGAAATTAAGGAAATAAAAATATTCAAGTCAAACTTGTTCTCGCACTTTCTTCTAAAGTTGTTATATTTAACAAAGTGTACATCTTTTTTTTTTTTTTTATCAATTGGGAGTTCAACTGAATCCCTCAAAAAAACGAACTACCAGCTATTATTTAGATTTTTTGAAATCTTGGAGCTTTCGTTACTTTTAATTTAAACAAATCATATGTTTAACAAAAACACATCTACAACTCTCGCAAGGTAAAACCCTAGAATACTAACCTACTAACCCGAAACCACGTAAACCTAAATTAACAATTAAAGTCGTTCCCTAGAATACTAACCTACTAACCCGAAACCACGTAAACCTAAATTAACATTATCATTAAAGCCGTTCATTGGTAAAACAGGGATGAAGAAGAATTGCGAGAGATGAAAATGCTTACCAAATGAGCAAAATGCTTACCAAGAAAACATATTATATTTTTTATTCTCAAAATTAGGAGAAATTGTGGAAGGGTAAACTTGTCCATTTGGTTCTAAATTTTCTTACTAAATATATGTTTTAGACATAATTCAAAAGAAAACAGTGATTAGACATTTTTCATGTTGGCTAGCTTTATTGTAGACATTCCTCTGATTTCCCCATAAAAAAAAACGTTGCCCCAAATACTAACTTTGAAAATAAATTCGTTTAATAAAACCCTTTTGGGCAATTTATTATAATTGCCCAACAACCTAACATCAATTTATTTAAATATATATATTTTATGTACAAAAAATTATATATTTATTCATTGTGTCCTTTGTTTTTTAAGTTATTGTCCCATTTATTTTTTCTTGAAAAATGCATCCATTAAACGTCAACAAAGTTAGGTATAAAAGAAATTTAAATAGTCAACAAAAACATAGTTCAACGCCAAATTGAGCATAGCTCAATTGACATAAGGTTGTGCAAAAAAAAAACATAGTTCAACTGACATGATGTATCACCTAGTGACTATAACCTCCTAGGTTCAATCCTCCACCCCAACATTGTTGTCAAAAAAATTAAAAACAATTTAAGTAAAGAAAAAATTGACGAGGTAACTGAAATAATGCTATGCAGAGGAATAGAAAAGCAAGCAATTTAAGTAAAGAAAAAATTGCCGAGGGAACTGAGCCAAATCGTATTGACAAGACTTTGTAATTTGTTACCTTTGATAGTGTTTACTTAAAGGTTAATTCAAAATGGCCTCAATTGATAATGTTTAATTCAAAATAGTATTTATTGATAGTGTTTACTTGCACGTAATCATTCGTAAGTTTACCATAATACCTCTTCGCTTTAATCGTGTTCAGAATCGTGTGCAGACTCATTTTTCGAACGTTACTCGTGTGCAAACTTGTTAGTCTTGCGTTACTCGTGTGGATACTCGTAAACCCATTTTCCAACATGAATCTTCACTTCCCTCGGTTTATTCTCTTCTTTCTTCGTTTTTCGTCATTGGAGTTTCAATATATTCCTTGCTCTATTAACCAATTTATGTTTCTTCCTCACAAAATAAAAAAAACTCCCAAATTTTCAAAGGTTTTAACAGTAAAGTAGTGAGTTTTTCTTTTTTTTTTCTCCACAATTTGTTCATCTTTTTATCAAAATAGGTTTCTCTTTTTTCTCATCTTGTGGAAAAAAATGAGATTGGCAAGGAGGCATGAAATGATTTGTTGAAAAAAAAAAGAAGACTCGTGGTTTGAAAGAGAAAAAAAAAACTTCATTGCTTGAAAGAAAAATAATAAAAAAAACCATTTTTTAAAGAAAAAAAAAAGAAATTCATGTCTAACGTATGGGTAATAGTGGGTCAAAGTGAGGTGGGCGGCACCAACGATGAGATTAGTCCAAGGAGAGGGAAGAAGAAGAGAGGAAAAAGAAGGTGAAGGAAATGATTTAATGCTTCATTTGACATTTCAAGGAAGAGAGAGAAATGAGCGAACATGTAAAAAATAAACAAAAAAAAAAGGAGTGAGACCCAGGTAATAATCGATGAATCTCATTGAGCACCCCACGGTGGTAGAGATATGGGTTAGAAATGAGTCAATGAGACTACATATTTTGAGGTAGAGCCCACATTTTGATTACTTTGCAGATTTCGATAAACGACATCAAACGTAATCGATGTGGGTCCCACCATCCAAATTATCATTTGGATGGAAGTAAACGTGTTGAAATAATGATATGCAGAGAAATACAATGCTCAAAATAATGTAACTAAATGAATCTGAGCTGATAACAAGAGTATAACTCAACTTGAAGTAGTGATTAAAAGATTCTAAGTTCCATTTTTCACCCTTACCATATTGTAAGAAAAAAATATTGAGGAATTAGAATAATGAGCATGATGTATCAAACTCCCTCAATCGTCTCTTTCATCTGGAATTATTTCTTTGACGCTTACGTTTTATCTGAATCGAGCTTCTTCATTGAGAAATTTGTACGAAGGACCCGATACTTTCGTCCATTTGTCAAAATAACTCAAATTTTAAAAACAAGTCAAATTGACCTTCTGCCGACATCATCAGTTATTTTTTATATTATTTTTGCTTGCTCTAGCTCGTGCTGGTCTTGCTCTAGCTCCATTTCAGATCTGAAATATTTTTAGATTTCAATTTTTTTAAATTTTGTGATCCGTAAGATTTTTCAGATCTAAAATGTTTGAGATCAGAAAAAGCTTCGGTCCTAGAATCGTCACGGGAGAGTTGCTGTCGATGGGAGTCTTCCCCAGATAGTCGGCGGTGATGAGTGGGTGGGAGGAAGAAGAAACGTGATGGAGGAGAGAAAAAAAGAGATGTATGAAGAAGAAAATAGGTTTAGAGGAGAGAGAAAAAACGAGAGAGCTAGAAAACAAACCTAAAAAAATATTAAAAAAAGTTGTTGATGATGTCAACAAAAGATCAATTTGACTCGTTTTTAAAATTTGGATCATTTTGACAAACGGACGAAAATAACGAATTATTTGTACAAAAATATCTTCTTCGTTTACGTAACAAAAATCATCATCAAAACCTGGAACAAAATTTCATTTTCTTCCAATCTCAACATTTTTCTCTTGCAATAATCAATCCCAAAATTCTATCACTAAAATAAATAAATAAATAAATAAATAAGTAGGTGGGCTATGATAAAGATCAAATAACATTACAGGCCCAAATCACAACACTACAAGCCCTTACATGCAGCAGCCCAAATCCATTCGAGTACAGCAGAAGCTGACTTCAAGATATTCATCAGTTGGGTCTCCTTGATTTTCTTTATTGGGGGCAATGAGAACCCTTTTTAAGTTTCAAAATCGATAGATGTCCTTTTTTTCAAAAGTGAGATATATGTCCCTTATTTAGTTTAGTTTATCTCTCCTATCTTTTTTCATTACTTAATTACCCTTCTCAAATCTCATAATCCTCTACCAAGATTTTCTCTATTCTCTCTCCCTCCTATTTCTTTGTTTCAAAAATTCAAAATAACAAAAACGTATTTCCTCTATTCTCTCCCTCTGACTGTTATAAAAATTTAAAAATTACAAAAAAAAAAAAACGTATTTCCTAGAAAATCATAAAAAATAAAAAATAAGTAGGAAAAAAAAACATAACTTATACCACCATTTTCAATCTTATCGGTTTCAAAAAAAAAAAAAAAAAACAAGTGCAATTTGCAAAGTGCAATTACACATTACATTGACATTACATTGCAGAGTGCAATTACACATTACATTGCAGAGTGCAATTACACATTACATTGCAAAGTGCAATTACACATTACATTTGCAAAGTGCAATTACACATTACATTTGCAAACTGCAATTACACTGTAATTGTAATTTGCAAACTGCAATTACACTGTAATTGCAGTTTAATTACTACATTAGCCATTAATAATAGTACTTGGCAAAAACTAAAAAACAATTGTACTGTATTTATAAAAAAAATCAAATAATAGTTTTTGGAATAAAAAATAAACTTCAAATACTTTGTAATTACAAAAAAAAAAATAAAAAAAATAAAAAAATAAATAAGTTTTACAAAAATCAAATAAATAGTTTTTGCAACAAAATACACTATAATTGCAAAAAAAAAAAAAAAAAAAAAAAAACGTTTATTTGCAAAAATCAAATAAATATTTTTTCAACAAAATATGATTTTCAAAATACCGTGTAATTGAAAAAAAAAAAAAAATTTGCACAAATTAAATAAATAGTTATTGCAACAAAATATAATCTTCAAAATATCTTGTGATTGCAAAAAAAAAAAAAAAAAAAAATAAAAAAAAAATAAATAAAAAAATAAATAAATACGTTTTCGTAAAAATCAAATAAATAGTTTTTGCAACAAAAAAATAATCTTCAAATACCCTGTAATTGCAAAAAAAAAAAAAAAAAAAAAAAAAAAAGTTTTGCAAAAATTAAATAAAAGTTATTGCAACAAAATATAATCTTCAAAATATCTTGTGATTGCAAAAAAAAAAAATAAAAAAATAAAAAAATAAAAAAATAAAAAATTAAATAAATACGTTTTCGTAAAAATCAAATAAATAGTTTTTGCAACAAAAAAATAATCTTCAAATACCCTGTAATTGCAAAAAAAAAAAAAAAAAAAAAACATAATCCAATCAAATACCTCGAAGTGGTTCTTCCAAGAACCAGAACACAAAATTGAGTCGAGCTTTTTCAATTTTGAAAGGTAGGATCATTCGAACATGAACCATAACCACATTATCCCAGTGTTTTTCACCCCACATCAAAACAAAATATCTCTTCCGGAATTTGAAGAATTGAGGTCGACGATGATCTTTCTCTTCTTGGTGACGGCCGATTTGGGGACGAGTGCATTTTTTAGGTGATCAGTCAATACCGATTTGACGATTTGATTTGAGTCTGTAAATCTTCATTCTTTCACACACCATACGTTGTTTGAATATGAGGCATAATAGGAACAGAATAAAATCTAACATTTTTTAATTATTTCTAGGATAAATAAAATCAGAGAAATTGAAACATTGTTTATAAGAGATTTTGGATTAGGGGTGATAGAATATCATTGATTATTAAAGATTTCAGATTAGGGAATGGAGAATAAAGAAATAGTAAATAAAGATTAGGGAGAGAGAATTGAAGATTTTGTTGGAGAAAATCTTGGGAGGGAGAGAAAACTAAAAAATGGTGAAGGTAGGAGGGTAAAAAAGGAATGAATAATGAAGGAGAGAGAAAATGAAAAAAGAAAAGGCACACGAAACTCATTTTAAAAAATGGGACATTCATTCAAATGAGTTTCAAAAAAGGGCCATTTATTATGAATTCCCTTCTTTATTATTACACGCAATGAATTAAGTGTAGTTAAATACGCTTTTTTTTTTTTAATAATATTGTAGTTTTTAAATATTTTTTATATAAATATAGTTGATTTAAAAGTATTTTTAAAAATAATACTGTTTTAGAGGGAGACAGTCTTTTTAAAAGACGACCTCTACACGTGAGCAAATGTCGTCTTTTGAAAAGAGGATCTTGTTTTAGATGAAAATCGTATTTTTAAAAAACGATCTTCTTCTACATCTACGTTCTTTTTATTAAAAAATTGATATTTTTTTCTTAGATATCCAAAAATTTCGAAAAATGTATGGTTGGAAAGCAAGTTTCAATTTAATACCTGGTTTCACTATTTTTTGGGTTGTGTATCAAAAGATAAATATCATCCAAATTTTGTAGCAAGATCGTCTTTTCAAAAGACGACTTTTGCTCACGTGGAAATGTCGTTTTTTCAAAAGACGACCTCTCTTTGAAGCAACATTATTATTTTACTTTCAAACCTGCAATATTTTTATAAAAAAAATTAAAAACTACAATATTATAAAAAAAAAACAGCCTAGTTAAATATAGCGGAAACACTTTGTATATTATTTTATGAAATTGAATTTTAGTTTTCTGACACTTTGTACAGTCCTCTTCATTCAGAACTTGAGGCTATTCGTTGCAGGTTGGATTTAGCTCGAAATTTAGAGATTCTTCACATCATCCTTGAATCTAACTCTTTGATAGCCATCTCTGCTCTTCATTCTTCCAGCATCCCCTTGAACGAGTGTAGTATTTGGATTGAGGATTGCAAACTTCTCTGCTCCATTTTTGCTTCTTCTTCCCTCTTGTATGTGCCAAGAACTTGTAATAGTGTAGCAGACGCATTAGCTTCGTTTGGGTTATCTTCTCCTTATCTCTGTATGTGGTTAATATCTTACCCACCCTGGTTAATCTCATTAGCCATGAAGTCAAAACTTGTAATAGTGTAGCAGACACATTAGTTTCGTTTGGGTTATCTTCTCCTTACCCCTGTATGTGGTTAATAATTTACCCACCCTGGTTAATCTCATTAGCCATGGTTGACTCCACCGCCTCTTTTGGCGTTTAATGAATTTTCTTTCTTTCAAAAAAATA
The DNA here is from genome assembly GCA_028017165.1 of Herpetospermum pedunculosum. Taxonomy (NCBI): domain Eukaryota; kingdom Viridiplantae; phylum Streptophyta; class Magnoliopsida; order Cucurbitales; family Cucurbitaceae; genus Herpetospermum; species Herpetospermum pedunculosum. The sequence goes on from CM051528.1 coordinate 63,846,225, forward strand.
TACTGAGAATTTTCTTTATTATTACACTACCGCTACTCTTTTATCAAGTTAAATGACTAAATATTTTGATGATGGATGTAATGCTCTTTCCAAGATAGGCATAGTTTGAATATTTTAATACTTTAGTCTATTTCCATGTAATCTAATCAATTTGACATGTCACAATTTACTTCCGCCACTTTGGAGAAATTGCATAAAGTGACCTGTCAGAGCAAAACATTAACAAAACTGACCCGTCTCCCACAAAAATGATAAAAGTTGCCGGTTTGAGGGAATGGGGGGTGTGAAATTATACATATATGCCCTTCATTAAGGAAACTCGAATGTGTCATCGCACAGCCTATGTCATGGCATAGGCAATTTCCATCGCACAGCCTATGTCATGGCATAGACTATTTCAAAAAAATTCCAACTTCTTTTTCTTACAAAAAAAAATTGAAAACAGAGAACGAAAAACTCATTGCTATCTTCGCTTAAATCCATGACATAGGCTATTTCAAACTTCTATTTCTTGATTCTCACATTTCTCAAATCATCAGCAGAAACCGTCTCTTTATTACTCCTCAGCCACTCCAAAAACACCTTCTTCTTCTCTTTCATGCATCATCATCAAATCCTCCATTTTCACTTCTTCAAACCTCTCCAATTGCAAATCCTCTAACCCGTCTTCGTGTTGTTCGTTCTGGAAAATACAAGCCAGATCGAAAAACTCATTACTATCTTCGAGTAAATCCATGTACCCAAATGGTTCCAGATGTGTGTATGATCCATTCACTACAACAATTATTGCCTTTACCGACGATAATAAACGTCGGTAAAAATGGATAAAATCGTCGGTAAATGTATTACCGACGCCAAAACGCGCGTCGGGATGGTCGTCGCGTTAGGCGCGTGGGGAAAGGGTTTGCCGACGCGACAAGTCTTCGCGTCGGTAAAGAGTAGATTCGGCAACGTGGACTATCTGCGTCGGCGAATAAGCGTTTTACCGACGCCATACTATAGCGTCGGCAAATATACTAATGCCGACGTGCCAATAGAACGTCGGTAAAAGGTAATGCCGACGTATTGACTAGGCGTCGGCAAAAATATAGCAATACCGACGTGCGTATTAGGCGTCGGTAAATATATTAATGCCGACGTGCTTATTTATGGCGTCGCCATTTTCCTTTCGGATTAAAAAAAATTTCCAAAAAAAGAATTTCCAAAAATTCTTTTTTTGGAAATTATTATTACCAATTTTCGTAAAAACAATTTCCCTGTCAATTTCATTATAATCTATAAAACAAAAAAATCATATTCATTTGCAGGTCAATATATTCATTCAAGAAATTTAAAAAATTTGTTCGTACAAATATTTTAGTATGGTTACAAAACATGAAAGCTTTTCAAATATGGTTACAAAACAACCCTAAACATGGAACATAAAGCTTTTCAAATCTCGTCATCACAATCTTCTCGCGGTCGTTCAACATCACAATCTTCTCGCGGTCGTTCAACATCACAATCTTCTCGCGGTCGTTCAACATCACAATCTTCTCGCGGTCGTTCAACATCACAATCTTCTCGCGGTCGTTCATCATCACAATCTTCTCGCGGTCGTTCATCATCACAATCTTCTCGCGGTCGTTCATCATCACAATCTTCTCGCGGTCGTTCATCGATCCTAAAACACCTAATTTTGAAAAGAAAACTTATAAGTACTTAAACTATATACATATTTATCACTTATTCACACAAAATCAAAGTAAGAAATTTACTTAACTAATCCAAAATTTACATAATATATCACATATACCTCATGACCTTCATATATATATACAAACTTTTACCTAAATTTAATCAACTAACCCAAACTTTACAAAATCTCATAAAGTGCAAAAACAAATCACTCAATCCAATAGAACTAAACTAGTCAATCCAATCATGCATATATACTTTTAAATTCCAAACTATTCATCCATATGAAATGTGTATTCAACCTAATATATAACATCCCTCGTGGCATCCATACATATTCATTTTGAACACAAATAACACTTCATATACAAGCTTTTACCTAAATTTACTCAACTAACCCAAACTTTAAAAAATCTCATAAAGTGCAAAAACAAATCACTCAATTCATTCCTATTGCATACAAATATATTGCATCCCCTATAAACTCAAAATGGATACAATATTTTGCTACCATAACTGCAGGATAGCCATACAATATTTATCATTAAACTACAAATAGTATTAATTCATACAATATTTTGCTACCATAGCTGCAGGATAGCAAAATCTATTCAGTTTTATTACGAGAGTGAGATAGCTCATACCACGTTTGATGCTTATTGTCTTGATGTTTGACTCAATTGTTCAAGCATTTTCTACAAACACACAAGAAGAACATTAATATGAAATAATGATCAATACATAGGGAAAAAATGAACATTAAATAAAGTAGATAAATCTTATAGTATAGATTCGTCAATCTATCTTTGCAATTAGTTCCAAGAGCTTTAGTTTCTTTATCGTTTATCTCTAGATCTCGAGGAAAGCCGCCTTGCCAGAGAGGATCCAAGACCATCCCCAATCCCACCACTTTCGGAGCGAATTGTCGGTGTAATCGCATTCCAGAAAAGAAAAGAAAAGAAAAGATAAGAAAAAAGAAGAACATGAACCTGAATGAACTAAAGCAGTTTAGGATTCAGAGATACGAAAACTCAACCAATTCTCCAAGACCCAATTGGAAACTAAGCAGTAAGAACAAAGAACAAATTCAAAGTGAGAAAACTTAGAAGCAAAGTTCAAACCAATACCTAAGATGTCCACGCTTAAAATTTTGTTTGTGATTGGTAAGCATATATTTTATTTTGAGAATAACAAACTTTTAACTAGAAGAGTACTTAGAAGTTTCTATCCTTCTTGGTCAGATCTAACCAACCTGAAACTTCTACTACTAACTATTTAATGAAATGGACAACCAACAAAACAAAATTCTAGAAATCCTCTACCAGCGGTTTGGCTGACTACTTCACAAACAACTTGCTTATATCTTCAATGACAATGTTACTCCTAGCAAAGGCAAAACAAGTGCAGGATTGCAATCAATCAGAATTCAACAGAATTCCTATATTTCAAACTTCTAAACCGAATAGAAAATGCACGATTTTTCACACGGGCTCTAAGACTTCTACATCTCTATGTTTGATTCTTGAGGTGATAGAATAACAATGGTTGGAGAACTCGGGCAACTAAACCTGAGGAGGCGGGAGGGGAAGGAGGCGGGGAGTGCGGCTGAGACGTTGGCGGCGACGCGGTGGGATCGAGACGGAGGCGACGACGAAGGCAGGAGAGACGGAGGCGGCGACGCTCGTAGGAGTCGACGGCGGTGGAGAGAGGCGACGACTTAGGGTTCTGCAGAGAGCGAGAGGTGAAGAAGAAGAAAAAGAAATCGGGGCTTAGAACAAGTTGATCTTTACCGACGTTTATTTAACAAGGCGTCGGTCAATATCACCATTTACCGACGCGTATATAAACCGCGTCGGTAAATAAACTTATTTAATAAATAAATAAATTACTTTACCGACGCTCGATCAACCGGCGTCGGTACATGTTGACATGTACCGACGTTTATTTAAAGAACGTCGGTACAGAACATCTTTACCGACGCACAGTCCATATGCGTCGGTAAATATCGAGAAATATACCGACGCCTGTTCAAAAGGCGTCGGTAAATAATTATTTATTTTTTAATTATTTCTTTTACCGACGTGGTCCAATAAATCGTCGGTAATTATCGATAATTACCGACGCAGTTATTTCTGCGTCGGTAATTATCGTTAAATGCCGACGCTTAAAGAAATGCGTCGGCAATTATGGATTATTACCGACGCATAAATAAGTGCGTCGGTAATTATCGACATTTACCGACGCCATATTCACCACGTCGGCAATACTTATTATTGCCGACGTCACTATTCGAGCGTCGGCATTGCGTACAATTACCGACGTATTTATTAGCGTCGGTAAATTTAGCGTCGGTAATGCCATTTTTTCTTGTAGTGATTTGATCTCCTTCTTCTTCGTTTACAAACCCTGCATGTAGATCTTGACAATGAAATTCCACAAGCTCATTCATTTTCTCTCTAAATTTCAAAATTTTATCACTACCCAAAAACCAAAAACCCAATTTGAAAAAAGAAAGAAAAAGAAGTTGCGATGGAAATAGCCTATGCCATGGCATAGGGTGTGCGATCGCATAGACACATTCGGGTTTCCTTAATGAAGGGCATATGTATAATTTCACACCCCCCATTCCCTCAAACCGGTCACTTTTATCATTTTTGTGGGAGACGGGTCAGTTTTCTTAATGTTTTGCTCTGACAAGTCACTTTAATTTATGCAATTTCCCCGCTACTTCCGCGAATGACAATTTAATCACAATTTCGTTAGGTTAAAATTAAGTTAGTATCCTCTTTAAAATGTAATTTTGGGAGACTAAGGTTGTTTTGATAACCATTTAGTCTTTGGTTTTTTTATTTTTGAAAATTGTACACATTTTTTCAAATTTCTTTACATTAGTTTTTATCTTTCCTAAATAAGCATTTGAATTCTTACCTAAATTCTAAAAACATGAATAAATATTTATAATGAAATAATGTTCTTTTAAGGATAACTGACCTCAAACATCTCTACGATAGAATGCTATTGTTCACACTTTGAGCATAACACTCATGATTTTGCTTTGATTTAATCCAAAATATCGCATATCATTGGAGATAATTGTCCTCACTAATATACCTATGCAGGGGCGAATTTAAGGAGGGACCAGGGGGGCTCGAGCCTCCCCTGAACTTGCAAAACGCCAAACTCTAGTATTATTCTCTTGTTTATAAACTTAATTTTCAAAAATTAAAAACCAGATAGTTATTAAATGAGGCTTAAAGTATCTCTTTTGAAACTTCAAGGGTCGAATAGACATCAATATCACGCGTCGAGACCAAAAATGAATTTTGCCAAAAAAAAAAAATAAATAAAAAATTTAATGGTTATCTTTTTCTTTTTTATTCCAATAATCTAATTGATTTTCTTAATAAATCATTACATAAATATACGTTTATAGACTCTAATTACACAAATGTCAATCTTTTAATTAAATTTCAATTTTATTATCAACTTACCTAATGTAAGCCCACCAAAGAATTGAAATGATATAAATATTCATATATTAAGTTTACTTGTAATTACAATTAATTGATTAAAAATATTAAAAAAAAACGATTAATTGTTTAGAAAAAAATATTTAAAAAAAAAAAGATATTCCCCTATTCTAATGAAATAAAACCTCTCGATTTCTTCTCTCTATATATTTTTTAATTAAAATCCCTAAAAGCTTCTTTGATTTGGACGTGTTCATGACGGTGAAAAAAATCGAGATATTTTAAGATTCGTTGGATTATAATATACAAACGACTATATATGTTGAAAATTTTGAAATATTTCAAAATATGGAGTTGGGCCGAAAAAAATATTGACTCACCACAAAATTTAAATAAGAAAAAAAAATAATATACATTAAAACCTGAAATATAAAATTTGCAATAATATTTCAAATTTTGATTGAAATTTTTTTAAAATGAAGAATAAAAGGAATATGGAAAAAGCCAACTAAAGCAACCAATATTAACAAATAATATAAATAATTTAATTTTTATTTAATAAAAAAAAAACATTAAATACAAATCTAAACTATTAGGGAATTACCGGATTAGGAAACTAGTTAGTGTTTAGTTAGCATTTAGTTAGTTTTCCTATATGTTTTGGGAGATTAGAGTTGTATAAATACATCCTATTCTAATGAGAAAAGCTAAGACAAAATACAAAGAGGAAGATTATCAAAGAGAAACCATTGTGGTTTTAGCATGGTATCAAAAACCTCTCATTCGATTTACTGAAGGGAACACTGAGGTGGAAATTCTTCGTCCTCTCCTTCAACAACTCTGGAATTTGATTTGTGGAGCACCGGCCCGCGTTCGGAAGCTCGCAGATTTTTTTCCAGATATTGCGTGGTCAAGCGATGATGCGAAGCCCGCCGAAATTGAAAGATGTCATGATTGGCATCGACCTGAAGATTGGAGCACCAACCCACGTTTGGAGGCTCTTAGAAAATTGAAGATGCAATGCGCATCGACCTGAAGTTTGCAACACCGACACGCGTTCGGAGGCTGCAATTTTTTTTTTTTTTTATCATAATATTGTATCGTATTCCCACTTTATTTTCAAGTTGGGCATTTGTGTCCATTCATGCTCCAACTTGAGGGAGGGTATTAGGGAATTACCGGATTAGGAAACTAGTTAGTGTTTAGTTAGCATTTAGTTAGTTTTCCTATATGTTTTGGGAGATTAGAGTTGTATAAATTCATCTCATTCTAATGAAAAACCTAAGACAAAACCTAAGATTATCAAGAAACACACTGTGTTTTGTCATAAACATAGAATATAAAATACATACAAAATTTAAAAAAAAATGTTTGAAAGTTTTGAAAATTAAAGACGTTTAAGGACTTTAAAAAAAATAAAATTTAAGTCAAGCTAGAGTAACCTGCTACATTTATGAATTTATGAAAGATGGAGTGAAAAAGTCGCATTTTATCCTATTTCTCTGGAAAAAAAAAATCCAAATCATTTATGTAAAACTTTTTACCCTCTCATTCCGGAGAAGTTAGTGGAAGAAGGTTTCTAAAATCCCATGAGGAATTGTTGTTTTCTGGTTTCACCTGAAAATAATAAATTGGATAACTCATAATGTTGGACAGCTCAAGCTTTTATTTTTGGGATTTTCATCTTGAGAGGACCCGATACCAAGTGTGCTTCAAATTATTCTATTGTCTGATTGTAGTCTATGTAATTCGACATTCCGATCTATTAATGAAAGTTGTTTATTAAAAATAAAAATAAACAAGGCTGGTAAAATATCGCAACTATCCCATCTTTTGGATTACACGGAAAAGTTTTTGTTTTTTTTTTAAAAGGCAGTTTTTAAAACATATTTTATAAAAACAGTTTAGAATTAAAACATCTTTTCTTAGGCTCAAAAATATTTTTAACACAATTTTGTTTCGTACACTCAAAATAATTCTATTAATGTCATATTATAGAACAAACCAAATAAATTTATGTTTATAAAAACACTTTAAAAAAAATGTAATAAAATATAAGAGTACTTTAATTATAAATATTTGTGTAAAAAATGTTTAAAAAATTTGAACAAAGAAATTCAATGTCACATGTGACACGACGAGTTTGTAGAGAACCACAGTTTCAAAAAATGTGTTTCACAACCAAGAGTCGGTACAACGTTACTCTCGCCTGCAAGAACAACCCTGATTTGCGCAAAACTTGTCCATTTTGTTTTTAATGTTGCTTTGACTTTTATTGTTGATTTAATTTAGCTTCCATTTGAACCACAGATTATCCACATCATGTTGCACGATGGGCTACCGTTGTTCTGATTGTGACTTCCTTTATGGGCAGCGCCAAAATATATATATATATATATTTTTTTTTTTTTTTTTGATACAAAGAAGAATGACTGCCAACAACAGCATAACTCAACGACATTATATATCGCGGTCTTATGTTCAATCTCCCACCCCAACATGTTGTCAAAAAAACAAAAAAATTGATTGTTTTTAATAAATTGAAGGTTTTTTATTTAAAAAATTGTCAAATACTAAAATCTAAATTAATGTCTTGAATTAAAATATTCCTCCAAACTTTAAGTACTATACTCTAAATTTTAAACTCAAAAAAAAAAAAAAAAAAAAATTAATTGATTCCAATTTTGGTCATTTAAAAAAAACAAAATTACATTTTTTTTTTTAAATGAATCCTTAGATCTAACATTTGGAAAGATTTCTAGTAATTTTCTAGTAAGGTTCTTTACGTTTTGTTTTGTTTTCTTTTGGTAGAGATTACAAATTTAGTATTTTTTTTTTCTTTTTTAGAAACATACAATTTTAGTAACTAAGGCCTCCTTTATAATCATTTCTATTTTTTGTGTTTGTGTTTTCGGTTGTGTTTTCTGTTTTAAAAAAAATAAAATTATATATTTAATAGATATTTTTATTAATTAGAAAGATAGAGAAATATATTAGAGAGAGAAAAAAATGTTAAGCTGGAAATAAGGGCTGTTTTTTAATAATATTGTAATTTTTAAAAAATATTATAAAAATATTGTCGGTTTGAAACTATTTATGGGAGTTCGTCTTCTCAAAAGACGACTTCTACGTAGAGTGGATGAAGATCGTCTTTTCAAAATACGATCTTCTTTGGCATCTACGTTTCTTTCATTAAAAAATTGATCTTTTTATCTAGATATTCAAAAATTTCGATTAAGGTATGGTTGGAAAGCTAATCGAGAGAGCTTCAATTTGATAACTAGTTTCACTATTTTTTGAGTTGTGTATCAAAAGATAAAGATCATCTCAGTTGGACTATAGTTCTGCAAATTTTAGAATTGAAGATTTTTTTAGGGGTGCATTCCAAAATTGATATCTTCTCACCCAAATATTCAAAAACTTTGAAAATGGTACGGTTCGAAAGCTAACACAGAGAGCTCTAATTTGATACTTAGTTTCATTATTTTTGGAGTTGTGTATCAAAAGATACAAATCGTGGAAGTTCTGAAATCTTCACTAAACCGAGAACTGAAGATATGACTGAAAACTTCAAAATTGTAGCTAAACTTCGAAGATAAGTATCTTTTGATACACAACTCTAAAATTAGTGAAACCAATATCAAACTCAAGCTCTATGTGTTAGTTTTCCAACCATATATTTTTCGAAAATTTTGAAAATCGGGTAAAAAGATATCAATTTTTGAATGCACCCCTCAAAAGAATCTTCAACGTTATGAAATTTGCAGAACTGTAGTCTAACTTCGATGATCTTTATCTTTTGATACACAACTCCAAAAATAGTGAATCCATGTATCAAATTGAAGCTCTCTCTGTTAGCTTTCCAACCATACTTTTTTCGAATTTTTTTAATATCTGAATAAAAAGATATCAATTTTTTAATGAAAGAAACATAGATGCTGAATTCATCCATGTGGAGCAAGACCGTCTTTTCAAAAGACGACATCTCTTTAAAACAACATCATTTTTAAAAATAGTTTTAAACCTACAATATTTTTTATAAAATTTTTAAAAATAGTTTCAAACCTACTATTTTTATAAAATATTTTAAAAATTACAATATTATTAAAAAAACAGCGAAAAATAAGAGTTAAGTAAGGGATGAGAGCAAATTGACTTAAAAAATTAGAGATTTTTTTGGAGGTAAAGAAAGTATTTAGTGCGAGAAGAGTTAGAGAGCAAGTTATAAGTATTATTTTTCTTTTTTTAAAAGAAGTTATAAGTACTTATATTAGAATGAAATTAAAATAATATATGGAAAATATGAAAACAATTTCAAAAACGAAAAAAACAAGATAACATAACAAACGATTTTTAAATATAAAAAAAAAAAAATAGAAAACATAAAACCAATTAGTTAGCCCGAATTATTTATTTTTTTGAAATATTTAAATTAACGTAGGGTGAAGATCAGACCTTTTTATCATTAATTCACAATCAATCGAGCTCATGTTGCCCGAACCTATTTTAATCTAGAACTTTAAAAAAAATGTTAGTTATTATATATTTATTAACTTCAACCATACAAAAATGCTACTCTGTATGTCTTCTCAAAAAAAAAAAAAAAAAAATGCTACCCTGTATGTTGATTAGATTATAGATCGTGGGTGGCAGGGGCGGACTTCTGAAGGGACTAGGGGGGCCACAGCTCCCCCTCCAAAATTTTGGATTTTTTTATATTTGTACGTAAAACTAATGCCTTAAATATATACATTGTTATTAAATATATTGTAGCCCCCTAAAATTAACAAAATCTCATTTTGGTGCAGTGGTTATTGTGTATGATTTATATTTTGTTGTGCCTGAGTTTGAAACTCAACCATAACAATAATTTATTTGATTTACATTTTCTTCCGTATATGTATATATTTTTTTTAAAACATTCTTAAAAATAATTAAGATCTATTTTATTTTAGTATTTATTTCTATACGATTTTTTTTTAATTGAAATGTCATTGTAGTATGTCTACTTGAGAGTTATATTATTTTAGTTATTGTAATTTCAAATATCTAAATTTAGTATGCTTCATACTTTAAAAAAATTCTATTAACTCTTAGTATTAGTTTATTTATTAACATTTTCAAAAGTAATTTAGACTATATTAACCTCTATTTTATAAATTTTGTAAACAAATTTATGTTATATTATGTTTTTTTTTAATAATTTTTTTTAAAAATGTCTAATAAATCTTTGAACTTTTAATTTTGTGTTTAATACCATGAACTTCAAAAAGAGTTCAATATATTTTTTAACTTTCAATTTTGTATTTAATTGGTCCTCAAATTTTCAAGTTTAAGTCTAATATATCCTTGTATTTATTTGACATTTTTTAAAATCTAGGAATTGATTAAAAATAAAATTGAAAGTATAGGGATGCATTAAAAACTTTTTAGAGTTTAGGGATTCGATTTTTTTTTTTTTTAATAATATAGAGATGAACAAAATTATATGATGGTATTAAGTTTATTTAAACTTAGTTCGTAAGTCTTTGATACACTCACATATGTTTATCACTAATAACTTTTTTTTAATGTCAACATAACTTGAGAGTGTGAATTCGAACCTCTAAATTTTTGGCGATCTTTTTTTAATATTTATATACTTTAATTTTTTGGCCCTCAAAACATCAATGTCTGGATCCGTCTCTGGTAACATTTCATATAGCTAACCTACTTTCTATATCACATTTTTGTTAATTATTTTGGCCACCTGCCTTCCGTTATATGTGGTTGGCATTTACTTCTTTATATTACTTTGTCACGTCCTGGGGGCGGTTCACTAATTAATTAGTTAACATGTTATATCAATATTAAAGTAATAATATTTAGCCATTAGTATTTATGAGGATAAATCACAATATTTTTCATGTAATAAGATAAATGTATAAATAAATAACTTCTTAAATAGATAATTCTTTAATAATCTCTTATTTGGAGTATGAAATATAAAAAATGCCCAACTTAAAAATAAGATGAGAATAAAGTAAAAAATTATGGTAAAAAAAAAATTGCAACCTACGAACGCGGGTTAGTGTTACAAAATTCAGGTTGATGCTCATTGCATCTTTAATTTTTCAAAAACCTCCAAACGCGGGTTGGTGTTCCAATCTTCAAGTCGATGCCCACGTGAGATCTTTAATTTTCTGCAGGCTTCACATCATCGCTTTGATCACGCAATATAAAAAATTTGCGAGTCTCCGAATGCAGGTCGATGCTGGCAGATTAAATCTCATGGTTGTTCACCATATAAGAAGGAGTTGAATTAATTTTAGTGTTCCTTCATTAATTCGAACGGGTGTAGGAAATATTTGAATGAATGAAGCACATCTTGCTAATTGCAATTCTAACTTAATTTACATACAATATTGCAATAATATCACCTAAAAAAATTAATTGTTCATATAGAAAAAATGAAAAGAAAAAAACACTTATGTCGGTGGCTGATATATTTTTATTTATTTAGGGACATTTCGCTAGACAAGTTCGGAATCAGAAGCATGAGAGATTTATTTAGGGTTTCGGGTGCAATATTAAAGAATAGAACAAAGCTAATATAAAATTGGTGGAGAATAGATCTGGTGTCTACTTTTTCATTATTTTTTAACACTTCATACGTAATAAAATCACAGTGATTCGAAGGGGAGGGTTTAAGAAAAATCACAATCTTTTCCTCTTGATTTTTCATTCGAATAAGATGTTTATATACAACTTAAATTAAATATAATTTTCTAAAATACATACGTAATAAAATAGATGTATAAACATAAATAAATAACTTCCTAAAATAGATAATTTCTTAATATATGAACTTATTAAATTAAGAATTTATCAAGCGTGTAATTTAAAAAAAAAATTAAGAACTATTAAAGTTGAGGGATGAAATTTATAAAAGTTAGGTTTAATCTTTGTACTAATGATTAATCCTTTCAATTTAATAAAATTTGTAACCAATTAATCTTCAATAAGAAAAAATCAATCTTTTGTGTGAATATATAGGAAGTGTATACCTAATTCAGAAATACACTTTATTATTACACCTTGACAACAGGAAAATGCACTCTTTATTCTTGTGTTCCAACTTGAATTAACTTGCTCCAATAAATTTTCTTTCAAAATTTCTGTCATGAATGGTGCTCAAAATAACAACCACTTCAATTCAAAACCTCAAACTTGAAATGGGAAAAGGTTCACAGATTCTCGCGGCATGGTTAGTTATTGACGTGTTCCACTCAACATGATCAAAAATGTGTTGTTAAGCGTTTAGAAAATCATTTCAAACAGACTCTTAATTTAAAAATATCGTACACGCTAAATAATTTTGAACAGCAACTATTTTTTAGAAAAAATGGAAAAAATTAAAGAAAAACGTTTTAATTTTTGGATTAACATGTATTGCTAAATTGAGTAAACTTTAACACGTTTAAATTTCTTTTCATATTTTTGGATTAACATCTATGAATATAGCCAAAGCGAGCATTAGCCCTTTTTTTTGGCTACATGAGCTACAAAGTCCAGCTTTGCCTCCTCTATATTTATTGCGTGTTGACTCTTGGAGTTGAAATTTAGAGCAAATGATATATATATATATATATATATATATATAGGAAAATTGCACAATTTAAAATAAAATAATTAAAAATAGATATAAATATGATAATTTTTTTTATAAATAGTAATAATCATTGATAACAGATTAATGACTATCCGTAATAGTTACGGATATATATATATATTTTTTTTTTTTTTTAGAATTTTGTCAATAGATATCACTGATATTAGTCTATAGTGATAACTCTTTTATCAATGGCTATCAGTGATAAGCATATCCGTGATTATCTCTAATTTTTTTGTCATATTTACAAAATATTTTATATTTTGTTATATTTGTCATTTTTTTGGGCATGATTGTTATTTATGTCATCAATCCTTTCTATATATATATATATAACATATTCATCACCATTTCTCCTCTCAACTTCCTATATTACTTGTTTATTTTTCTTTCTATATATTCTCTCTCTTTAATTGATAAATACTACAAACGATGGCTGTTTGCCCATTTGTTTGCTTAGCTCCTTTAGTTGCAACACTAAGTAATGATTCCAACAACCCCATGAATAATCCCATAAACAATTCCTTCCTTAAAAAACAAACCATTTCTCTTCCTCACCATGCATTGCTTTCCACTCCCTTCAAACCTTATCATTCTCAAAACAAATCTTCATTTCTAACAGTAAGTTTTTTTGTTTGTTTTTTGGGTAAATGGGTCTTATTAGTTGTATAAATTCATGTGGAGTTATTGGAAATGGCATGCAGGAAGATATTGGGCATGAGGGTGCAGTTAAAGGAAGGATTTTGAAGCATGTTTTGAGAGAAATAGGAGATCCTTGGGAATGTTTGAACCTAATTGATGCAACCCAACGCCTTGGAATTGCTTGCCATTTTGAAGAGGAGATTGAAGCTGTTCTGCAGAGGCAATACGTCTTATTTAATGCACTTCATCAATTTAATCTTCACCAGGCTGCCCTCCTTTTTCGACTTTTCAGACAACAAGGTTACATCGTGTCTGCAGGTTTCATATTCCATTCCTTTTAACTAATATTCAACAAGTTTACGGTCAAACCGTACCTTTTAAAAGTGTTCATCAATGATTAACAATACTTTTTGTTGAGGATCTCTCGAAAAGATGAAGGGGCCTCACTCATAATATAATTCACATGAACTACTCCTCCTATCACCAATTGATTTTAGGATGAAATCTGATGATGTCTAATACTCTTGTAAAATTTAGAGTGGGTTTGGAATAGCTTTTGAAAAAAAATGTATTTTTTTTTATAAATAAAATGACTTTTCTATAACCTTCATTGTACAAATTATTAATCGAAACTTTATTTAGTATAGTTTCTTGAGTGATTTTAGATGATTAAATGTTTTTTTTTTTTTTTTTTTTTTTTTAAATCTTAATAAACAAAAAGTATTTTAAAAAAAAATTAATTTTGAAGAAACACTTTTAAGAGATGGATTATCCAAAGCGAGCATAGCCCTAAGCTGGCATATGTATGATTTGATGACCAAGAGGTCTGTGGTTCGAATCCCTCCACCCCAATGTACTCAAAAAAAAAAAAAAAAAATTGAAAAAACTTCAAAATATTTATTTATGGAAAACAATATATTTATAATTTATATAAAATTTTGTAAGTGACTATTACTGATAGAAGTCTATCAGTGACATTCATATATCAACGATAGAGTCTATTAGTGTTAGTCATTGATTTTTTTTCATATTTACAAAATGTTTTAAAATTTGTTAAATTTGCCATTATTTTGGGCATGATTGTTGTTTGTGCAACCACAAACCTTTGAATATGTACAACCAAATTGTTTATTGTAAGAGAAATTGCACCCGGTGTCAATTTTGAGTAAAATAATTAAAAATATAGCATTTTTTTAAAATATTTACAAATATAATGATTTTTATCACTGATAGTTCTATCAGTGATTGTCACAGATAGCAGATTAATTACTATCAGTTACAACTACTGATATACCTTTGTTTTTTTTATAGAATTTTGTCATTGTCTATAGTAGCTATATATCACTGATTTTTTTGTTATATTTGCAAAATATTTTATATTTTGTTATATTTGTCATTATTTTAGACTTGATTGCTATTTATGTCACGAACCCTTATTTTGAAGTACTTTTTAAAAATGCAAGATACAAAAAAATATTTTTAAAATTTTAATTAATAAAAACCACTGGAAAATCATAAAAATAGAGAAAATGCACTTAGAAGTGCTATAGAATTCACTTTAAAGTATTTAAAATCATACCGAAATGCACTTAGAAGTGCTATAGAATTCACTTTAAAGTATTTAAAATCATAGGTAGATCTTAATATTTGGCAAATCCCTAATCAAACTGTATCAGCCACATTGGGTGACCTCCTCAAATAATTTCTCCTGGAAAACACATTTTTCAAAAGGCATCCCAAACTCTTATATTTACTCTTTTCAAACTCTTGTCTTTTTTTTTTTTTACAACATGGGGTGGTGGGGATTGAACCTAGAACCTCTTGGTCATTAGGCAATACCGGAACTATGTTCTTGTTGGCTTTTCAAACTTTTGTTAGTACATATGTATTGATATATTGTTTGAAAAAATGAACAGATGTGTTCAAAAGTTTCTTGGACAAGAAGGGGAAGTTTAAGGAAGAGCTAAGAGAAGATATGAATGGGCTGATAAGTTTATATGAAGCTTCACAGCTATGCATGAATGGAGATGACATTATTCTTGAAGAAGCTGAAAAATTCAGCAGTTATTGGCTAAATGCTAGGGCTGAAAATGTTGATCATCATTTGGCCAATTTTGTTCATAATACTTTAGCTTATCCCCATCATAAAAGTGTGGTGAAATTTATGGTGCCTAACTATTTTGGAGATATTCAATGCCCAAACAAATGGATTCATATTTTTCAAGATGCTGCAAAAATGGAGCTTTATACAACTCAAGACTTATGCCAAAACGAAATCGCTCAATTTTTTAAGTAAGTATATTCAAGGGTTTTTTTTATGATATTTTATTATAGTTTTTCAAGATTTTGGAAAAAAAAGTTTTTTTTTTACAAAGATATTTAATTATTGTAGGGTGAGGAATTGAACCCTGACCATAGTCAAGTGTACAATATTTTGCTAATCGAGCTAAGTGAGAATTTTGGAGAGAAAGAAAATAAAAATGGGTTATAAAGACTATTGAAGTCAGATTTGGTGTGTGTTTGGTATCACTTCCTAATTTAAGTATATCTATCTACATCTTTTAAAAGTATTTTAAATAACAAATTGTTTAGTGATTCTATTTTTTTTTTTTTTTTTATCATTCCATCTTTCTAGCCCTTCTTCAAAAAGAGATTTTCTCTTTTTAAATAATCTAAGGTGGGAGGATTTGAACCTCATACCTCATGGTTGAGGGAACAACTTCTATGTCAATTGAGCTATACTCGGTTTGACATCAACTCAAAAGCTTAAGCAGGTAGGTTAAAGGATGAGATTATCATCAAATGCTGCATCATGGTGCTTCAAATCGAAGTTGTTTTGTAATTATGATACTTCTACCATACCGCTTAATTGGAAAACTTTCCTCTAGCCTCTCATTTTTATATTTTTTTTCTCTTTAATCAATCGAAGTATTTTTTTTTTTTTAAAAAAAGCAGGTAGGTTAGGATAAATCTAATTATATCAATACTCTAACACCCCTTTACTAGTGGCTTCAAAATTGGTAGAAGAACCCACAAGTGAAAAATCAATATTAATTGAGAGGAATTGACATTACAAGGATTCAAACACACAGAATCTCTTACTCTCATACCATGTCACAATCAACTAAACAAATTATTTTTGTAATAAATTATTTTTATTGAAGTTATGCTAAACAAACTTCAAATTCCAAACATGCTATATAAAATGTAATTTTATTGAAAAATCATTCTTTTCACAAGCTATTCAAAACACGCTTATAAGTTTTTCAATTTAAATAGATTAGTCTCATTCAAAAGACCGTCATCTTTACTAATACATACATTTTCTTCATGTTGGTGTTTATTCAGATGGTGGAAAGAAACAGATTTGGCAAAAGATTTGAATTTTGCTAGAGATCAACCCATTAAATGGTATTTTGCTTCAATGGTTTGTCTCACAGATTCCTTCTACTCCGAACAAAGAATCCAACTTGCAAAATCCATCTCTTTCATATATCTCATTGATGATCTTTTTGATGTATTCGGATCTCTCGACGAACTCACCTTATTCACGGAAGCCGTTTCTAGGTTAGAAGGCTGCATTGTCAATCAATTTTATTTTTAAATGAATTCTCGTATCATTGCCAACATGAACATAGCTCGGCATAATGTACGAACTATTGACCGAAATGTCATAGGTTCAAATCTCACACCCTGCATGTTGTCGACACAAATTCTATAAATATTATTATATTTAATATGTTATTGGAATCAATGTTTTGTAGATGGGACTTGGCTGCTGCTGAAGGATTACCAGACTGCATGAGAATTTGTTTAAGATCTCTATTTGAAGTTACAAATGAAATAAGCTACAAGATCTATCAAAAGCATGGTTGGAATCCTATTCACTCCTTACACAAAGCGGTATAGTTTAAATACATTTGATGGTTTTATGTACTTAAATTATAAGTTTAATCCTTAAACTTGTGATTAATCAATTTCTAAACTTTAAACTTTGGATTTTGTGTCTAATAATGCCTCTGTGATAATCATTTAATTTTTTAAAATTCAACCTATAAATACTACTTCCACCTATGAGTTTCTTTGTTTTGTTATATACATTTTACTAGTGTTTTCAAAATCCAAACAAAAGTTTGAAAATTAAAAAAAGTTGAGTGTTTTCAACATCTTTTGGAGTAACATATTTGGTACCATTTTATGGAACTTATGGTTGAAACGTAACAACCGAATTTTCAAGGATGGTTCAAAAACTTTTTCATAGCTTTGGGACGATATCATATAAAACATTGCTTCCTGGTGTTCGAAATCTAAGTTATTTTGTAACTATGGTTTATCTGTCATTGTACTCAATTAGAAGACTTTTCTCTAGTCTCTCTTCCTCTTTTTCTCTTGAACATCAATGAATTATCTTTTTTTTTTTTAAAAAAAAAGGTTTCTAAAAATTTGTTTTGGTTTTGAGAGTTTGACTACAAATACAAATGTTTCCAATTGAGAAAGATGAAACCCATGGTAAGGAAATAGCGATAATACAAGTATAATTTTTAAAAACCAAATAGTAGTTATCAAAAAGGGGTTTAAGTTTTTTACCGGTTCGTTATAATTTATAAACTTATTAAACATGAAATTAAAAGTTCAGGGTATTATTAGAAAAAAAAATCAATTTTATATCTAATAGATGTCTTAACTTTTTAAAAATGTTAAAATATATCCAAAATTTATTAGACACAATTGAAAGTTCAAAAATTTGTTCAAAAATTTATTTAAGACTCTTAAAAGTTTATGGACTAACCTCGTAATTTTGTCAATTCTAACCAAATATTTAGAGGACTAAAGAGTTTGATAACTTTTGCAGTGGGCTAAATTATGCAAGGCATTTTTAGTTGAAGCTGAATGGCTGAGTTCTGGGCATTGTCCAAGTTCAGAAGAATATTTGAAAAATGGAGTTATCAGCAGCGGCGTCCACGTTACTTTAATACATGTTTTCTTTTTATTAGGCCAACAAATAAGTAAGGAAACTGTGGAACTTTTTGACGATGATTTAGACATTGTTACATCTACTGCTACAGTACTGCGGCTTTGGGATGACATGGGAAGTGCCAAGGTTAGTCTTAATAACCAATCTGTTCTTTTTCTTCGAGTTCAACAAACGTGTGGCGGGGATTTAAACCTCAAATCTCAAAAGAAGAAAATTATATCATTTTTTTTTATATTCGTGAGTGTTCGGGTCAGCTCACGTCGCTTGACCCTACAACATTTTGCGTCATTAAAAGGGTGTCATATAATGTATCGATCTTTTTTTGCGCTTTTGTTCTTTGTTATTCGATTCTATCGTAACAAGGTACGTGCCCACCAAAACTCATTCCTTCTAAGATGACATCAATAGTATCAAGATCCTTCATGACCACTAGGTCAACTCTGTATGATTAAAAAATTATGTCATTTTACTCTTGAACTATGGTCATGTTAGTAGTCGTGCATTTTTTTTATTTTTTTCTAATCTCAGAAGAAAAAATTATGTCATTTTATTTCTGAAGTATACTCATGTTGAGACTTCACGCATGCTTTTACGCTACTTATTAAAATACTAATATATATACTAGAGAATTATTTTGTACTTATTTAATTAGGTCATTCAGATGAAAAATATAAATGAACTAAAATGTATTTACATGATGTTGTATTGTACATAGGATGAGAAGCAAGACGGTCGAGATGGGTCATATTTAGAATATTACATGAAGGAGCATCCAGGTATCTCCTACGAAGAAACACAACAACATACTATGAACAAAATTAGTGAAGCATGGAAGACTCTCAATAGAGAATGTCTATTATCCAACCTATTTCCGACCAAGTTCACTCAAGCCTGTCTCAATGTCGCAAGAGCAGTTCCTATAGAATATAACTATAGCAGAAATCAATCCATTATGAGCCTCGAAAACCTTATAAAAAAATTGCTTTTTCATGATGTGGAGATGTAAATACAAATACAAATCAAGTCATTATATTATATATGTTGTAGCGGAAAAAAAAAATGATGTCTTAGGATTAGGGGTAAACTCTTATTAATAGTACTTGGTTAATCCTTTTAGTTTCCTTTTGTGTTTTTAGTTTCCTTTTAATTAGTTTTCTTTTGTGTTTTTAGTTTCCTTTTAATTATGTCTCATGAATTCATTAACTTTTGATTTGATTGATATTTTGAGTTTAGACTTCTTGAAGAAGATTCTACTTTGTCAAAATAGACTACGTCGTCATAAAACCACACTCGAGTCGTTTGCTACTTGTTGTGTATTGACACGCCCTCCCCATATTACCCTTCTAGAACCTAGGATGTGTCGGGCCAACAATAGATCTCATCTAACTATGGAATTTATTGTCAAACTTTTCAAAACTAAATTTATTATATTTTTTAAAACAACAAGTGGCTAACAAAACAAGTTTTTAAAATTTCTGACAGAGTTTCTCTTAAAAATTGGATAAAACACATCTGAAATGAAAAAATACACTCCAACACCATTACCAAGTGTGCCTTATTCACCGATCATAAATAAGTTCAAAAATATAAAACTACAACATAACAAAACCATTAAATGGTGAAGCTTATATCTTCCGGTTACAAAAAATCAACCCAAATACTGAAATAGGTGTAATGTCATCAAAATATATGCTAGTCACTCTATTGTAAAAACAAGGCGTCAATATTACATTTACATGCAAAATGATATGTAATCTAGCTAGATGACCTTTACCGACGCCGTTTTAAATCGCGTCGGTAAAGATCTGGAAATAAAAAACTCCTAAGGCCCGATTTCTTCTTCTCCTTCATCATTTTGTCTGCTCTCTCTTCATCTCCCGAAATCGGCGCCTCCTCTCCACACTATCGTGCCACCGTCGTCTCTGTCGTCTCCTCCCTCCTCTTCATTCGCGCCTCCATCCTCTTCTCCCTCCGCTCCATTACTGTCGCTGTCCCCTCCTCCCTCATCTCCATTACCGCCGTAGTCGTCTCCTCCCTCCGCTCCATTATCGTCGTCGGCGTCTCCTCCGTCCTCTCCATTATCGTCGGCGCCATCTCCTCCCTTCCTCTCCGCTATCACCGCCACCCCTGAATCGGTAAATTTCCCTTTCATTTTAGAAATCAGGGTTGTTTCGATTTAATTTTGTTGATTTTGTTTTATGGGTGTTTTTTGTTCTTTGTTGATTGAGATGGGTTCTGATTATTATTGCAATTTGTTTTTTGTTCTTGGTTAATTTTGTTGATTGAGAAGAACTTAAAATGTTTAGGAAGAAGAACTTGAAATTGGTGTGGATTAATGGGTTCTGAAGTGGATTAATGGAAGAAGAACTTGAAATGAATTCAATTTAGGGATTTGATTATGAGATTGATATTTTTGTAATATTTAGGATTTGGGGGAAATCTATAGATTGATATTTTTGTAATGTTTAGAGATTGATATGTACATTCTGAGCACATTGCAATACATCCTGATAAGATTTGTTTCATCGGCCAGTGTTCATTATTTTTGCCTTAATTCCTAAATAATGTTTAGGAGTTGCAATGTTATACCAATAATGTTTAAGAGTTCAATGTTATACCTCTTATGCTCAATAGATTATGAGTACATTTTCATTTTAGTTTAGGGGTGATACTCGCAATTCTTAATAATTTAGAGGATCACCCCAATTCTTAAACTATCTCAATTTTAATCTCACTTCTTAATGTAAATCATACATTTTATAAAGTTAAACTATCCTAATTTTAATCTCAATTCTTAATCCCCATTCACTAACTTAAACTGAACGAGTTGGCTCTTGAGGGTTGTCTTCTACTACTCCCGACTCTAATGGACTAAAACTTTAACTCATAGATACCTAATTCTATTGTCTAACTTCTCTTACAGGTTTTATCCCGAGTTGGTTTGAAAAGGATATATAATTAAGAATGAGTAAAACATGAATTAAACTTAAACATAGGTTCTCATTGGAGTATAGAGAAGGGGTAGTCCGATTTCTAGCATCGGCGAAGTTTCACGTTAATAATTCGGGAAAGATAAGATGCACATGCAAAAAGTGCATGAATGCAATGTGGGAGTCATTGGATGAATTGAAACAACATTTATTCATAAACGGAACATCTCATTCATATAGTCATTGGGTATTTCACGGAGAACCAGTCGACTTACCTATAGAATTAGAAGGTCAAACATCTCATTCAATACACGGTGATGGATTGGATAGTGAAAACTGTAATGTTGCTGAAGAAAATGAGATGTTGAATCTTCTAAGAGGAACTCGCACAGGAGAAACTAAAAAAGAAAACGGATATGGAGGCCATGAAGAAAGAAATCGATGAAAAATATAAGAAAAAAACAACAAGAAGATATGAAGGCCATGAAAAAAATGCTCGAACAATTGAGTCAAACACCAAGACAATAAGCATCAAACGTGGTATGAACTATTTCACTCTCGTAATAAAACCGAATAGATTTTGTTATCTGTTGCGTGATTTATTGCGTATTGCAAGTGTACGGGTCAAGTTTTAATATAGTGATTTAAGTAAAGAGTATCGTCCAGGATTGGTTTTCTAGATCAATTGAGTACCGTAGGTACTAACCACAAATTTTATTTAAATTAAAAAGACCTTGAGTGTGAGTGAAAATTAAATGACTGAAAAGTAATGGGAAACCTTTTGGAGAGAAAAACCTAAGGAATTGATTTCATCGAATAGATTCATGCTTAATTAATCTATTAATCCAAAAATAGTCATGCATACAATTATAGGCCAAGAAGAACAAAATCATAAAAGACTCGCCCGAGCTCAATTAATTCCCTTCCCTTTGAATAAAACTAACATGTCTATCTAGTTTTTAATAGAAAAGAAAGGCATTAAGCAACTTCTATTAGTGGCCTCTAAGAGAATTCTTCATGTCCATGCAAGAATTTACAAATAGCCATGCGGTTGAGTTCTACTTTAAAAACTACTTTTTCAAGCTAGAGATTAAACAAACAACAATTTATACTTTGGCCAAAAGGATAAAAGTATTAAGCAAACAACCACACGAATAATTGATACAATATGAAGAACTTAGATTAATCAAACATGAAAACTAAATCGATTACATCAATCCCCTAAGTAAGAGCCTAGCAACTCATAATCACTAAAATAATGCTTAGACAAAGTTTAGAATCCATAAAATAAAGCAATAAAATCAAAGGTAAAGGAGAAAAACTTTTGTAGCGTGCCAAGCCTCGTTCCCGATGTGATTTGGACGTTCTCGAGCCTCCAAATCTCTTATTCCGCTCTCTAGAGTGTCCCTCAACCTTTCCCAAGCGTGTATTTCGAAAATAGGGTTTAAATCTCCCAAAAATTGGTCTCCCCGTCGAATGGAGAAAAATCTGCATTTATAGTAAAAATCGATATAGCGTCTCGACCCTATCCTGCGAAAATGTGTAAAACTAAATTGGAAAGCCAGCGTCTCGACACTACGGAAGGAAAAAACGCTGATGAGATTATTCGGAGCGTCTCGACGCTCTCGTGTAGCGTCTCGACGCTACTGCTGCGGGATAAATGGCTTGAAGGAGAATTTTTTATCGTCTCGACGCTACTGCTGCGGGTTTTCTGGCTTGATCTCCTTCTTCTCTTGACTTGGCTTCTTCAATGATCACCCAATTGACTCATCTTTTCAATAGTAATCCCCATAGAGCTCCAAATTGCTCCATTTGCTCAATTTCTACACAACAAACAGAAATTAACGTGAAAGTACTCGTTTGAGCAACAAAACTAGCGATAAAAAGTCTCTAAAGATAGCACACTTTGTGTGCTAGTGTGCTATCATTATCCTGTAGCTATGGTAGCAAAATATTGTATGAATTAATATTATTCGTAGTATGGCTATCCTGCAGTTATGGTAGCAAAATATTGTATCCGATTTCGAGTTTATAGGGGATGCAATATATTTGTATGCAATATTAATAATTAGTTCGGAGTTTAAAAGTAGGATTGATTGTGAGTTTAAACATTCAAAGTATGTAAATTAGTTTAGTTCTATTGGATTGAGTGATTTTTTTTTGCACTTTATGAGATTTTGTAAAGTTTGTGGTTAGTTGAATACATTTAGGTAAAGTTTGGTTAGTAGGTGAGTTTTTGTAAACTTTGTGGTGTTGATTTATGAGATATATTAGGTTGAGTACATTTCATATTTGTATGCAATATGAATAATTAGTTCGGAGTTTAAAAGTATGATTGATTGTGAGTTTAAACATTCAAAAAGTATGATTGAATAGTTTAGTTCTATTATTGGATTGAGTGAACTTTTTTGCACTTTATGAGATTTTGTAAAGTTTGTGGTTAGTTGAGTACATTTAGGCAAAGTTTGGTTAGTAGGTGAGTTTTTATAGACTTTGTGGTGTTGATTTATGAGATATATTAGGTTGAGTACATTTCATATTTGATTTATTGTGAGATTAAACATTCAAAGTATGATTGATTAGTTTAGTTCTATTGGATCGAGTGAACTTTTTTGCACTTTATGTGATTTTGTAAAGTTTGTGGTTAGTTGAGTACATTTAGGCAAAGTTTGGTTAGTAGGTGAGTTTTTGTAAACTTTGTGGTGTTGATTTATGAGATATATTAGGTTGAGTACATTTCATATTTGTATGCAATATGAATAATTAGTTCGGAGTTTAAAAGTATGATTGATTGTGAGTTTAAACATTCAAAGTATGATTGATTAGTTTAGTTCTATTGGATTGAGTGAACTTTTTTTGCACTTTATGAGATTTTGTAAAGTTTGTGGTTAGTTGAGTACATTTAGGTAAAGTTTGGTTAGTATGTGAGTTTTTGTAGACTTTGTTGCGTTGGTTTATGAGATATATTAGGTTGAGTGTACATTTCATATTTGTATGAAATATGAATAATTAGTTCGGAGTTTAAAAGTATGATTGACTGTGAGTTTAAACATTCAAAGTATGATTGATTAGTTTAGTTCTATTATTGGATTGAGCGAACTTTTTTTGCACTTTATGAGATTTTGTAAAGTTTGTGGTTAGTTGAGTACATTTAGGCAAAGTTTTGTTAGTAGGTGAGTTTTTGTAGACTTTGTGGTGTTGATTTATGAGATATATTAGGTTGAGTACATTTCATATTTGATTTATTGTGAGATTAAACATTCAAAGTATGATTGATTAGTTTAGTTCTATTGGATTGAGTGAACTTTTTTGCACTTTATGAGATTTTGTAAAGTTTGTGGTTAGTTGAGTACATTTAGGTAAAGTTTGGTTAGTAGGTGAGTTTTTGTAAACTTCGTGGTGTTGATTTATGAGATATATTAGGTTGAGTACATTTCATATTTGTATGCAATATGAATAATTAGTTCGGAGTTTAAAAGTATGATTGATTGTGAGTTTAAACATTCAAAGTATGATTGATTAGTTTAGTTCTATTGGATTGAGTGAACTTTTTTGCACTTTATGAGATTTTGTAAAGTTTCTGGTTAGTTGAGTACATTTAGGTAAAGTTTGGTTAGTATGTGAGTTTTTGTAGACTTTGTTGCGTTGGTTTATGAGATATATTAGGTTGAGTGTACATTTCATATTTGTATGAAATATGAATAATTAGTTCGGAGTTTAAAAGTATGATTGACTGTGAGTTTAAACATTCAAAGTATGATTGATTAGTTTAGTTCTATTCGATTGAGTGAAGTTTTTTGCACTTTATGAGATTTTGTAAAGTTTGTGGTTAGTTTAGTACATTTAGGTAAAGTTTGGTTAGTAGGTGAGTTTTTGTAAACTTTGTGGTGTTGATTTATGAGATATATTAGGTTGAGTACATTTCATATTTGTATGCAATATGAATAGTTAGTTCGAAGTTTAAAAGTATGATTGATTGTGAGTTTAAACATTCAAAGTATGTGAATTAGTTTAGGTCTATTGGATTAAATGATTTTTTGTGCACTTTGTGATTATTTCGTTGAGATTTGTGAGATTTTTTATTTTTCCTGCAATATGGTTAATTAGTTTGCTTCATGGTGGATGAACTTTAGTTTAGGTTTCCTTGATCAAAGAAAGTAACTTTTTGTGAATGTTATGGTATATGAAGTGTCATTTGTATTCAAATTTATATTTTGGATGACCTTATTTTTCTTTTGTGAATTTTTGTAAACTTTGTGGTGTGGATCCTCCTTTTGTAAACTTAGTAGGTGAAATTATGGAAAAATTATTATTTTCATACTAAACTTTGATACGTAATCTCCTACTTTGATTTTTTGTGAAAAATTGATTAATATGTATATGGTTTAAGTACTTATAAGTTTCAGAATTAGGTGTTCATGATCGATGAACGACCGGGAAGATCGTGATAACGAGATTTGAAAAGCTTTCACCTCGTTACATTCAAGTTTTGTTTTTAAACTTTTATTTCTTGTGTTATTGAATCACTTATGAGTATTGTACAAACTTTGTTACATTTAAGTCTTTAATTTTCATTTTTATTTCATGTTTTGTATTAATCATACTGGAATATTGTACGAACAAATTTTTAAAATTTTTCTGAATGTTGGTTATATTCATATATATTCACTTGCAAAATAAATATGATTTTTTTTTGTAGATTCTAATGATATTGAAAGACTAATTATTATTTGTTTGGGAAAATTGGTAATATTAAACGCCCTAAATCCTGAACTCCCCATTGTTTTTAAGAAAAATCGGTGATATTATTTGAAATTGTGAAAGAAAAATGTTGACGCCATAAAAAACACGTCGGTATTCGTACCTCTGTCGACGCCACAGACACACGTCGCCAAAAACACAAACAAATGGCGACGCGTATATTTGCCGACGCTACATGTCGACACCACGGTCAGGAGTCAGCAAAACCACCCATCATTATCGACGCGCGTTTGTGGCGTCGACAGGGTTACAAATACCGACGCCAGTTGTTCCCGTTGGCAAATATTAGGTTTGTCGACGCGAGACCTTAGCGTCGGTAAATATTAGCTTTGCCGATGCGAAAGACTCGTGTCGGCAAATATTGCGTTTGTCGACGCGCAGCAATTTACGCGTCGGTAAACCCTTTCCCCACGCACCTACCCGAACTACAATCCCGACGCTCGATTTTGTATCGAGAATACGTTTGCCGACACATTTTGGCCTTTTGCCCGACGTTTATTAACGTCGGAAAATGCATTATTTCTTTTAGAACCTATTGAAATTTTGAAAAAGAAAATGTGAGCTAAGAAGCTCAATGACTGGCAATAATTCTCAAGAAAATAAATTTAAGAAAATCGTTAACAATAACATTAGTTAAGGGTAGCTTATGAACATTAACATATTCTTGTAGGTAAAAATTCTTTAAATAGTTGTAAATTTATTTTTTAAAATCATCCAGGAATATTCATCAACATCGACATTTTATCGTTATTTTCATCGACATTTTCATAAAATTGAGATTTCGATATTTACGTCAACATCAACATTTAAATCCTTGTTATACCTGGTTTAAGTTAGTAATTAAATATTTATCAAAAAAAAAATAGTAATTAAATAAGTAAGAGATTAAATTATAATTTTAATATCTAAGCGGGTTTGATAACGCATTCAATTTTTTATTTTTAGTTTTTAATATTTCTAGTTTCTGTTTTTTATTTTCAATTTTTTAGAAACAAAAATCATATATGTTTTATAACTGTTTTTTATTTTTCTATTTTTAAAAAATAGAAAACCAAACTTGTTTTGAAAATTGATTTTGGTTTTTTATTTTTGAAAACAACAAAAGTTAAAAGTTGGTCCTTTCAACTTCAATTTTATATCTAATAATTCACCCAACTTTCAAAAGTCTATAATAGATATTTAAACTTTAAATTGTAGGTCCATTGTTTACTAAACTTAAAATATACCGAATACATCTTTACTCTTTTAATTTTGTATCTAATAGATCCCTTACACTTGAAACCATTTTTATATCTAGCATATCAATTATCAATTAATTTTCATTATTTAGCTAGTAGTCTGTAATTTCAAATAAACTTATAAGGGCAAAAATCAATTTATACCCCTAAACTTTTAGGTTGTATCAATTTAAACCATAACTTTCAATTGTATCAATTTAAACCCTGAACTTTCATAATTGTATCAATTTACACTCTTTGTTAGAAAAATGTTAGTTTTTACACGTGTGGATACTTGTAATTTATCAATTCAACCCCTAAATTTTCATATAATTGATTCAATTATGAAAGTTTAGGGATTTAATTGTTAAAATTATAAGTTTCTACTCGTTTAAATTATTTTTTTCTTCAAATAAAATCTAACATAAAGTGTAAATTGATACATTTATAAAAGTTTAGTGTTTGAATTGATATTATCGTTAGTTTAGAGTTTAAATTGATACAACTCCCGATTGCCCAACTTATAATTATGCATGATTGTAGAGAAATTGTTTCAAGGAATTGTTGTGAATTTTTCAGTAATTTCATGATTTTAGTTGTAATTATCGTTCTAGAAAAGTTTTGAGATTTATGAAATGTTGTTTAAGAAAGAACCTGATTTTAGAAATGTTTGAGATGTTTTATGATTAATTAATTTGAGATTCATAAATGTTTTATTTTGATTAAGAAATGTTGTGTATTTATGAAATGATGTTTGGAAATGACGTGACCTACCTAGTGTGGTTTGAGAAATGATAAGTATTATTTAGAAATTGTTTTCAAACCACTAGAGTTTGTACAACTCGCGGTGATTTCTCGATACATTTATGTGAATGTGTTTTTGTGGGGTATCTATGAGGTCTTTAGGACTCGCTCTAGCACACACATAAACTTTGTCTTTTGGGGCTACTCTACGCGTGTATATGACCACGATTGCTATGTCATACATCTTAAGATTACTTGGTGTATAATATGACTAATTTTTTCTGGCTATGTGTCTTGAGTTTACTCGATGCATAGTATGACTAGTTTCTCTATTATATATACGTTGAGTATCCATGTATATAGTATGACCAATTTTTCTTATTATGCGTATCAAGATTACTCTACTCTAGTATGACTAGTCTTCTCTACTTTGCGTGTGGAGATTACTCAATGTCATTACGACCAGTTTCAGGTACAGATTTGGTGACGAGTTTTGATAACCCACGTTAATGTTTTGAAGAAGTTGTTGTTACATATTTTCCTACGTGTTTAATTACTTTGAGCATAAATTGCACTAGGATTTAGGTTATTTTACATGGCTTAATCTTTTGTTTGCTATGGATTTAAGTTTTCTTAAAAAGTATGTTCTTAACTTACCATTTACTGAGCCTGTGTTAGCTTTTCCTTTCTTCCTTAATTATTCTACTAAGTAACACTTGAGTTTCCAGCGAGTCTACTAGTCGACATTTGTCGTCAAACTCATCTAGTAATTGCATATGTCATCTTTTGTATGTACACATATAGCTAGATAGAAAAGTTTTTGTAAATGATATAGATTTTGTTGCGTAGAATATATTGATGGTTGCTTAAAAGGGCATAATTTATAGGTCAAAAAATCAATTTATACCCTTAAATTTTGGAGGTTGTATCAATTAAAATCATAAACTAATGATTGTATCGATTTAAAAATCATAAACTAATAATTGTATCAATTTAAACCCTGAACTTTCATAAATTGTATCAATTTATATCATCTCTTAAAAAAATGTTAGTTTTCACACGTGTGGAGACTTATAATTTATCAATTAAACCCATAAACATTCATACAATTGATTCACTTATGAAAGTTTAAGGGTCTAATTGCTAAAATATAAGTCTTCGTGTGTTTAAATTAACGTTTTTAAAATAAAATCCTAACAAAATGTGTAAATTGATACCCTTTCGAAAAGTTTAGAGTTTAAATTGATATAATCATTAGTTTAGGATTTTAATTTATACAACTTCCAAAGTTTAAGGATATAAATTGATTTTTTCCCAAATTTATAATATGGATGTACAATACTCTTGAATTCAAGTTGTGTTTATACTTTAAGAGTCGTTTGGTTGGCGTCTTTGAGGGTGGACATCAGTATGAGAATGACTTTATGATGGTCATCTCCACGTTTGGTTGACGTCTTAGAATTTTGTTACGATAAATCAATAACAAAGAATAAGTAAGTGCAGAAGAAGAACGACACGGATTTACGTGGTTCACTAACGTCGTGTTAGCTACGTCCACGAGTAGAAGGGAGAGCAGTATTATTACGATGTAGGAGAGATTACAAATGAACAGATAAAAGGCGGTTGAAGTCATTAGAAGGTTTATATATGACACCCTTCTAATGACCTAATACAAAATGGGTCAAAGCCCAAAACAGCTAAGTAAAAACCCAAATTCAAGGCATTCCAACAAATCTCCACCTTGACTTGAATTCTCCCACAACTCACAAATGTACCAGATGCAACACAAAGTTACCAGATGCAACACGAAGTTACCAGATGTACACAAAACTCTCCTTCTACCTCAGAATGCCCCATAAGGGGCCATCAACAATTCAAAACATTTAGCAAGTCCAAACAATGTTGGAACTTGCCATGTGGAACTGGTTTGGTGAACATATCAGCAGGATTATCAGCAGTACCTACTTTCAACACCTTAACCTTCTTCTCACTTCTCAGGAAATGATATCTCACATCTATGTGCTTAGTCCTTTCGTGATGGACTTGATCCTTAGCCAGACATATTGCACTCAGACTATCACAATATACAATGGCCTGATCATGATGCAAACTGAGGTCACCAACTAGCCCTTTCAGCCATATCCCCTCTTTAGCAGCTTCTGTTAAGGCCATGTACTCTGCTTCAGTAGTTGACAAAGTAACTGTAGGCTGCAGAGTTGCCTTCCAACTAACAACTGAACCACCAAGGGTAAACACATAGCCAGTCATAGACCTTCTGTTGTCGACATCTCCAGCATAATCAGAGTCAGAATAGCCGGTCACTAAACACTCTGTATCATTTCCATAAACCAAACTGACATCAGATGTACCTCTAAGGTACCGAAAGATTCTCTTCACAGCTTACCAATGTTCCCTTCCAGGTTGCCCCATGAACCTGCTGGCGACATTAACGGCATGTGCAAGATCAGGTCTAGTGCAGACCATAGCATACATCAAACTACCTACTGCACTAGCATACGGGACTCGAGACATGTAGTCCTTCTCAGCTTCAGATTGAGGTGCAAATTCAGCAGACAAACGAACATTTGCAGTACTAGGAGTATCTATAGGCTTAGCTGATGACATGCCAAACTTGGACAATATCTTCTGAATGTAGCCTTTTTGTGACAAGAAGAGCTTCTTCTGATTTCTTTCCATATAGATCTTCATAACCAAAATTTTCCTAGCAGTACCCAAATCCTTCATTTCAAACTCAGCACTGAGAAGACCTTTCAACTTTTGAATCTCAGACTTGGACTTCGCAGCTATGAGCATATCGTCTACATACAGTAGCAGATAAATAATAGAATTATCATCAGCTTTGTTGTGATACACACAACAATCATAAGGACTCCTGTTGTAGCCTAACTCAATCATGTAACTGTCAAACCTCTTATACTATTGCCTTGGAGACTGCTTTAGTCCATATAAGGACTTCTTCAGCTTGGAGACATAATCTTCTTTACCAGGAAGCTGAAAACCATCTGGTTGGCTTATATAAATCTCTCCTTCCAACTTTCCATGTAAGAAAGCTGTTTTTACATCTAGCTGCTCAAGTTCCAAATTCTGATGTGCCACCATTGCTAGTAACACTCTGATGGAAGTATGTCTGACCACTGGTGAGAAAATCTCATTGTAGTCAACTCCCTCCCTTTGTGTCAACCCTCTTGCAACTACTCGAGCTTTATACTTAATACCTTCCTCGGGTGTGATACCTTCCTTTTTCTTGAAGACTCACTTGCAAGTAACAATTTTTCTCCCTTTAGGCTGTTTGACTAGTTCCCAAGTCTGATTCTTATCAAGGGACTCCATCTCATCGCCCATTGCAGCAAGCCATTTTTAAAACTCACTACATGAAACAACTTCTCTGTAGGTGGATGGCTCATGAGCATCCACATCTTTAGCAACCTGCAGTGCATAGTTCACCATATCTTGATACATCTTTGGAGGTCCAACACCAACTCTCCTAACTCTATCAAGAGCTATACATGGCTGATGTGTCTGTGAACTAGAAGCTTCTGAACTAGCTTCCTGTGAACTAGAACTCTCTGGCATATCAGTTTCTTTTGGCACAGTCTCAGATTCATTTTCAACATGTTGAACTTCTCCACCTTGGGGCTGTGATTCACTCCCAGATGGAATGAATTTCAGCTCCACTTGTTTATCAACATTACTAACATCTTCTGCAACAGTAGACTTCACAGTAGAGTTAAGCATAGAATTTTCATCAAATATCACATTCCTACTTAGTATGACTCTATTTTCAGAAGATGACCAGATTCTATACCCTTTAACTCCATCCCCAACACCCACATATACACCATTTTTAGCTCTTGGATCTAATTTACCCTCATTAACATGGTAATAAGCAGTACAACCAAAAACTTTAAATAAAGAGTAATTAGCAGGCTTACCAGACCACACCTCGTAAGGTGTGTTACAGTCAATACCTGTGTGAGGTCCACGATTAATCAGAAAACATGTTGTGCTTACTGCTTTTGCCCAAAATTTTCTAGATAACCCAACATTAGAGAGCATGCACCTTGCTCTCTCCAACAAAGTCTGATTCATACGTTCTGCCACACCATTTTGCTGCGGGGTATGTCTGACAGTGTGATGACGGACAATCCCTTCATCCTTGCAGAACTCATTGAACTCAGACGAACAAAATTTCAGACCGTTGTCTGTTCGCAGTCTTTTGATCTTCTTTCCAGTCTAATTTTCCACTAATGCCTTCCACTGCTTGAAATTCTTGAAGGCTTCATTTTTATGCTTCATCATAATTACCCAAGTCATTCTTGAAATCATCAATCATAGACAAAAAAATACTTACTGCCTCCCATAGATTCCACTCGTGAAGGCCCCCAACAATCAGAATGAATGTAATCGAGTGTTCCCTTTGTACAATGAACACCACTCTTTGGAAACTTACTGCGATGTAGTTTCCCAAATACACAATGCTCGCAGAATTCAAGACCCTGCATCTTGTGCCCACAAAGAAGATCCCTCTTAGACAGAATCTGCATCCCTTTTTCACTCATATGACCAAGCCTCATATGCTATAGCTTGGTCATATCCTCTTGGTGAACCGTAGACGATGCAACAGCAGCAGAACCTGTTACTGTAGACCCTGTCAGAAAATACAAGGTGTCACGCTTGACACCTTTCATAACCACCTTAAAACCCTTACATATATTCACAACTCCACATTCACCTTTGAAACTGAAACCCTTACTGTCAAGAACACTCAACGATATCAGATTCTTCGTCATTTGTGGAACGTGTCTAACTTCGTTCAAGGTGCAGAAAATACCATCATGTGTCCGTATCCTGATTGAGCCAATTTCAACTACCTTGTAGACTTCACTGTGACTTCACTGTTGGCCATAGAGATATTGCCTCCATCTATCTGCTCATAAGTTGTAAACCACTCCCTGATTGGACAAATATGGTAAGTGATAGCACAATTAATGAGCTATCTTTATGACTTATTTTATGCTAGTTTTTAAGATTACATATCTATTTTCACGATTATATATGATTATTTTTATAGATATCGAGCATTTTGGAGCAAATTTAGAAGGTTTGTGGTGAAAACTAAGCTTTGGAATGGTGGGAAAAAAAAAATGCAAAATTGCATAAGTCCATTCTCGAACTCAAGCCGCACGCAAGAGAATGGATATTCTAACCTGCATTCAACCAACAAAGCTAGATTATCAACTTATTGAATGTAACCCGTCGTTATATATATATTTCGTCCGCCCTGTCTTCGCCAGCTCACCATCGCAGCTTCATCAAAGCCCATGGATCAGCGCTGCATATGATCGTAGCCCCCAGATTTGCCATATTTGGCCTATAGACGAATTTTGCCCTATTTTACACTATAAATACATATTTTTGAGTTGATCTTGGAGAGACGATTTGGAGAGAAAATCTCAATTTCCAAATTACATACTTTTTAGAGTTTGAAGAGATTTTGGGAGCACAAAGTACAGATTTACATGCTCGGGATCGTGGAGATTGCAGCGGAAACGTGAAATCGACACGAGTTTTATTTCTTCTTTCCCTTTTAATTTGTAGTTTTTTATGGGTTTATTATTGAGTTTATATTTTGAACTATTGAACATGATTAGCTAAACTCTTTTGACTTAGAGCCTTGATGTAACCGTTATTGAACCTTATTCTTTTTAATTAATAGTTGGTATTTCAATTCAATATTGGTTGTGAGAATTTTTCTGAGCTTAATGCATGTTAGGATTTGGCCATTCTTTGCATGATTTTTATATCAATAATTTGAGGTCGAGAGACGATTATTGTTGATGATCCTGAATTGTTTTCCCTGATTTATACATGAGATAGACATATCCTTGTAGATTTTGTGGCCGTTAGAGTTTTACGTTCTTCATATTTGGATTGTCTGAATTGCCATAGAAATATAGGTAATTTACTTTTCAAAGAATATTGTTATTGCTCGAGAGAGAATAACAAGTCTATAGGGTAGAACTTGTCAACAATCTAGAAATTGATTAATTCCATCTTTTAATGAATGAAGAATAGGATGAGATAACGGTGAAGTCATTGCTCAAGTCAATTCCCTAGGATATATCTCTCCTTATTGTTCTTCATATTTTATTTTATGTTTTATTTTGTTTTTACCATATCCTCTTATTTTTCTTCTCTAAATAAAATTGAGTGGTAGTATTCGTGGTAATTAGGTGAACTAGAAAACCAATCCTGAGGACGATATCCGTATTTTCAATACACTATATTAAAACTTGACCCGTACACTTGCGGTATTTTATTGCACTAATTTTGCACAACAGTAAGAAGCTCCAGAGTCAATAATCCACACATCCTTACAATGTGAATCGGTATCAGTTTCTGCCACAGCGGCAAAACCTTCCTTCTTTCCATTCTGCTTTGCTAGCTTAGGACATTGGTTTCTCCAATGCCCTTTCTCCTTACAATATCTACAGACATCGTTAGTTGTAGGACCCTTAGGCTTAAAATTCGATTTCTTCTTTTTCCTTGCATTTTCCGAATTACCATATCCCTTACTAATTGCAGCAACTAACCCGGTTGTCTGTGTTTCTGTACCTGGAGCAGATGCCTTATAGCGGTCTTCTCTGGTATGAAGAGCAGATCTGACCTCTTCTAGAGACAAAGTTTCTTTCCCAACAATAAAAGAGTCAACAAAATTCTCATATGAAGGAGGCAAAGAAACTAACAGAATTAAGGCAGCATCCTCATCATCTATTTTAACCTCAATATTTCGCAAGTCTAGCAAAATTGTATTTAGTTTATCTAGATGGTCTCTAAGAGGCGTACCTTCGTGCATATGCAAAGTAAACAAACGTCGCTTCAAAAGCAACTTACTGGTTAAAGACTTCGTCATGTAGAGACTTTCGAGCTTCAACCAGAGACCTGCAACAGTCTCTTCATCTGCGATTTCAGTGATGACGTCATCAGTTAAACATAGCATGATTGTTGAATGAGCATTCTCCTCCAGGTTATTCCACTCATCGTCATCTGCGTCCACTTTCTTCGTTTTCTTAGACAGCGGTGCCCACAAACCCTTGTTCTTCAACAAGGCTCGCATCTTGATCTGCCATAAACTGAAACTGTTTTTCCCATTGAACTTGTCGATTTTCATGCTTACACCAGATATCTTTGTTATCGAAAAAATGCGGAATTTCGAAAACTAACGATGAGGCTCTGATACCAATTTGTTACGGTAAATCAATAACAAAGAATAAGTAAGCGCAAGAACGACACAGATTTACGTGATTCACTAACGTCGTGTTAGCTACGTCCACGGGCAGAAGAGAGAGCAGTATTATTACGAAGTATGAGAGATTACAAATGAACAGATAAAAGGCGGATGAAGTCATTAGAAGGTTTATATATGGCACCCTTCTAATGACCTAATACAAAATGGGCCAAAGCCCAAAACAGATAAGTAAAAACCTAAATTCAAGGCATTCCAACAAATTTATGCCCAGGCATAGCTTTAGCCGAGGCATCAGAAGTATGGTTTTCTGATGGCCTCCGTTTTAGACTACTTTCTCCGAAAGCCATGGTGATGCCTTGTCCAGGTACGTCATCTTCTTCCCATTGGTGTTTTTTTTTTTAAATCTTCTTCTTCATTCTTTTTTTTTTACAACGTTTCTTCTTCCTAAGTTTAATTTTTTTTTTTTTGTTTAAATCAATTTCAAACTCTGATTTCAAGTTTGTGTATTTTTTCTTCTTTTTTTTTTTTTTTTTTTTGGTAAATTCATTCCAATCTCTGAGAGTTCTGTGTATTTTTTTTTTTTTTTTGTTAAATCGATTTCAGTAACTTCTTGATTTAAGATAAACCAGAATCGCATAGTTATACGATATCGCATAGCTATGCGATGGCATAGGTTGTCAAGTATCGCACATCAACCTATGTTTAGTAATCGATGATAGATTATATTTGGTTTTTGAATTATATAATATTTATCATTAATTCTTCAATTTTATTATTGTATTAATTAATTAACTAGAATTAAAAATTTGTATAATTTTAAATACCTTTCGTTGAACATAATTATTGAGATTTATTGTTAAATAAAATAAACAATTAATTATTTAAAATTTATTTGCAAGTTTTGAAGACATTCTCATGCAGCATCAAACACAAACATCATTTATTCTCATGAAAATCTGATGAGATTCTCATGCAGCACCAAATACAGACATCATTGATTCTCAAACATCTTATTCTCATACATCTCATTTTCCTGACATCTTCTATTCTTAGGCATCTGTAAATCTTCAAACCAAACGACCCAATAGATTAAGTTAAGTTATCAACTAGAGGTACTTGATAATAGATATCATTGCATATTCGGAGTTTATTTGTCATCACAACTCGTTGTAGGTATAGTAAGAATAATTTGGGGTGGGGTTGTGAGTTGTGACACGCGGACCACCGTTTGCTGTCATTGATACTCTCTTTCGCCCTTCTATTTCAACAGATCTAATTTAATTTTTTATTTTATTTTGGTTGTTTTTACCAAACTTCTACAATTTTGTGCGACTTAATGTTATCAAACAACTCGGGAGTACTTTTGTGAGTATTATATGGATAAATTAGTGGGTTGTTTAATAAGGGACTGTTTTTGCTTTTTATTTTTAAAAAACAGATAAGTTTGATAACTAATTCTGTTTTCGGTTTTTTAAAAACGTTTTCAAAATTAAACAAGTAACTTTTAAAAGCAAAAAAGAAAAAGTAGTTTGTATATAAACACATTTCCTTTTTTCAAAAAGTCATTTTTCTTCCAAAGCTCATTTTTTTTTTCCTCTTTGACATATTCTCACCATCAAACAAAAGTTTCTAACCTTTTATCTCTCGCCACGTGCCTGCGACGCGGAGCGGCCGACCTCCTCGAAAAAAAGGAATATTTTAACAAATAAAAGGATCGTCACCAATCTTTTTTATGGTGTGATTGGCACCGAAATACAATAAAATAATTTTTTTTAAAAAAGAAAAGTTATATAACAAAATGGTATGGGAAAACAGAGTTTGGATTCGGGAGTCAATTAAGTGTGGGGAAGGTGTTAGCACCCCACAACTCCCGTTAAAAACGGTGGCCAAATTTATCTTGAATTTAAAAGGTTCTTTAAATGTGAGTTTGCTTGAAAACATTATATTTTAAAACAATGTCTTATTTCTACCGCTCATTACTCCAATATTTGAAGTCATGATCCCATAAAATAAGTGGAAATTATCCATCGATTTTGACTGTATTAGAAATATTCCCGATACTTAGGAATATTCTTCACCTTGAGAATATGAGAGAATATTACAATTTTTCAAACTCCGTCATAGGATAGTCATTCGTAAAAGAGTTTTTTTAAAAACAAAACATTTTTTGTGTTTAAATTAAATTCATTTTTTCTTGGAATCAAAATCTCGGACTCCCAAAGATTATGATCCCTCACCTCAAGAATTCTAGAAAAGCGGACTCTCAAATGTTTCTAGATTCCATTGTAGAAAATTTTATAAAACGGTTTTGAAAACAAACCAAAATCATTTGAGCAAAAAAAGATTAAAAAACTTTGAAATAACATTTTAGTTATAAAACATTCATAAATACAAAAAGTATAATTTTAAAGATTTTGAAATAATTTTACAATGTAATAAAAAGTTTAAAAATATTTGAAAACCTCATCAAAAGATAGCTTTTAAAAACAAAGTATAAACAAAACATATATGCAAAATACAATTTAAAGATTAAACATAATAGCAATATTAAACGAAGCATAGAAATAAATATATAAATGTTATAACAAAGTATGTTAGAAATTTAATAAAACATATTGGAATCGATCTCGGACTTTCAAAGGATCGATCCCGCACCTCAATAATTCTAAAAAATCGGACTCTCAAATGTTTCTAGATTTCATCGTCGGATATTTTAATAAAACGAAATGATAAATTAGAGAATTAACCAAATGTATTTTCATGACATGAGTAAAATTAAAATGACAAATAGGCTATCATGAAACAAAAATACTAAAGATAAATAATAAAACAAATAGAAAAATAAAAACAGAAAAAACATAAAATGTAAAATAAAAAAAACAAAAGAAAAAAAAAATAAAGAAGTAAAATAAAAAAGGAAAGCAAAAAATAGAAGCTCAGATTAAGAATAAAAAAAAAACTAAAACCAAACAAATAAAAACAAAATGAAATAAAATAAAAACAACATTATAAAATGAAAGAAAAGGGTTTTGGAGTGCTACTGACTCAACACTTATTAAATATCAAACAATTAATTATTTCTTTATTTACTTTATTCTTCAAAAACAAACGTGTTAGTTAATTCTACTTTCTTTCTTTTCTTTTTTTTTCTAAACAAAGACGAAAAAAAAAAAATGACTCAACTCTTTATTTTACTATGCTCTGTTTTTTTTTAACTTCCTTAACTTCCATTAATGGCTTTTTTCAAGGAAAAAAAAAGTTTTGACTGAAGTATTGTTTAAACATTTTTTTATTATTTTTTTTTTATTACACACTTTAATTCAATCTCTCATTTTTCTGTCGCTCTTCAAAAATTTACAAGGTAACAAACAAAACTAAACGAGAATAGAAAGTTTACGAAATAGAACAAAGGAGGAAAAAAAAAAAAATATTATATAAAAAAAAAAAAAAAAAACATAAGGTAAATTCGAGAACTTAATGCATAGAAAAATAAATAAGCTCAAACTACTAAAGTGCAAAGAAAGTAAAAAACAATAATGGATACTAACATCCGAAACCTTTGTTCTCTTATTTTCTACCGTTGGTAGAATTTACACAAAACGATTCGGAGTTTTCCCCAAATATCAACATTTTTCTTGAGTTGAAGGTGGTTTGTTTCATGCCTTCAACCCTAAGGACTAGGCTAAACAAAAATATTTATGCTCGTTGTGTGATATTCGGATCCTCGGGACATATGTCCTAACACGTGCAACCTCCAAAACTTTTTTTTTTTTTTTTTTTTTTTTGTGAGTGAAGGGTTGATTTTACCATGTGCAACCTCCTCTCTCTCTCTCTTTCCTCTGGGATTGTTGGGATCTCAGTATTTATTTATATTGATGGACAAGAAAAATAATAATTCAGATCCCATTTTTGAATTGAATCTTCTTTTGATTCTCTACCTTCTTAATTTTGAAATCACTTATGCCTATTTGTTTGAGCAAGATCTATGTACCATGGCTCTCCTTTGCTACTGTCTCTTCTAAGGCCACAGACTGTAAAAGGTAAAAATCAAGCTCCAAAAGAAATGTGATATTGTAATTCAATGGAGGTTTTTTTTTTTTTTGTTTAATAGGTTTTAATGTTCTGTGTTTATAATGGGTAAGAACCCTGAAGCATATAATTGGATTTCATATTAGTGTTTGGTTTCTTTCTATAGAATTGGATTTCATATTAATGTTTGGATTCTTTCTATTGTTGTGATTACTGGGCACTTCAAATTAAAGAATTTCAAGCCTATTGAAGTGTGTGGAAGTGTGTAAAATACAAATTTATGGATTACTGGACATTTAAGCTTGCTAGTGTAGAGAGTTTAATTCCTAGTTTTGGTGGGATTTCTGATACTCTATGGTGATTATTTTGTGGTTATGTAGAATTGAAGGGTATTCAGACGATCTCTTATGCAAGTGAATTTTGCATATCTTTTATTTGCGACAAAGATTGATTTATCAACTCTTTTGAGGTGTTATCAAACATTTGAAAGGGAATGGATTTCAGTGAAGATGTTTTTTCGAATTCCAAGCCAAGTTAAAAGAGACCTATTTTATTAGTGATTTGTTAAAACATTCTCTTTGTCCTCAAATGTGTAAAGATGTTTTATCACATGCACGTTGAGGAGTTAGTGAGGTTGCCATAACGCTTCCTTTCTTGTACAACTTCTCCTGCTGCTGGTACTGGGTTCATTGTTCCAGCTCTTTCTAATGGCTTCTTCATCACATTTGGTAGCTTCAATAATCTCGAGAGGGTATAGATTATTAAACATTATGGGGTTCCATCCTAAAACCAATTGGTGATAGGAGGAGTAGCCCTTATATTATGAGCGAGGTCCCTTCATCTTTCCGATGTGGGATCCTCAACATGCCCCCTCCTCAAGATGGTGAACCACCATCTTGTGTTGGACCCCATTTTTGGATCGAATACCCGTTTGGGCTTCATGGGCTCTATACCATATTAGACATCATGGGGTTCCATCCTAAAACCAATTGGTATTAGGAGGAGTAGCCCATGTGTGTTATATTATGAGCGAGGTCCCTTCATCTTTCCGATGTGGGATCCTCAACATAGATCAACAGTAATTGTATACTTGTCTCCCCCCTTCTTATTCAAACCATTCAAAATACCTTTTTTGTCGCGTGGTTCACCTGTTCCACTAAAAACTCTCATTTGTTGAAGATGAACATAGTGCGCTTTAGGCACCAAACGAGAAATGTCTCTTCTTTCGTTTCGATTTATTCACTGATCTGAAACTTATCACTTGTTTTCAAATTATGGATGGCATATTGAGTGTGCACTGCTAAAAATGAAGCAACAAAACCTAATGATGCTTGTTCTGTCAGTTGGGAACGATATTAATGGTTTGGAATTTGTTTGGTTATGTGTGGGCTATTGGGGACGGACCCTTGGTCAAGCAGCACATGAAACTTTTGTTTTACTTTTCATTTAAGTCTACATTTTTTAATTATTTAATAACTTTACTGTTTAGAATTTGGTAATGGGTAAGAATGTTTTGTAGATTTTTTTTCTTCATGTAATTTTAAATTTTGTTTAATTTAACTATCTTGTACCTTTTTTTTGGGTCTAAATCTTCCCATTATATATCCATCACAGGGACTGACAGCTATAGGTTTGAAGTGGGGATCAATTTTTTTTTACTGTTGATATCAAAATATCTAGTACAATAGTAGAAATTAAACACAACAATCGATGTGAAAATTGATCAGGTTGTTTCTAAGTGACACCTATAGGTTTAAAGTGGGATCCATTTGGTCAGGTTGTTTGTAAGTGATTTTTTTTATTCCATTGAAGGGAGCTTATTTGCTTCTAAGAGCTCATGGTGAAACTTGAATTTGACTTTCTGAGTTTAAATATTTGGCTAACTTGTTAATTTTTGGAGTCAATTTTGAGCTTTGGAGTCAATTTTGAGCTTATAATTAGAAACATACTCAATTTGCAGTTAATCTTCCCCTCCTCCATTTGATTTCAATCGTTCAGAAGCTCTCTATTTTTTCTCATTGTTAGGTTGTTCTTCACCCTTCGTCCAAGCAAGCAAGAGACCGTTGACGATGCCTTGGGTATCACAATTGCATGGCCGTTTGATAAAATCAAAATATGTAAGCAAGTTTACTTTGGTTTGTTGGTTAATGTATTATTAGAGTTAAATCATCATGATTTAAAGGATATATTTTGTTTTTGTTCTTGTTTTTATTATTGTTTTTGTTCTTGGTTTTTATTAAGTGAATGAAAGGCATCATCCAAGTTGCAATATGTATGAGAGCGTCTCACACACTAGTTTGAAACACTCACTTGTTTTTTAGTATATTAACTTTTTTGAGATTATATATGATTTACTGTACTTGGATATTATGAATTTGCATCTCCTCAAATGTGTAAACTTAGTTGGAACAATTTTTTTTATTAGTAACTTTTGGATGAGTAACTTTAGTTTCAACTATACTTTAATATTATGTGTTTACCCTTATAATATTTTAGATGAAATGAGAATTGAAATTGATGTTTATAGTGGTTGTTATAATATTTTTAGCTATTATAAAAAGGGTTATTAAAGTTCAATCATAGCATCGACTATAGTGAAAAAGATTGTTCATAACTATTTAGAAATAAAAAATAAATTTTTTTATAATTATTCAAAGTACCCAAAAAGCTATTAAAAAGCATATATAGTGTTAAATATTGCTATGGAAAGTCAAGAACTTTCGATAATAGATGGTACCACAACGTGCTTAAAAACGTTTTCATTACACCGTTATAAAAACTTTCCATAATATGGTTTTAACGTTATTAAAAAGTCTATAAGAGCGTTTCTTAATATTGCTATAAAAAGTTTTCATAGCAGAAAATATTTGTTATCGAAACTGGGTTCTCTATAGCGGATTTCGTAACACTGAAAAACTGCTATGAAAAGTCAAGGACTTTCAATAACGGGAGCTATGATCGTGTTTCAAAAAATGCTATGGAAAGCCTACAATAGCGGTTTTCTGATGTTATTAAAAACATTATTAAAACACTATAATAGCGGTTCATTACACCGCTATAAAAACTTTCCATAACGTGGTTTTAACGTTATTAAAAAATCTATAATAGCGTTTTCTAATACCGCTATAAAAAAATTTCATAGCGGGAAATATTCGTGATCGAAACTAAGTTATCTATAGCGGTTTTCGTAGCACTGAAAAACCGCTATGAAAAGTCAAGGACTTTCAATAACAGGGCTATGACAGCTTTTCAAAAAAAGCTATGGAAAGCCTACGATAGCGGTTTTCTGACGCTGTGGTATGTGATATTTGTTGTAGTGGTGGGTTTTTTAAAGCCAAACTCAATATTTTTTTATTTTTTTTTTTTTTTTTATCTTTTTCAAATTGAAAGTGATATAAAAAATGACATATAAAAAAAAAGACATTTTTTCTACAAACCCTAAACCAAAAATTCAAAAACTTATACCTTCTTTTATATTTTCTTGGAACTTTGACAACAAAGGTAGAAAGTAAACTCAAAATAATAACAAAAGAAATATCAATTAGTAAAAAGAACTTATTAATCTAGAAATTAGTTTAAAAAGAGCCGGACAAAAATACTGATCTTTAAAACTTTTTATTCTCTAAATTTCTCTCTAATCTCTATATAGTTTTTTTCCTTTTGTCTCTAAAATTTCCATTTCTAAATAAATTTTGTTTACATCTCTCTAAAATATTTATCTTTATATAAACACCTTTCCATTTCCTCTCCTTCAAAATTAAATATTTTTTCCAAAGTTTTCTCTCTAACTTATCTATTTCTAAAATTGTACCTAACTTTTCTCTCTCTAATAAATATAACTTTAACATTTATTTTTAAATATTCTATCTAAATTTTATTTTACAACTTTTATTTACCTTCTCATTTTTTTTTTTTTTTTTTGAGTTAGACTCAAAATAATAACAGAGACAATATAAAATATTTTATAAATATGACAAAAATCAGTGATATCAATGATTATCGGTAACTATCACTGATAAAAAATGATTGCTAGTTAGTGACTATGAATAACTATCTCCATAAAAATTGTCATATTAAAAAAAAAAAAAAAAAAAAAAATCAAAATCAAAATTTGCTATATCTACTCGATAGAAACCTTAAATTGACATGCAATTTTTCTTATTTCTTTAACATATCTTTCCTTCTTAAGTTTATTTTTCCCTCAAATTTATCTTTTTATTTAACTTTTCCCATTCTAAAATTTATTTATTTCCATCCAACTTTTTTTTTTCTCCAACTAATTATTTTTTTTATGGAGTTCATAAGAATCATAACTAATAGTTTCTCTCTAACATATCTCTTTCATTTTCTTCTCTACAAATATTTTTATTTTATCTTTCTAAATTTACTTTAACTTTTCTCACTTAATTATTCTCTCCCGTCTCTAAATTTTTATTTTCATGTGTTCACATAACTTCCTCTCTCTAAAACGTTTTTTTTTATGAAACAGTAAACAAAAAAAATAGTAATCAAACATATATGAATTTTGTTCTCAAA
Organism: Herpetospermum pedunculosum; assembly: GCA_028017165.1. NCBI lineage: Eukaryota > Viridiplantae > Streptophyta > Magnoliopsida > Cucurbitales > Cucurbitaceae > Herpetospermum > Herpetospermum pedunculosum. Next base: position 63,890,127 of record CM051528.1, read on the forward strand.
AAACCAAAAAAAAAAAACAGAAAAATCAAAATAGTTATCAAATTGAATATTAATGATTAAGCTATGATGATGTAATTGGCCAAAAAGTTAGTTAAGATGTAAAAATGAAGTCTCATTTGATAACTATTTGGTTTTTTATTTTTGGAAATTTAGGCCCGTTTGATAACGTTCTCGTTTCTTGTTTCTCGTTTCATGTTTCTTGTTCCTTGTATTTTGAGAACTAGAAACAATAACTACTCATATTTCTTTTTTCTTGAAAAAAAGAAACAAAAACTTGTTTGATAACATTTTCTGTTTCTTATTTCCTAAAAAAAAAATATATATATAAATATATTGTCGGATAACTAACCCAGGCGAGAGCTTTGGAAGGGTGAATTAGGCGTTCAATTAGCCAACATGGCAACCTGTAGTTTTTTAATTTTATAGGAACGAAGTTTGTATAAAAAAACATAACAAAGAGAAACAACATTTTGTAGTTTCTCAAAATTTGTCCATTTTTATGAAACGTTTCTCAAAACTTAGAAACAAAAAACAGGAACAGTTATCAAACAAGTCTGTTTCTTAAAAAATGAGAAACGAGAACAAGAAACAGGAAACATGAACGTCAAACATACCCTAAATTAACACTACATTCCTCTATATTTTAAAAATTAAAAAACTAAATGAAAAAAGAAAAAATAGTTTTTAGTTTTGAAATTTAACTAAGAATTCAAATATTAAAAAAAAAAAAAGTGAAAATAAATTATAAATTAAGAAAAAACAAACAGCAAAAAAATAAAACCTTTATCAAAAGGTATTGAAATTTTTTAGTTGAAAATTATCCACCACAAGAATGAAAGGGTGTGGGTCGGAGGTCAACATCCACAGGAGAATTGAAATTAAATGACACCACATAATTCAACGCACACCACAGTCCACAAAATCCACCACTTTCAGAATTAAAAAACGTGTTTTAGCAATGGGATAACAAATGATGAGGAGACAAACCAACAACTTTAACATCTTCCTTTCAATCAACCTGAGTTTAACTCAAACGACATAAATATACGAGTGACTAACAGGTCAGCGATTCGATTCTCCCACTCTAGTCAAAAAAAAACTTCCAAAACTTAACGACATAAATATATTTATAATAAAATTTAAAATTCATCTATTATTGAAACGAAATTCATAATTTAAGAGTATTTTTTATAATTTAATCAATAATAAAGAAGTAACATATGAATTCCCTTAAAAAAAAAACAAAAACAAAAACATGCCTTCACAAGTATATTTTTTTGCATCCGATGATTTCAGCCATTCATTTTCTTTCAACGTTACTACTATTTTTTTCTTTGAGTATGGCCCACCTATGTTGTCGAAAACAAAAAACAAAAAATGACAAGCACGTTTCCTCATCTCATTCCATGTTGTTTTTACGACAGAATTGCACAACCACAAATTAACATTATCTTAATATTCTTAAAATAAAAAATAAATAAAGAATTGAAAAACAATCTTAGTAGATAAGATAAAGATGATTCAATTTCCACTTTTACAATTGTTGAAAAAAAAAAACTCTATCTAAAGTTGATTACCCTCAACTTTTTATAATCCAAGCCTCATATTTGTATTCTAATGATTTATTTGCTAACACGAGTATAGTTTTAAAGGTTATCATATCTCTATTCTGTCTTAGGGTCTATTTGGTTGCTCATATTTTAAGATATTTTAATTATGATAAATATTGTGTTGGTTGTTATCACAAAAAGAGAATAATGGTGATTTCAAATTGTGTTTAGAGAGAAAGTATGGTAGAGGTCCAAAAAAAAAGAATTTTCTCGCTCTCGACTAACGTAAAATTAACCAAGTGTAATTGAGTGACCAATTTTTATATTTCTACAAATTTGAAGGTTTTTCGTGTTGTTCAACCTAACATGTAATTGTTGTCATCATGAGCATAGCTTAACGGACATAAACTATCTATTTTTAAAAAAAAAAAAAAAAAAAAACATGTAAATGATAATGATTTGAATCTCTAACATCTTGACTTATAATATATTGATACCGTTCTAAAAATAGAAATTTTTTTTACCATTTTAAGGATAAGAAATACCACCACCTAAAAACTAAGAATTGAATGGATTTATCTCATCACCCAAACAAATCATCCAAAGATAAGAAACTAAAGAATTACCAAAATTCATCCATTCCTTTATTTATTTATTTATTTATTTATTTTACTTGGAACATCCTCTATGAATAGAAAAAATCATAATTAAGACACCTAGGTAATTCCAAACATAGTAGTGTTTTCTACCATTTGTCATATTTATAATCATTTAAGGTGCCATTAAAACATTCATTAAAATATATATAATACTAAGTTTACAACAAATTTGAACGTTAATTTTTTAGTTGTAGGTGAGTATAATTGTAACCATCATTAAAGTTTAGCCTCCCGAAGATGGAAGGTGAAGCGTCAAACTCAGATCGACCCACGAGATAAACACCGGTCGACATTAGGACATCCTCTTGAACGATGTTGGCCAAAAAATTGACCTTCGTCTGATGACGACGCAACTTGCGGCAGCAGAAGAGTAAAATTCAGGCATCATTCTGGAAGAAAAAACCGACGAACGGTATGAGACTTTGAAAGTGACAGTCAAGGAATTGAATCAGAATGTGGCCCGAACGTCGAACCAACAGTCAAGCTACACCCTTAGAGGTCGTCTGAAGAAAAGGAAACTGACCCCAGTAGAGGTCGGCTTGAAGGAACCAAGTCACCGAACCCACGAAGGGGTCGACCTACGAAAGGGTTGCCAATCACATGAGGGATCAAGCCAAAAGAAAAGGTCGACCCTAAAGAGGGTCGGTCCGATGAACCACTAAGCCGACCCTGAAGGGTCGGCCAAGCATAAAAGAAATCTTCCCTAGCTCGGGCGGTTACGCAACCATTATTGCACGGGAGTTATTATTGTCATAAACACTTGTTTAATAGCAAAAAAAAAAAAAAAAAAAAAAAAAAACCTTATAAAAGGGAAAGAAGATGAAGAGGAAAGAGTAAGTTGAAATACTCTTCAATTGTCAACAAGAGCATAGCTCAACGGCATGATGTATCGCCTAGTGACCATGAGGTCCTAGGTTCAATCCCCCACACCCCAACATGTTGTAAAAAAAGAAAGAAATGCTCTTCAATTCTCTAAAGATACATTTCATATTCATTTCTCTCTCAATCTAATTTGAGTATCAGAGTCCGGTGTGGTTAGTACCACTGGTACTAACACTTTCTTATATCTCTTATATTGCAAGTCAACTCATTCCTTTCCAAATATCAAATTTACCGTTGATACCAAAATGTGACATAATAATAATAATAAATTTTAAAAGAAATGCTGAGAAAATTTTGAACCGTTATAAATTAAGTGTTACCATATGTTTTAATATTTTGTGATTAAACCGAGCATAGCTCAATTGGCATAAGGTTATGCCCGTGACTAAGAGATCATGAGTTCAATCCCCGCTTTTATTTGCATAGAAAACCAACAATAATTGAATTTCTATTGTGCTCTCTTGCTTTTATACTATATATATATATATAAGAGGGTGAAGCCTGGAGGATCCATCTCATACAGAACCAAAGCAAATTTACCAACTCGTAAAGAACTTTGCTTCTTCGATTCGAACCCACTTATCAGCAAAATTCTTTTTGTGCAATTCTTCTCTGTCTAGTATTAATGGCGGATACAAACTCTTTTCCTCACGCCTTTGCTTCTTCTTCCTTCAACCTAACCAATAATTCCGATGTACTTTATAATTAACTTTTCCTGTTTCAATTTTTTTTCCCTTCTCGCTGAGCTTGCCATTATTAAAGTCATCAAATGTGTTACTTCTTTTTTTGCAGGATGATTTAATCAGCACTTTGAATGATGCTTGCGACCTTGTACTGAGTGGAAAAGATCCCTTGGAAACTTTGAACTTGATTGATGCTGCTCAGCGCCTGGGCGTCGACTACCGTTTCCAAACCGAGATCGACATCATTTTGGGACACCATTATGCAACCTCTGTCAATCTTGATGGTGATGATCGGATGAATGACGACCTTCATGAGGTTGCTCTTCGCTTTCGACTTCTCAGACAACGAGGTTATTTTGTGCCTTCAGGTACATTATATTGTTTTTCATTTAAACAATGAGGTAATGTCTCAATTTTGAGAAAATTACCATGTCCAACTATAGTTTCAAAATATTATTTTTTAAAAAAAAATCAAAAAAATATAAATAAATAAAGGGTTGGTTGCACAAACACCAATCACGTCCAAAATAATTACAAATTTAGCAAAATTTAAAATATTTTGCAAATATGGCAAAAAGATCCGTGACTATCATTGATAGAAGTTATTGTTGATATATGACTATTACTGATAGAGTAGACTACTATCAGTGATAGACTACTATCACTAATAGACTAAAATTCTATTAAAAAAAAACTGAGGTGATAGACTACTATCAGCGATGGACTATACTATCCGTGATAGAAATTGTCATATCTACAAAAAATTTAAAAAAGTGTTATATTTTTAATTATTTTACTCTAAATTGAGGTTTCTTACAATTTTTTTCATAAATAAATGCTTTACACTTTTTAAATAAGTTAAAATATTTATTATTAATAGTATATTCACATTACTTACATTTTATTGCTATATTTTTTAGATTTCATCGACGCTAGTTCACTTCTTATGTCGACGTCGAATCCATGAACATGTGGAAATAAAAATGTCGAAGTGGGGCGATGAAAAGTTAATATACTCTAACTAATGAGGATCTCACATTGGAAAAATGAAAAACCTTACAAAGTTTATAAAATACATAAGTTACTGTTGTTTCTAAGAGAGAAGAGAAATGAGAATGCAACTACTACATTTTCATTCAATAAAATTTTATCTTAAATACACTTTCTAAATGCTAAAATAGTTTAGTTAACTCCATAAAAACAGTCACTAACTCCACTAACTCTAACTCCACAAAACTAGCCACTTACTCCACTAACTCTAAATATATCAACACTTACCCCACTAACTTCAAATATAGTAATTGGCTAAAAATAGACTTGTAGCTTTGAGTTAACTAACATACTCCTCCTAACTCAAATGCTGCAAACATTTAGCTTGCTTCTAAGACAGCTACACACTACTTCTCTCATATACCTCACTCAGCAGTCTAGTCCCTCTAATTGGTCCATCATCAACCAATTCATATGGATTCAGAGAAACTTCTGGTTGCTCCACCTCTCCTTCTTTTGTCCAGTCCCACTTCTCATCCTCTAAGAATTGAACATCCCTACTAATCATCTTTCCTTCTTTTGTCCAGTCCCACTACTCCTCCTAACTCAAATGCTGCAAACATTTAGCTTGCTTCTAAGACAGCTACACACTACTTCTCTCAAATACCTCACTCAGCAGTCTAGTCCCTCTAACTGGTCCATCATCAACCAATTCATATGGATTCAGAGAAACTTCTGGTTGCTTCACCTCTCCTTCTTTTGTCCAGTCCCACTTCTCATCCTCTAAGAATTGAACATCCCTACTAATCACCATCTTCTTTTTGTGAGGTTGATAGATCTTGTATGCTTTGGACATCATGGTGTAGCCTACAAAGATTCTTGCTTTTGCCTTTTCACTCAACGTGTCTCTCTTCACCCTTGTTGGTAGTCTATTCAATAGAAAAAGTGATGTGTTTGCTGCTTCAACCCAAAACTCTTTTGACAAGTTCTTCTCATGCACCATGCATCTTGTCATCTCCATAATACTCATGTTCCTCCTCTCACTAACTCCATTTTGTTGTGGAGTATATGGAGCAGTGAGTTGATGTTCTATTCCAACTTCTTCACAAAAGGTATTGAACCTTTGTGACATGTATTCAGTCCCGTTATCGGACCTTACCACCTGAATCTGACAACCACTCTGATTCTCAACCCATCTTTTAAACTTCAGAAACACTTCAGCTACTTCAGACTTATGCTTCATGAAGTAAATCCAACACATTCTCATATAATCATCAATAAAGATAATGAAATACCTGCTACCATTGAGTGAGAGAGTTGGTTGTGGTCCACACAAGTCAGTGTGGATGATCTGCAACTTCTCCGTTGCTTTCCAAATTGACTTCTTGAATGGCAGCCTCGTTTGCTTCCCTGTCAAACAAGCTTTGCAGTTTGTTTTCAGCTCCTCCAGAACTGGTACTCCAACTGCCATCTCATTCTTCTGCAAATACTGCAACCCCTTCGGTTGAAAATGCCCCAACCTCTTGTGCCATACCTCAGTCTCACTCACTTGACACTTGAAAGCTATTTGTTCCTTCTCGAGTGGATCCAATAAGAAACACTTGTGCTGCATTTTTATTTTGAACAACTTATTCCCATTGGAATCGAAAATAAGACACTTTCCTTCTTCAAATAATACTTTGAATCCCTTCTCTACTAGTTGACCAACACTTAATAAGTTTTGATCAATCTCAGGAACTAGGAGCACTTTAGTAATCAACTTGGTTCATGCACAGCTCTTTATTGACACTGTGCCCTTCCCCTTCACTTCTAGATACTCACCATTTCCTATCTTCACCCTTGACTTGAATAACTTGTCAAGGTTCTTGAACAACTCCTTGTCACCTGTCATGTGATTGGTACACCCACTATCAACCAACCAACTGTCACATTGAGTGACTGATGAGAAACAGGTAGCCACAAAAAGTCGATCTTCTTCTTGTTGTACTGCAGCATGTGCTCCTCCTTGCTGTTGAGATCCCTTACAGAATCTCTCAATGTGCCCCATTAAATGACACCTTCTACACTTCACATATGGCCTTCTCCAGCATCTGAAGTGTGGATGATTATGTTTCCCACAGTGCTTGCATGCACTGCCCTTGCTGAAACTTGCACTTCCATCATCCTTTACAGCATAATCTGAGTTATTGCTGCCACTATCCTTTCTCCCTCGCCACTTCTTCTCTCTTCCACCTTCTTCCTGCTGCATTCTGACTTTTAGTGCCCCATCAATGCTTCCTTCTTGCCTCATCAACCTCCTCTGCTCTTGTGCTTGTAAAGCACTTACTAACTCTATCACCTTGAGTTTAGAGAGGTCTTTGGTATTTTCTAAGGAAGCAATGGTTGCTTCATACTTCTCAGGAATTGAAACCAGAATTTTCTGAACCAATCTATTGTCATATAAATCAGTTCCTAATGCTCTTGCCTTGTTGGCAATCGCAATCAACTTGTCTGAGTATTCTTTAATGGACTCAGACTCCTTCATTTGCATTCTCTCGAATTCCCTCACCAAGTTCAACACTTTCATACCTTTGATCCTCTCGTCACCTTCATACTCACCTTTGAGGAAGTCCCAGATTGCCTTTGCTGACTTCAAAGCCATAATTCTGTTGAATATGGACGTAGACACAGCTGCATATAGGCAAGCTCTAGCCTTTGCCTTTCTGGTGACCCTCTCCTTGTGAGTCTTGATCTGGTTGATTGTTGAATTATTGGAAAGTGCAGCAACCTCATAGTCGCTCTCAACTGCTTCCCAATAATCACAAGCCTCCATGTAGGCTTGCATTCTGATAACCCATGCTTGGTAGTTTTCGCCATCAAACACTGGTGGAGTCAGTGAAGAAAGACCGCTTGATCCTGATTCCATCTCACTCAAATATCAAAGTGTATCACTCGATTTCTCTAAGGGATATCTTACTAACTCTCACTCACAGACCCCTTAAGAATTTTAGCTCTGATACCACTGTTGTTTCTAAGAGAGAAGAGAAATGGGAATGCAACTACTACATTTTCATTCAATAAAATCATATCTTAAATACACTTTCTAAATGCTAAAATAGCTTAGTTAACTCCATAAAAACAGCCACTAACTCCACTAACTCTAACTTCACAAAACTAGCCACTTACTCCACTAACTCTAAATATATCAACACTCAACACTTACCCCACTAACTTCAAATATAGTAATTGGCTAAAAATAGACTTGTAGCTTTGAGTTAACTAACAGTTACTATTCTCCTCCCCAATTGGTTTTGACATAGAACCCATGATATTCAAAATTGATTATAACTTATGAGATTAAATTGATGAGTTTTTTATATATATATATATATATACACACACGAAGGGATGGGTTATAGTCCAATAACTTATATATTTATATTCGTAACATTTGCTCTCATTTATGAGCTTGAAAATTATAGTATCACGATTAACTATTAAAAGAAATTACATTACAAGAGTTAAAATATTTAGGTGTTTATTTATTATAGTTTTGAGATGGTACTAAAGATCGAAGTGAGTATATCATGGTAATGGACATGTACTCATTTTCTTAAAGTCGGAAGTTCAAATCTTCCATACCTCAATTTTGTTGTACTAAAATAAATGGAACGGACTTTTTTCTTTACCTGATTTTTATTGTTTGGAGCAGATGTGTTCAATGTTTTCATGGACGAGGAGGGACATTTCAAGCAGAGGCTGGAGCAAGATACCAAGGGGCTGATGAGTTTGTATGAAGCTTCACAATTGTGCTTACCTGGAGAAATTATACTCGAGGAAGCTGCAAATTTTAGTGCCCAAATCTTAAGAGAATACATCACAAACAATATTATTGATAGTAAAGAATCTACTGATTCTGTTGCAAACACTTTGGCAAATCCATATCATACAAGCTTCTCAAAGTTCATGGTAAGAGATTATTTTGGAAAAGGAGATTTATCAACCACAAATAGATGGAGCCAAACTTTTGAACAAGTGGCCAAAATGGATTTCAACATGGCCCAAAATATGCACCAACAAGAACTATTTCAATTCACACGGTAAGTTTTGACAAAATTAATTGATGAAGAAATATATGCTGATTGAATTAAATGTTCCCGACACCAACGTTAAATTTTTGTCATGTTTCATGCAGATGGTGGAAAGAGACAGGTTTGGCCAAAGCATTGCCATTTGCTAGGGACCAACCACTTAAATGGTACATTTGTTCGTTGGTTTGCCTCATAGATCCATGTTTTTCAGACCACAGAATTCAACTTTCGAAACCCGTTTCTTTCATCTATCTTATTGACGACATGTTCGATGTGTACGGCTCCCTCGACCAACTTACGGTGTTCACAAAAGCAGTTAGAAGGCACGAACTAAAAATCAAATTCATATACAAAAGTTATGACTACATGTTTGAAAGTGATTTTGAAATAGTTAAAATTATTTTTGTCAGATTCAAAATTACTAAAAAATATGCATTTAATCATTCTAAATTATTTTTGTGTTTTATTTTACACTTTTAAATGTGATTTTGTATACCATTCAAATTGATTTTGAAGGATTAAGGATATATTAGAAAGTGATTAAGATCATTTTTGTCATGTTCAAAATATGTTTTTTACCATTCAAAATAAATTTTGATAGTATGAAAATGGCATCTTAAAAATGTAAAACCAAACAATAAAATAATTTTAAATAATTAAAGACATGTTTTGAAATAATTTTGAAGCTGAATTGTATCTATTCTAAAACCACTTTCAAACATGCTTGTAATGTAATTTATGTTAATTCCACCATGAAAACTTATTGACAAGCTTTCTTAATGCAGATGGGATCTAACAATGGCTGAAGCACTACCAGACTGTATGAAGATCTGTTTCCAATCACTTTACGAAATTACAAATGAAATTAGTAGTAAAATTCATCAGAAGCACGGTTGGAATCCAATCAACTCCTTACAAAAATCGGTAATTATATTTATATTTTTCATTTACAAGAAATTAACCTATTAGTTCATATTCATCTTAATATTATTTCTACTAAAGTGTTGATAAATATAATTAAATTTATCATAACCCATCAACTTAAGCTTTTGAATTGATTTTTTATTTAACATAGTATCTAGGAGGTCTTGAGTTTGAACTCGTGTAATGTCATTTCCTCCCCACCAATAGGAGAGTGTGATAATGTTGATATAATCATTAAATTTACCACGACCCATTAATTTAAGTTTTTGGGTTGAATGGTAATAATTTAATAATTTTTTATTTTGGACTTGAAAATTAGCATAATAAGACATCGTCTAACAAGCAAGAAAATGACGTGGCAAGAATTCGACGACAAAACCTCCTATTTTAATACTAAGGGTATGTTTGTGAGTATTAGAGTATTGATATATCAGATAAGTTTTGGTAAAATTATAACATGGAGTGATTTTATTGAAATCGATTATGTTTAGAAGTGATTTATTAAAAAAAAAATTAAATAATCATTTTAATGTTTAGTTTTACATTTTCAGTGGGCAAAACTTTGCGACGCATTCCTAGTGGAAGCTGAATGGTTTGTTTCTGGTCATTCACCAAGTGCAGAAGAGTATTTAAGGAATGGAGTTGTGAGCAGTGGAGTGCATGTAGTGTTGGTGCATGTCTTCTTTTTGTTAGGACAAGGAATAAGCAATGAAAGTGTGCAGCTTTTAGACAACAACCCAGAAATTATTTCTTCTGCTGCAACAATTTTGCGGCTTCAAGATGACTTGGGAAGCGCCAAGGTTCGTACAAAGTTTGTCGCTATTGAACCCAAAAACTTTAGTTGATAGATTACGAAGAATACTTAACGTAACGTTTTATTTACATTTCTTTTTATACGTATATAGGACGAGAATCAAGAGGGATATGATGGATCATATGTGGATTACTACATGATAGACAATCAAGATGTTTCTATTGAGAGCACACAAAAGCACATAGCCAAATTGATTTCATATGCATGGAAGAAGCTCAACAGAGAATATTTGTCATCCAATCCATTTCCTCTCAAGTTCATGGAGGCTTCTCTGAATATTGCCAGATTTGTGCCCATTTTATATGGTTATGATGAAAATCAAAACCTTCCAATGCTTGAGAAGCTTGTGAAATCGATGTTATACGAAAGCGTGCAGATGTAAATAAGCTTTCGGGTTCATTGGTGATTAACGGTTAAAAGTTAATTTGTAATTATTACTCATTGTTAAGTAAATGAGAACTTTGTTGATTATTCCAATAAATTGTATGTGTGTTATTCTAAGTATCGTTGTAATAAGTAAGGGTTCATTAAGTTTATGTATTTTTTCAAGATAGTTATTGGCTTGGAAATTTATGTTGTGCAAAGTGTCGAAGAAGCTTCTCTCCATATTCTAAAATCTTGCCTACTTTCTTTCCTAATTGCCTCCAACATTAACATGGTATCAGGTACTTTTTGGGAATCTTGTAATATCATTTTCTCCCGAATTAATATTTGTTGAGCTTTCTACAAGTTTTTAAATCCACAAGTGAGAGAAAATATTAAAAGGGCTGGTTGCACAAATAGCAATCAGGCCCAAATTAATTGCAAAATTAGCAAACTTTAAAATGTTTTGCAAATATGGCAAAAAAACTCGTTTCTATCACTGATAGACTTTATTATATCACTGATAGACTTCTATCAGTGATAGACTATTATCTCTGATAGACTATTATCACTGACAAAAATCTATAAAAAGCTGAGGTGATCAGCGATAGACTTCTATCAGTCATAAGATATCAGCGATAGAAATTGCTATATCCGCAAAATTTTTAAAAACATGCTATATTTGCAAACAATAAGTCTTAAATTGTCATTTACTACAATTTCCCATATTAAAATACCATAATCTATCAGTTTAAATTTTTGGATTAATTGATAATTTAACAATTAAGGTATATTATATCAAAAGTACAAATGTTATATAATCAAATTGATCGTTTAGTTGTTTTTATTTTCTTTTGAATACTTATTTCGAAAGATAAGTAAAACTTAGGTGCATGTTCATCTACAACTAGCTACAACTATCTTTTGAGGGTACAATAATTAATGAGTAAATATTCAATAATTGAGGGTACAATAACACCAACTAGCTACAACTATCTTTTGAGGGTACAATAATTGAGGGTAATCAAAATGAGTAAATATTCAATAATTGAGGGTACAATAACACTAACAGTGAGGATCAAATTAGTAGTTTTAGTTTTTGTAAAGCTAAAAAACTAAAATAGATATTATAAAAATTAAGAAATAAAATAAAATGAATTTAGTGCTAACTTGTAAAGCAGTCTTTTACCATATTTATGAGTAATCAAAATAGATATATATAGGTACTATTGGAAGAAAAATTGGCAAAAGTGAGCGTAACAAATTTCAATTTGACATTATCTCCCATGAGTTTATATAGTAGTTCTTCAATCCTTGTATTTTAGAATGGGAGTGTTAGGAACAACCTTCTACATATGATGTAATAATTTATAAAAGATATTTCATTTAAATTTGAAATTATGAATCTGACAAGACAGCCAACAACAATTGTTGACAAAATATGCTTAACTTTTAGTCAAGCCTAGTACTAGTAGTTGGTTTGGCATTTCCCATATATAATATTCCCGCAACTCTTGTCCATACGTACTACATTGTTATATTATCCACAACATATTTGTGAGGTTATTAAGAAATTGTCTACTAAAAGATATGGAACTAATCAGATAAAATAGGGTATTTGTACTGATGACCATTTTTTTTTAGAGACGTAAAAAAATTTGACCTTCTTTTGAAATTTTATGTTTTTTTACCTATCTTGTGATAAGCAAATGTCTTCTCCTCGAAAAAAATCATTTGTATTTTTTGCTCATCACGAGAACACCATAATTGTCTCCTCGTGATCGTGCTTAGTGAAGGATTTTGTTAAGTTTTGTGTATAATATATAAATATTATATTATATGTGTAAACTAATTTTGACCAAAGACAAAATTGAGAAGAATCTACGTTTGATGCTGACGCACGTTAATTGCTGAAGCAAAGGAAAAGTTGGGCGAAGGCCCATTTTATTCTTAGGTTATTTACAACACCCATGCATATATACATATTGAATTTGACTTAGTTGTGTGTATGACTTTTGCGGCTGTGAAGTGTGCGGTTGAATTAGTTTTTTATTGCAAATTGTATTGATAATTACTTTAGTTCAGGTTTGAGTGTTTTCTCTTCTGTGGTTTATTTAGCTGGGCTATTTAGTAGAGTTTTTGTAGCGCGAACGTAGTCTCGAGATCGGGGGAAACCAGTATATCTCTCGGTGTCGTTCTTTCTTTCCTTTATCTTTTATTATTGTATTTTGTGATCGTTAAACTTTTGGGTTCTAACCTGTGAAGTGTGAGAGGTTGAGATATAATTTGTTATTTTGCATTAATTTATATCTGGATATTTTTACTCCCAACAAGTGGTATCAGAGCTTTTGGTTTAGGAATCATGGGAGCGACGAATCCAAAAAGTTTTGAGGGAGTCACAAAATTTGATAGGAAAAATTTTGGTTATTGGAAGATGCAAATCAAAGATTTCCTAACCTGCAAGAAAGTGCACAAGGCGCTGAAGGAGAGACTGAAAAAGATGTCAGATGGAGATTGGTCGGATATGGATGAACAGGCAGTTGCAAATATAAGGATGTGTTTGTCGATTGAAGTGACTAGTCTTGTAGCCAACAAGACTACTGCAATCAAGCTAATTGGTGCGCTTACAAACAGGTATGAGAAACAATCTGCCAATAGTAAAGCATATCTCCTTAAGAAATTCTTCAACATGCAAATGGTTGAAAATGCATCAGTTAATTCCTATATTAATGAAGTTGTCATTTTAGTTAATCAGTTGAAGATTGTTAAGATAGAATTTACTGATGAATTGTATGTTATTCAATTATTAATGTATTTACCTGATAGTTGGAAAACGATGAAGACAACAGTGTTTAATTCGACTGGAGATAACGCTCGAAAATTTTCAGGGATTTGTGATTTAGTTATAGCTAAGGAAATTCGTAGGAATGAGAGTAGTAAAGAATCTACTGTAGGATCAGTTTTAGCTTTAATTAAGGATAAAGACAAAATTATTATGAAGATAATAAATTTAATAGCAATAGAAAAAAGTGGAGTCATACGAATAAGGAGCTAAAGTGTTTTTACTGCCACAAGAAATGTCACTACAAAAGTGAGTGTAGGAAACTAAAAGAGGATCATGAGGTAAACATAGTTGATGATGCCTATGTCTGTGTTGAGAGTGACACAGAGAGTAGTAACCACTTATTTGAATGGGTTGTAGACAGTGCAGCGTCAATTCACATAGCTTCAGATAGAAATTTGTTCACATCATTCACATGTGGACATCATGGTCTAGTGAGGATGGGTTATGGTAGAGTCTCCAAGACATGTGGGATTGGGGATGTTAGTTTGAAGTCAGTATGTGGTAATGTTCTAGTGTTGCGTAATGTCAGGTTTGTGCCTAGTATGAAGATGAATCTCATCTTTATTGGCAAGTTGGAGGATGAGGGTTACAGTTGTGAGTTTGGCAGTCGCCAGTGTAAACTCAAGTTAGGATCCCAGGTAGTGGCACTTGGCCACAGAAATTCCACATTGTACAGATGTCAGTTTAGTGTTGTCAAAAGATCAAAGAGACAGTGGATGTCAGTTAAAGTTGCATATGGTAGGTGTAGATGTACAGTTGAGCCAGCAGCAATGATAGCCAATTTCGATCAGTTAGGTCAAGATCCATCAGTTCATAAACAATTGGGAAGTCCGAGAGAGAAAGATGATGGCTATCGTCAATCCTCAATTGTCAGACATTCGAATGAATTGATAAAGTCGCCTAGGCGAGTAAGGGCATCGAATTGATAAAGTCGCCTAGGCGAGTAAGGGCATCAAAGTGTAAGGCCAAGGCAGTTCCTATGGTCACAGGTTTCGTCTCTAGCTTGGCAGCAAACTTGAATGAAGGAGTCAAGTCATTTGCAAATATCTTCTTCAGGAACAGATGTTCAGGATCGAAGAAGATGTCAGTTGTTACCACTTAGCTGAAGTGTGAGTACGTGATTGTTGTTTATGTCTGGGGGACAGTTCCACGTAGCGAGCCCATACCTAAGGGCGAGCATAGATGAGCTACAATTATTTTTCTAATGGTTGCCTGTTTGTTAGTTTATTATTTTATAGGTTTTTTTTGTTGAACCTTGGAGTTTGCCAAGAAGATCAGAAATAATCGTTGTAGTGGGAGTAGAGCCTTGAAATTTGCCAAGATGATCAGTTTGTTGAAGTGGAAGGCAAGATCGTTGTTTTGTATCCAAATGGGAGATTGTTAGGTTTTGTGGAGACAAAACTCATATAATATATAAATATTAAACTAATTTTGACCGTTGGCAAAATTGAGAAGAATGTCCATTTGAAGCTGACTCATGTTAATGGCTGAAGTAAAGGAAAAGTTGGGTCAGGGCCCATCTTTATTCTTAGGCTATTTACAACAGCAACGCATATATAAATATTGAATTTGACTTAGTTGTGTGTATGAATTTTGCGGCTGAAGAGTTTCTTCAATATTTTTGAAGTGTGCGGCAGTAGCTTGAATTAGTTTTTTACTGCAATTGGTAATTACTCTAGTTCAGGTTTGAGTGTTTTCTCTTTTGTGGTACTGGATTGTGGTACTTGGAACCAAATAGTTCTAGTTGGGTTATTTGGATGAGTTTATAATTTTAGTTGGACTATTTGAGTGAGTTTTGTAGCGCGAGCTTGAGGGACTTTGTAATCTCCATTATAGTAGAACCTGCAGTTGCAGAAGACTGGACGTAGTTTCGAGATCGGGGGAACCAGTATATCTCTCGGTGTCGTTCTCTTTTCTCTTTATCTTTTATTATTGTATTTTGTGATCGTTAAACTTTTGGGTTCTAACCTGTGAAGTGAGAGAGGTTGAGATATAATTTGTTATTCCGCATTAATTTATATCTCGATATTTTTACTCTCAACCGGTACTACAGACTTTGGAGACTTGTTTATCACGAGAGAAGGTCAAAAAACATAAGCTTTAAAAAATTGGGTTAAAAAATCTCACGACTCCCGAAGAATGGGTCATCCGTACAAAAATCCCTAATTAATATTGCATGCGACCATTATTTTTGTAAAATTAGGCCATCAGGTTAAATTTGTTCGAAAACTCTGCAAAAGAAAAAAAAAAAATAGTACAACTCTGCAAACATTTAAACAATAATGGAAAATGAAAATATGAAAACAGTTGTGATGTGTTACACACATTGTGTTCCTGCCACATCTTTTAGCCATAAAATATTTTAATTTCAAACCACATATATATATATATTGATTACATATTGTTGTTGTCAAAATTTGGCCAATGAAAATTTGCCTTCACTTAAATTTATAAATTAGTGATGAGGTAAAATAGAAACTGCACATGGATGTGTTGTTTGCCACACAAACTTTGATGCTTAAGATAATTAGCACATAATTTTTAGAGTGTAGCAAGTGTTTAAAGTATCAAGTTAAACTTTACTTTGAATAAGCTAGAATGATGTATTTATACATGGCATAGTTTCTCTTATTCTGACTAAGAAGAGAAAATTGGGCTAACCAAGGATATGTTGGGTTGGAGCATGCGAGGCACGCATGCTCTTTCTAGTGAATGTGTCATCTCGGCCTCGGCCTCATGCCAAGGCCGGAATTGGGCATTCCTTTCGAGGTGACCTCGGCTTCACCCTTGGTTGAGGTGAGAAATTGACTTGGCCTAATTTCTTTTCTCCCTTGGACCCATTTGGGTTCTCAATTATTGTCTCTCTTAAGGGCTCATGTTGATTCTATTTTTCTTATTTCGGGTTTATTTTCTTAGGAAAATTAAGAAGAATGTGTAGTTTTAAATAGCGAAAATGGAAAATATCTAAAAGTGGAAATGTCTTGCACTCTATGTCTAGAGTGATTGTAGGGGGAGGGTCGTTAATTTTTTTTTCTCATTATAACCCTACTACTTATTACCTCTTTCTTAATTTACAATTCAGAATTTTAAAATAAAATGATTGGAGACCATAATAGTTTTGGGTGAGGTGTTTGGTTTCCGTTAATTACAGTTAGAATTTCCAATTTCCGTTATGTGTGGCCGGTAATGTATACCTGCGGATATACCTTCGTAATTGTGCATCCATACGCGCCCTCTTATTGGTATATAGAGGGACATAATCCATCACATTGACTATGGCTAGTGTTGTTGTGCAATTTTAGTGCAATAAAATATCGTAAGTGTACGGGTCAAGTTTTAATATAGTGTATTGAAAATACGGATATCGTCTTCGGGATTGATTTTCTAGTTCACCTAATTACCACAAATACTATCACTCAATTTTATTTAGAGAATGAAAATAAAAGGATATGATTAAAACAAAATAAAATTTGGAGAACAATAAGGAGAGATATGTCCTAGGAATTGACTTGAGCAATGATTTCACCGTTATCTCGTTCTATTCTTCATTCATTAAAAGATGGAATTAATCAATTTCTAGATTGTTGACAAGTTATACCCTATATACTTGTTATTCTCTCTCGAGCAATAACAATATTCTTTGAAAAGTAAATTACCTATATTTCTATGGCAATTCAAACAATCCAAATATGTAGAATGTAAAACTATAACTGTCACAAAACCTACAAGAATATGTCTATCTCACGTATAAATCAGGAAAAACAATTCAGGATCATCAATAATAATCGTCTCTTGACCTCAAATAATTGATATAAAATTCATGCAAAGAATGGTCAAATCATAACATGTATTAAGCCCAGAAAAGTTCTCACAACCAATATGAAATTAAAATAACAACTATTAATTAAGAAGAATAAGGTTCAATAACGATTACAACAAGGCTCAAAGTCGAGGAAGTTTAGTTCATCATGTTCAATAATTCAAAATATAAACTCAAAAATAAATTCATAATAAAACTACAAATTAAAAGGGAAAGAAGAAATAAAACTTGTGTCGATTCCATGTTTCCGCTGCAATCTCCACGATCTCGAGCATGTAAATATGTACTTGGTGCTCCCAAAAATCTCTTATGACTCTAAAAACTATGTAATTTCGAAATTGAGATTGACTCTCCAAATCGGCTCTCAAGAAATCCTAAAAAATATAGATTTATACCATATTTTAGGTAGAAATCGTGTATAGCAGGTCTGGGCGGGCGGCAATCAGGTGTAGCGCGCATCCATTGAGTTTCATGCAGGTGCGGAGGGTTGAAAAATCAGATGTGGCGCTAAGATAAATAAATAACGCTGAAGTAATTTAATGTAATGAACGGGTGCTATGTTGGTGGAGTGTTGGGTGGAAGAGTTCTTTGTTTCATTTTTTTTTAATTTTCAGCGCCTAGGCGCTATGCTCTCGAGTTTTGGACTCAATTTCCTTATTCTTGTCACTTGGGAACTTCAAATTCCATCCAAATAGGTTAGTTTTCACACAAATCTTCAAAATTCCCCGGTTTGCTCCAAAATGTTCGATATCTATAAAATAATCAAATATAATCGTAAAAGTACACATTTAATAAAACTAGCATGAAATAAGTCATAAAGATAGCTCATTTTGTGTGCTATCAATTCTAGATGTGCAAATCCTAAAAATAGCAAACAAAACATTTCTCTCTCCACCCTACTATTTAGGTTTGATCCGTCGACATCTCTATGAACATTTCATCTTTCCCTATAATCGTGCATTTTTTAAATCTTGCTCAATCGAATCTAAAAAAAACATCTTTATGAACATTTCATCTTTCCCTATAACTGTGCATTTTTTAAATCTTGGAGACTCAATCGAATCCCAAAAAAAATGGTTACCCCATTGTTTCCAAATCTTTCAGGATAAACCATATCCATCTCTCTAACTACCGTAAACCACTTCATGCGATTCAAAATTTGTATATTGGAATTTTCGAAATCATAAACCATAAATATTTTCAGCCGTTTCAAAATTAGATTATTCAAATTCTCAAAATCTTAAACCCTAGATTTTATACCTAAATCTCTCATAACCAAAACTAACACCAACCTTCTACTTTTCCGTTTAGAAACCAGACGCCAACAAAAAAAATGGGAGAGAGGACAGGCGTACGTTTACCAACTTTGTAGAATCTGTTGGAGGTAGGTAGGAAAGACCGTCGTTGAGTTTGGGATGCGTCAGTCCGGCGAACACTTCGATGGAGGGAGGTCTAAACGCTGCGTGGAATGGTCGGGGTCTTTCACGCGAGGGGATTTCTGTGTATGTGTTTGCGGAGAGGAATCGCTTTAGTTGAGGGATGGTATACAACCAGTATGTATGCGTATGCGAAGAGGAATCTCTTTGGTTCAGGGATGGTATACAACCCGTAGAATAAATGGTGGATTGTTGAAGGGGGTTAACATTTTGAATCCCTCAAATCCACCATTGCAATGGCTCGGGGAAACGCTTCGGTAGTCATGCAAGGAGTCCAACATGCAGCATTTACTCATGTCATCACATCCATCGGCTACATGTGGTTGGCCAACCCTTTGCTTTTCTTTATTACATTGTGTACTGCCTTGTATACACCTGACAGGGGCAGATCCGTTTGTAGCAACATCATTTTCTCAGGCATACAGGGACAGGGGCAGATCCGTTTGTAGCAACATCATTTTCTCAGGCATACAGGGACGTTTAATACATTTTTGTTTGGTAGGTGTATAACCATGTAACTGTCTTTGGTTAAGTGTCAATTATTTTTTTCCCTTTTAACGTCTTTGTTAACTTCTCATCCATAACTTCACTCTCTCTCCTCCCAACAATTTCCAATTTTGCAGCATCATTTTATTCAATTTCTAAATGGTAGAAAATTGTAGAATGGTAGGTTTATCCACTATTGAGTAAATTGACTTACTAAATATAGGGTTTAGACAATATTTCAAAAAGTGTGTTAGACATTTTTCACTGGTTACTAGGTTTTAGACATTCTTCTTGTTGCTCCTACTTCCTTTAAGTCTAAAATTACCCATAACAATATTCTTGGAAAAAGTTCAAAATAAAATAGGTCGCCCAAATCTAAATTATTTATCTTACATTCACGTTGAAGCTTCTCGAAAGATCGCTAGAAAGGGTCAGCCGAACAAATGTTGCTCGGAAAATAGCTTGTTCTTTTTTTTCTCCTTCGTTTCTAATTTCTTTCTTTTTTTTCTTCTACTTGAATATTTCTTTTATAATCTTCTTCCCTATAAATATAATAAATGAGATAAATATATATATATATATATATATATATATATATATATATATATATATATTTTGTGGTTTCGGATTGACCCCGTTATCCGAAACTAAGAGACATCATAAAAACGAAATGATTTTGATGATTGAAGGTCGTTGTGTGTACAGAGAAATATAATTCTAAGAGGTAAAGTATCGAAAACTTTTAAAGAAGACCACAAGGCATTTGGCATAAATTGAGTTCTCACCTTCCATAAATCAATATGAAAATCCTTGAAATTGGAATTGATTGGTTTATGTGTTGTGTTGTTATGATCTTTATGTTACATAAATAACAATATTAAAAAATA
This sequence comes from Herpetospermum pedunculosum, assembly GCA_028017165.1. Classification (NCBI taxonomy): domain Eukaryota; kingdom Viridiplantae; phylum Streptophyta; class Magnoliopsida; order Cucurbitales; family Cucurbitaceae; genus Herpetospermum; species Herpetospermum pedunculosum. The sequence goes on from CM051528.1 coordinate 63,910,536, forward strand.
ATTAAAAAAAAATTAACAATATTAAAATGTTTAATGTGAATTGTTTCCTGTGTTGTGTTTGTAATCCTTGGAAGGCACTCCGGAATATTCCAATGCTCAAGTCAAGAGAGGTTGTTTTTGTACTAAAAAAAAGAATGGAAAAAAAAGTCAAGGGAGGGCATTATTGTAAATAAATGAAAGAGTAAAAGAAATTAGGGCAAAATACACTTTTGGTCCCCCAGGTTTGCGGTTGATATCTGTTGATGCAAGGATTTGGATACTCTCCTTTTGGTCGGCCTCGAATGGACAATAAGGGTGGTCGAGCGAACATGCAGAGAGAGAAACTTGCACCGGTGTGGAGCTCGACCCACGCTCTGATGCTTAAGTCAATCAGAGGGTTATGGAAAGTTGAGCAGAAGTGGAGTTAGCAAATGTTGCGTACCTTCATATGAGGTTTTGACCCTATATTTATACTCGTGATTATGGCGGTGAAGTGACATTCAGGTGCTTCAAAGCAACTGCCAGGTAGTAAGTGAGCAGGTTACCATATTTGGTAGTCGGTTCAGCCTGGTCCGCTGTCGTGGGCGGCGCTTCGGTGGGCGCTTCGGTCTCGTCCTTTTACTTTACGATTGGAGGAGGAGCTCTGCGTGAGAATGCGATCCGGTTGAAGAACCAAACGGCTTACTCAGAGAAGAGACTTGCAGACTGTGAAGCCGCTTTGATCGAGTCGAGGAGGAAACTTGTCCAGGCTGAGGCTGCGTTGGTCAATGAAAAGCTAGTTGCGACCAACGAAAGGCAGGTCAGTGAGGACTTGAAGTCTAAGTTGACTACTGTGCAGCGAGAGTTCTCTGAGTTGTGGGAGGATCAGGAGATACTCGAGGCAATCTTGGACGATTTTACGACCTACGACAGTCTCCAAAAGCTGATGATGGAGGTCGGTTTTAACTTGGTGTTGGAGAAAGCCAAGTATCTGACTGAGGCCCAGGTGGTTGAGCTGTCGGAGGTCAAAGCGAAGCGAACCTATGATTCACCTCTCTATTAAAAATAATAAAAAAAAACAAAATCCAAACTTAGATCGAGTAATTTGGGGTGAATGCTATTCATTCATTAAATGCACACTCCCTCCAAAAATATTGGAAGTTGGAACACATTTATTTTCACACAGTCACCCAAAATGTTTGTATAAATGTCTCCAGCAAAATGCAATTGAAATTGGTGACTTCGAGGATGTTTGTCCTTCCACTCCTTTATTGCAAAAAGCCTCCTTCCCTCAATATTCGTTATCCTATATTCAAAGTTTCAAACAAAATAAAACGACAAACATCATCCCAAACCCAACCACCAACTAAGTGATATATCATTTTCGTTACCCCACTTTCTACTAAATTCTTCTTCTTTTTTCCTTAATTATGGGTGTCATAAGAACTTGTAGATCTACCTGATATATATCCTAACCAAATTAACATAACTTATCCATTCTCTATCTTCTAAAGTGTTAAATTCATCCATAAAAATCGAAAAAAAACTTTGTCATAAATAGTATTTAAAAATTTAGATGAGACGTACATTGATATCGTTCTAGAATTAAAATTGTAGTGAAAGAGAATCACCACTTTAAGAATAAAAGAAATCAACACATTATAGATACGAATTAAAAGAATTTAGCTCACCACTCAAAAGAATCTTTCAAAGAGATAAAAAATTAAGAGAGAAAAACCACACATATTTCTCTAATGATACGTGAAATAAATTTACCACTTTAAGGATAAAAGAAATCCATCACCTTAAAAATAAGAATCAAAACGATTTACCATTTCTCAGCTTAAAAATAAGAATCAAAAGGATTTACCTTCAAGTAATTCATACTTTTAAAATGAATATATGTATAAATATGAACTCTATTTAAGAAAAGTAAGATAAAAGCACTTCTTTGGAATGGTTTTTTAATATTTAACTACTTTAAAAAATAAGAAGAAAAAACAAGTATTAACTAATTGAAAGCAAACAATATAGTTAATTCAAACATGGCTTAAATGATTAAAGGTATTATATTTTCGGTTAAATTGTTATAAATTTAAATCTCCACCCTACATATTAAACTTAAAAGAAAGAAGAAAATTAATTTAAACAATATACTTATAGCATCAAATAAAAAATAATTCATACTACTTAAATTAGCATTCATCTAAAAACTCAATTATTTCACTAAGACTAATCTTATACTTAAATAGTTAATATCAATTTTTAAGTATGCATAATATTATTGTATAGTCCAATGCCTTGTTTTATGCTGCAGTGGCACGAACTTTCAGAATTGATGTAAATCAAGGCAACCCTGTATTTTGCATACTCCTAAGTCCTAACCTCAAAACTTGCTCACATTTACAAATTAAATAACATTCTTTGGAAACATCCATTTGTTTCTTACAACATTAATTATTGAAGCTCTCTCATCCCCATTTATGTTTTATTGTTACATAGGGTTTAGGACACTTCCTCATAAGTCATACAAATGTAACAGAAATACGTATGCATATGTCAAAGTGAGCATGGCTCATCGGTAATTGATATGCATGGCTCATCGATAATTGGTATGTACTCCTTTTAAGATCGGAGGTTCGATCCCCCACCCGCAAGGTTGAACTCAAATTTAATAATTTGTGAATTGTAGAACATTGCTCTAATTGTAGCTAAACATGTTCTACTTTGCATAAAAGGTATTTGAACCACTATGACTTGAGAGCCTTCCCAAACATAATACATTCTTCACATATTTCTCTTGGCTATGGCTTTATGAGAACCATACTAATATGCAGACAAGATCAAAACAATAATTTGAATTCTTCGACTATCCCGTCATAGGTTAGGACTTACAAATTAAGGCTTGTTTGGAATCACTTTTTAAGTTCTTAAAAAAAATGTTTTTAAGAACTTAGAAAGTCAATCCAAACGGGATCTAATTGATCTAAGGAAAACTGTTTTTGAAGTTGAACACTACCATTAGCTCCACTAGAACACACACTTTGATACTTCTCTGCTACTATGACCTTTGGATTCATGGCTTTCAGCTTTTCTCTTACTTGCATTTCCATTAGCAGTGCATGCAGAAGAAGAGTCTCTTAAAACTTTAGTGATCATAGTGTGACAGAACAAATCTATGGGGCTGTATTGCTTGGAAATCAGAGATTTTGCTGCTTTTCTACAAGGAAATTTTGGGTTTTGTACCAAATGCTTCATAGTTTCAGTAGATAGCTTACTGTAGTTCAGAGCAGAACAGATTCTGATCTTTTCATCTTCACTTAATTCAACATGAACCTGTCAAAATCAAAATTTTAGAGTTAGTTCACATTGGATTTCCTGTGAAAAAAACCCACATTTTTCATTCAAATTAATGAAAATTAAGGCCTCGTTTGATAACCATTTGGTTTTTAGTTTTTGGTTTTTGAAAATTAAGCTTATGGGTCCCTTTGTTTTGTTATCTACCTTTTTACAAATGTTTTTAAAATTCAAGCCAAGTTTTGAAGCTAAAAAAAAAAAGTAGTTTTTTATAATTTGTTTTTGTTTTTGAAATTTGGTTATAAATTCAAATGTTTCTTTAAAAAAGATAAATAAAACCATTGTAAAGAAATGGAGAGAAAACAAGAACAGATTTCAAAAACCAAATGGTTATCAAACGGAACCTAAATTACCTGAAAGTACATATCAATTGCTTGATAAAGTTTGTCATGAGATTCTCTTGAATATGTCAATGCCATGGCTAAAGCACTAAACTTGGAGGCCTTCAAATGAGAATCTGGAGCCACTTCCATCAAGTAAGAATCCATCAATCTAGCAACTTTCTCAAATTTACAAAGCTGAGACGGGCAAATTTTGGATTCAACCTGGAAGAACTTTAAAAGCCTCAGAACCAAATTCACATCATACACATATTTCTTTCCACTTGGAGCTGGAATAAGCAAATGGCTCACTGTCAATTGATCCAACTGTGAACCCATCAAAATCTCTAGTTTATGTTTAGATTTTCTGCTTATCTTCAAGCTCAGAGCTGCCTGATATATGTCAAACAAACCTTCACCAGAAAACAAACTCTGGTGATCAAGAAAACAGAGGAAATCAATAACACGTTCAGTGATTCTCTGCTGCTGAATTAGTTCAGAATGACAAGATCTTGATTTTCTATAGAAAAAAAGAAACCTGCAGATTATCTTGTGATCGAGATTCCGAGAAACCATCATTTTTGTTAGTTTCTGGATCATGTCAAGGTTCAAGAACACCAAATCTTGAAACCACCAATTTGTTCTAGCGAACTTGCTGGTGGAACTATCATGGCTTCTTGTGTCGTAGGAATAACGAAAACTCGAGCTCGTAGAAAAAGATGTACATGTACTTTCATAGCTAGTAAAACCAATCCTGCCTATGAGGGAATCCAAGAGTTTCTGAATAAAAAATGAATCTTTCCTGATTGAAACACAAATTTGGCATTGTTTCAAAGCTAACAGAAGCTCAGACCAGTTCCAAAAGTTCAGTCCATGGAGGAATTTTTTGGTCTCAGCTACTAATTGAATCTCTGCAGAATCAACAGGACATTCCAGCTCCAAGAAAATGGCTGCATAGTGAAGAAAGACTACATTGGATGGGGTGATTTCAACTCTTCCACCATTGTAGCAAAACCTTGCAATATGTTCAAAGCCTTCAGAACCTCCAGGAAAGCCATGTAATACAACTTTCAGAGAGTCTGTGGTTGTTCTTATTAACTTTCTTAGCCTGCCTGAGAAAGAAAGAATGATTCTCTGCAAATTTTAATTGCAAGACACTGTTAGAGATTTTCTGAAAATGTTTCTTGGATAAAACAGACCAATGAATGGTAAGGCAGTATAAGCAAATGGATAACAGAGGAAGTAATCATGGAGAACTTTTGAGGAAGTTTTTAAGAGAAGAAGTTCTTTTGCTTTTTTACTTTATTGGAAATAGAAATGAAGGGGAATCACAAACAAAATATTATGAGTTGCATACCTTGTCCACCATAAAAGTTGCTTCACCATTGACATCTACTTCAAGATCACAGCACACTCCCATTGTTCAAAAGAATATGAAACATAAAAACCCATATGAGATCATTTCAGCTTCAGAAGATCTGTAGTTGGGAAGAGAGAAACTCTTGAGACAGACTGAAAAAATGAGAATCCTCAAGAGTTGCATGCAAGACAAGAAAAGTGGAAAGAAAAAGGGATAAAAAGGTGGGAAGAGTTCTCTTTGAATCTTCTGCTGTAACTTGAAGACAAAGTTTATGAAAGTTTTTTTTGGTGCTTCTTACAATACAACATAAACCAAATTTAAATGATAAATTTAAGAGAACTGAGCTGAACTGACTAAGATTGGTTGAACAACATGTTCTCAACTTCCATGAGGATTCTTCTGAGAGAAACCTTGGGTCTGGAAAACACTAGTACCGAGGAGTAGAAACAAAAGACAGAGCTTAAAAGTTGAAGTTCAGAACCCAAGAAGTTGAGAAGTACAGTATATAAAAACATGTTTGAGATTGATTTTGAAATTAACAACGTAGTCTAAAACATGTCTTTAATTATTCAAAATCAATTTTATGTTTGGTTTTACACTTTTAAACATGATTTACATATCATCAAAAATGATTTTGAACACAAAAATGATTTTAACAATTTCAAAAACACTCTCAAACATGTTAATGTGACGTTTCTTAGCAAATGTGCATTCACCTGATTATTTAGTGCGACTTTTTCCGGTACTCAAGCCACCAATTCCCCTTTGGGTTTGAGTGGATGATGGATCCCACAGGCTTGAAAGTTGAAACTGTCTTGTCATTTTAGTGGAAGCCAGACTAAAGATGATAGGGAAATGATGCTTTTCAGTTTCTGGGCAGCGATTTTGGTAACTACAATAAGAGCTTGAAGCCATAAATCGAAAAGATTACTGAGATATTTGAGAAATTCACCCTAATAATTCATTGTTTAACAAGAACTGCCAACAATGGGACAATTATAATAAGGAAGATGACATCTCTTTATATGCAAAGAAAGTTTTCTGTTAAGTATTATTCTGCAATTCTTGGAATAAACAATCTTAAGGGAGAGAATAATTCAGAAAGTCTTTGCCATGAAAATTAATGAAGCTGCATGTACCACTGTCAATACAATCATTTTCACCATATCAATGCCAAACAACAAACTAAAAGTTTCAACTTCTTTTTGCTTATTGTGTTTGTTCCCACCCATTTCTCCTTTCTTTTTTGCTTTTTCCTTTTCCCATGAAGCGGGACGGTTGCTATTTTAATAACCATTGATTTGAGGTCTAGGGGACGGCCCCGTTAGCCGGGAAAAAGGAATCTGAGACCGGTTTGGAGGAAGGTTCCTTTGACTGGGAAGCCTATCAGCCACGTTCGAATCTGAAACTGATCTAGAGAAGGCTTGAGCCAGCTCGAGTGCTGAAGTTACTTTCCCATAACGCATGCCAACAGCGTTTGGGGAGGAAGATTTCGGCTGCTCAGCAGGCTTGCGCCAAGTCTCTGGTGAAGGTGGCCGCTCGGGCTGCTGCTGCTGCTGTGGTCTTTCAGTTTCTTTATTCTTCCTTCGGTTATCACGGAAGTTCTTCCTTTGCACCTCTGGATCTGCCCTGTTATCCTTCCTCTCACCTTCCTTGCCTATCCTTCGATCAAAAGGTGGATTCTCCGCTTTTCCAGTTTGATGCACAGGAACTGGAGGTCCTTGAACCCTTTCAGTCCTTGAAAAATTTTCGTCAACCCTTCCAACAACAAAAAGGAATAAACAGTTATTTTTCATATCAAATGATAACAATGAATGGTTTTCTTTCTTCTTTTTCCTAGTCCAATTTTTTTCTTTTTTTTTCTTTTTTTCTGCGTGTGAGGTGGTGGTGGTGGTGGTCGGGACAGACAGAGGGGAGAGAGAGAGTTATCATAGATTCAAAGACAGGTTCATTACCTTTCGGAATTTTGTAAAAGATCATGATTGTTAACAGTGGTATTATCAAGCCCTCGTTCCTTCAGAACCTGAGGCAAGGGTAAATCTTATTACTTATACAGGAAGATGAGGCCACAAAATATTGGCCAAGAAAGAGGGGGACATAAGTAAAACTATTATTGAACGCCAATAAAGAAGAACAGGACACTTGACTAGTTAAGTAATTTATTTGACTGCATGCTCTAGTTGAGAAACAGAAGAAACTATTTATTATTCAATAACCGCAAGGAAGTCCAAACACGTCGGAATGAAAAAATAGAAGACACCCAAAAACTAAAGATTTAACTCACCTGCTCACGTGGGCGAGCACCACCAAACAAAGCAATCCTGCACAAGGCACAGACATTTACCTTCTATAAGCAAGGTAATTATCACCCAAAAAATCCCCCAATATTAAGCAGAAAAGTCCAATTGATACCAAAATTTTGGAGACAGGGAACGAGTCAAAAATATAAACTATTCCCCTCTAGGCAAATGAAGAAACGTCAAGTGTTCTGGTCCATACGAAGAGTTTGTTATTACACGAGCTAAAAAAATTTAGATTCAAATGTTATCTTTCAGAGTGAACCCACTGGAAAGCAAACAAAAACATGATTTGCGTTTACTATTTCCATTTTACAAGAAATTCCACAGAAAAACACTAATGTGAGAAGAAGTCCTTACGTCAGAAACAATAAACAATTGAATGAAAAAAGGGGATCCTAAATGGAAAAAGGAGTCTATGAACCGACATCTTCCTCAAATTCCAAACATTTTTTCTAAAGAATACTCATTTCTTTTAGTCTGTGTCAGTCTTCTTCAACTTGATAGCCCCAATTTGCTTTGTTGCCCAGACGAGAGATATATCACTGATAATGATATATAACCCAAGTAAGTGACCCACAGAATTTGAAAACTTAAACTTCTATTTTATACTAAGAAGGTAGTATTATGTTCAACAATTCAAATGGCCTTAAAAGATTTCACTGATAACAAAACAGACAATGACTCGGAGGTCTATAGAATATGGTATTCAAACATGAGATAATTAAATTTGTATATTTTCACTTGTGCCAATATGTATAAATAAACTATCTAGATAAGATGTGGATTCATACATCAATGAAATTGGGAAATGCGTGTACAAGCAAAGAAAAACCAAACTGGAAAATGGGGAAATGCTCATGAAACCAACATTAACGGTGATTATGAAAGAAAAAGGATAACTAATGCATGTCTTTCTTTCTTTTTTTTCTGTCATAAATAACAGAGCTTTTATCTCAATAAAAGGGCATACAAAAATAAAGCTCAAACAAAAGGAGAGCCAAGCTATAAAAATGGGCTGCAGTCAAGCAAAATAAGACCCAAATGGTGATTACTAATACTAATGCATGTCATGTATTTGCCTTGTTTGTTTTATTTACCGAGGGTGTCCCAACATCAGCAAGAGACTATGAGACATAAGCAAAACTAAAATTAAACAAATAATTCCGTATTATTTCATCTATATGCATCTTTAAAATGAATAAGATGCAGAGAAGATAAAGTAGAATGTTGTCAAAAATTGCAGTTCATGTTACTGACCTTTCTCTCCCAGCATTTCCTTCCGATTGTTCAATGGGTTGTGACCGAGGCTTTAGATTCAATTTTGGACGATCAATTCCATCCTTCCCACTCTCAGAGCCAGCTGAACTAGGTTTCACAGAATTTGAATTTCCATACATTTCATTCACATTTTCAGCAGAAACGGTATCAAGAATCATCTGACATTCCAATATTGAACCGCATAACAAGGATCAGTAAATGAACGTAAAATCTGAAGGACAATGTATGTAATTATTAATAAATTGTTCATACCTGCGTATGATCAGCAACATCAGGTTCTGAACCTGCCAATGGCTTTGTTCTTGGAAGTAATTTCAACTTCGGGCGTTCTGATACTAATGAACTCACAGGAGGACTCACAGGAGGATGCAAATCAGAACCACGTCCACCAGCCATTTGATTAGGATCAGAATGTTGAACTACAGCAGCATCCATTTTAGAAGATCTCTCTTTAACAGCATGATATTTAGGGACTACAACCCTATCATGCTCAGATAAATCTTGTCGATGTCCCTCAGATCCATCATCTATGACAAGTTCTCTTTCTGCATGCCTGGCTGATGAGGCGTCACGATGTTCCCTACCATACGATCCATCAACCCTGTCAAAGGAATTACCATAACCCTTCGACTGTACTTTAATATCTGGTTCAGAAGATGCAGCAACGACAACATCAGTTTGATAATGGACAGACGGCGGTTTAGACTGCCACCTCCCTGAAGACACCTTTTCGAGAGCACTGGCATGAGCAAGCTTTGAGACAGCACTCGGTCCATCCCATACAGAATGTGAATGTTCGTTAACCACAGAAACCACCTCCTTCCTTGCCTGCCACGCATTAGGATGAGCCCCAGAAAAAGCCATCCCGCTGCCACCACCAGAATTCTGAGAAGCAACCCCCGAGTGAAGCACGTCACCAACTCGCCCTGCGTATGAATTTACCGCACCAGGAGTTGGAAACTGCGACATCGGAGCCAACCTCTGCCTCCCACTTGATTCATATTCAGGCTTTAACTCTAAACGACTAGGCGGAACCCTAATGCTCTCATCACTAATGGTTCGACGTGGGGGAGTTACACCACCAAGGGGCTTCCTTTCATCCTCATCAAAATTCCGGCCAATGTGTGCAGCAGGAGCGAGAAAAGGAGTTTTGTCATCAAAATGCCTGGTGGCCGGAGATGAATGCGGCCTAGACCGATGATCCGACCTGTTCATTGGGTTCCCCCACGATGTAGGGCGATCGAAACTAGTCCGATCTGAAGGTCTAACGGTTCTTCAAAAAGAGATAAAAATAACAAAATCAACCAAATTGCACTAGCAGATCTAGTTTCGAATTAATAAACCAAAAAAAACGTAGTAAATTAGGATGATCATGGAGATCTAGTCCTTCCACCTCGCATTGAGAAGTGAAAACACAGCATACACAACAAAATCAAATGAGAAAAAAAAAAAAAAAAAGACTTCTGCATGGAAATCAAATTAAAGTAAGAAAATAAGAAAAGGGATTGGAGAAAACAATAAAACGAAAATAAAAATCGAGGTTAATCGAGACATACACCCCAGGAGCAGACGGAAGAGGGAGATCAGTGGGGATAGAGCCACCATGGAAGTCCTTGAGCGTCATAGTATTACCAGTGCCTTTCTTCTTCGACATGGCTGGAAATCGAACCCTAATTTGTTCTGGTTTTGTTGAAGTAAAATCCTGGACACAGATTTAAGTAGCAGAAAAAACGGAGAAGAAAGAAGAGGAGGAAGAGAAACCCCGCAAATCGCTAGAGATGAATGGGTGTTAATTTATTGCACGAATTTGATTGAAGTTGCAGCCTGCAGGCGCGGGGCTTCTCACTGCTCCTCTCGCTCGCGGACCAGAGAGGAGAGAGAGAATCGCCTTCAATCTTCTCTTGTCGTTCGATTGGTCAAGTTCTTGTGACTCGCCGCCTCCTACACACCTTTGAACCGTTCGATATAAAACATCGGCCCAACACCTCTCCTAAGCCTATGGCCCAAGTTTATGTGGCTAAGATTCTTTTGCTAAGGCCCAACCCAACCCCAATATTACACAACAATTCCACCTTTTTCCCAACTAAAAACTAATTGTGGATCTAAATATAACGTTAAATTAGCCCCTTTTTATATGATATGGGGTTCATTCACAATGTCGACTACAAAGTTTCCTTAATTCTCTTTGTCATCCAGCTAGGTTTTAGATCAAAGCTCGATATCAATTGATAAGAACAACGGACCCTCCACATTGGTATGATATTTTCCACATTAGACATAAACTCTCATGGTTTTGTTTTTTTGTTTCATCCAAAATATTTCATATCAATGGAGAAAATTGTCTTCACTTGTATACCATGGATCTCTTTCTTCCCCCTAATCAATGTGAGACTTTTTTTGCACTTAACATTTGTTTCTCTCTGTACAAATTCTTCCTCCATGATAATTAATCTGAAGCTTTGCTTATTATACATACAAATTCTTCCTCCATGATAATTAATCTGAAGCTTTGCTTATTTACGATGTATTCATAGACCATAACAGAATGAGGAACACGTAGGATTGTTGACCACTACATAAATATGTAAGTCATTTTGTGGCTGAAAGAAAGCGAGGAGTACCTTGTCTTGTATAGGTTGGACTCCACTTGAAGAAGCGAGCTCAACACAAAGGAAGTCATTGTGCGCGAGCCTAGCTAGGTGTTAGCTAGTTAGCGTTCTTCAACTTGTTATTCTATTAGTTGTAGCGGTCCTTAAATTTTCAAGTTTAATGCTACATTAACTATTGTTGAAGGAAAAATCCACCAGCTTAAAGCAAACACAGAGTCACAAATGAACTTCAAATTCAAGTGTTAACCAACCCATATGGAGATGGAAGTGGTAGGTGGATCAACGAGATTTTTTTCCTCAACGAATTCAAACTAGAAATCAATTCACAAAGCAAGACCACGAGTAATTATTCTTCAACTTCGAAGAATTGAACAAATCTCTACCATGAACCCTTTTTTCTTCTGTCTTTTGTCTTTTGTCTCTTGTCTTTGGAGAGTTACAGAATAATTATGGATTTTGGATTTTTTTTTAGCTTGTTTAGTCAAATTGTTACCTTCTAATAATACATTCATTCTCATTAATTTTCATGAAAGAAGAATCAGCATGGAGAAGAAGATGAAACGTTTTCTAAAGTATTTTTAAATTTTTTTGAAAGGTCAAGAGTATTAATGAAAATTTAACGGCGATGATATTTTTGAACGTTTTTTAAAGGTCAGTGATATTTTTTAACTTTTTGAAGTTCATGGGTATTATTAAAACGAAGTTTTAACATTTTTCATCCAAAACTTAAAGGTAAGGGTATGTTTGAACGTTTTTGAAAGATCAAGGGTATTATTAAAACAAAAATCATAGTTTAGGGGAATTTTCTACAATTTAGCCTAAATATAATCAAGGAGTCAATGTGTTTATCGCAATCTAACATAAAATAATAGAAATTAGCTCAATCTAGAAGTATTTGCAAATATGGCACAATTTTAAGTCATGTTAGTATATGATAGATCTATCCGTCACTGAGGTCTATCAGTGATAGATGTCCTATCATTGATTGTTTACATGCTCGTTTGTTATTATGTTTAGGGTAAAAACAATTTAGACCCTAAACTTAGCAAGTTGTAGCAATTTTAACCCTCAATTTTTAATTTCATCAAATCGAACCCCAAACTTGAATAAGTTGCAATGTAGATCCCGAACTTTCAATTTCATCAAATTAAACCTCAAACTTGCATAAGTGTTGCAATGTAAACCCTAAGTTAACTTTTCGTTTGAATCTGTTAAAAGCACGCGATCGTCCACCTAGGGTCTCCGACAAATCGACTTCAATTCCCTTGAACAAATCCTTTGAACTGTCGGTTGCTCGATTGTTTCCTTCATCGGGAACCACTTCTTCGACGCTTACATTTTATATAAATCGAGCATCTTCATTTCTCAATAAAAATCATCATAAAAAACCTTGGAACCACTCAACTCCTCAAATTTAACAAATTGAAATACATAATGTGAGGGGAGATTCGAAGGAATAACAAAGAGTTTCCGATAATTGAGATTTTTTTGGAGTGATTCTTCTAAGTAGAGGAGTCTTCTTTGAAGTTCGAATGAGCTAGGACAATGTTGAGATTTGGAGAAAACGAGATTTCGATGTAACGACAAGAACATAGTGCGAGGTCGAGATTGCAAACTTCATTAAGGAAATGGAAAATTGTTTTGAGGAGCTGAGTGGTTCCACAGGTTTTGATGATGATTTTTGTTGGGTAAATGAAGATGCTCGATTCGGATAAAAACATAAACGTTGAAGAAGTGGTTCTCGATGAAAGAGACAATAGAGCAAGTGACGGTTTAGAGGATTTGTTCGAGAAAATTATAGTCAATTTGCCGGAGAACATGTGGATGATCACGTGCTTTTAACAGATTCAAACGAAAAGTTTTGCAACATTTATAAAAGTTTGTGGTTCAATTTGATGAAATTAAATGTTCAAGATTAAAATTGATACAACCTGCTATGTTTAGAGTCAAAATTAATTTTTTTCCCTTATGTTTATTACTAATATGAATCAATAGAATATAAAATGATTGATATTTTACTTCATTTACTATTAGGTGATGGCTTTCATGTTCATTTTCTTTTAGGTTTGTTATATTTAACTTATTGATATAGTGCCTATCAATAGAATTAAAAATGGTATATCAATAATATTTGAAATTGTTTTCTATCATGTTTGTTTGGATGCTCAATTGTTATGATCCAAATTGAAATTAGTTAAATTGAGATTCAATTTCTAAACCATAAACATGAAATATAACTTTGTTTTCATTAAATCCCTTATTTTCAACCAACCAAACAAAACTCTTAACTTTTATTTTCTATCCGTGATTGTTTGCATAAAGATGTATGTTAGTAATATGTTACTTTTCTACCAATTGTATTTTATTATTGTTTGCATAAAGATGTATGTTAGTAATATGTTACTTTTCTACCAATTGTATTTTATATTATTTTTTGACAACATGTTGAGGTAGAAGATTGAACCTAGAACTTCATGATCACTAGGCGATACATGATGTCATTGAGCTATGTTCTTGTTAATATTTTTCTACCGATTGTTGTTAGCATGTTTATTTGCTATTATGCTTAATGCCAATATACCTTATCAATAGAAAAAGAAATGATATTTCATTTTAACTTTAATTTTCAATCTATAATAGGATTAACAAAGGGTATATCAATGATATTTGACTATTTTTATTCTTACTTTTAGTGATTGTTTGCAGGTTCTTTTAGTCTCTCGTTGATATATCAATCAATTAAAAATAGTAAATCAATGATAACTTAATATAAATAACAACAAAATTCGCAACAAATAATACAAAATTACTAATAGCAATAGTTAATATACCATTTTGTATGCTAGTTAATATACCATTTTGTATGCTTATCAGTGATGGATGTGTATCAATGATCTATCGATGATAAACATGAAAATGATCTATCTTTTTTTTTCGAGAAAAGGGGTGAAATTAATTGAATAGATATCTTCATTTTGATATTAATTATTCGGATTAATGAACTAAATCAGATAGTTATATGAGTGAAAGAAAACAACTTATGCCAAACCGAGCATAGCTCAATTGGCATAGGGTTGAGCCGGTGACCAAAAGGTCATGGGTTCAATCCCCGTATTAATTAAACTACCGTTGCAAAAAAAAAGAAAACAACTTATATATAGATTAAACACGTAGAAATAGTTGTTAATATACATAAAAATAGTTTTTTTTTTTTAGCAAACATAAAAATAGTTTATCAATAATACTTTATTGACAATAGACAATAAAATTGTTTATTAATAATAGACATAAAAGGTCAATTAGTAATAAATATTGATAAATGCAGAAATTGTTTCATACATAAAAATAGAATATTTAACCATCCAAGCTTTAATTCAATTTTAATTCCTATCCATACAAGGAAAGATATTCACACTATGTGTTTTCTTGAATTGAAATTATTATTATTATTTTATCAAATTCAATAAAAATTAACGTAAAACCAACAATGACTTATCATAAGATTTAAAAGTTTAGTGACTAAAATTGAATAAGCTCCATAGTATATCGAAACCGATCGAAATAAATATTATTTATCAAATTTATCTAAAAATAATAATAATAACAACAACAAAATTTGTAGGATTTCTATAGAAAACGTTATTAGATTGAGTCAACATCGACATAACTCAACTAACATAATGTATGAACTATGAGCAAGAGATCTCGAGTTCGAATGTTATTCCCCATATGTAAGAGCTCAATCATAATGTATGAACCATAAGCAAAAGATCTCAAGTTCGAATCCCCTTTCTCATGTTGTCCAAAAAAAAACTAAAATCTTAGATTATGCAAACAAAAAAATAATATATATATATATATATTATTTTTAAATTAATCAAATTTAGATAATTCAAAAGGGCTGGTTGCACAAATAGCAATCAGACCCAAACTAATTGCAAATTTAGCAAACTTTAAAATGTTTTGCAAATATGGCAAAAAAACCCGTTTCTATCACTGATAGACTTTATTATATCACTGATAGACTTCTATCAGTAATAGACTATTATCTCTGATAGACTATTATCACTGACAAAAATCTATAAAAAGCTGAGGTGATCAGCGATAGACTTCTATCATATCAGCGATAGAAATTGCTATATCCGCAAAATTTTTAAAAACATGCTATATGTGCAAACAATAAGTCTTAAATTGTCATTTACTACAATTTCCCTAATTCAAAATCACATGTAATATTATATTATTATTGTAAGACTTCCTTTTATTTGAAAATTATCCCAGATAAATTAATAACTAATATGAGAGATATTAATTTCTTTTATTTGAAAACTATCCTAGACAAATTAATAACTAATATGAGAGATATTAAAAAAAATGAGGTATTTTGTTCAAATTTTTTTTCTTTAAAGAAATTTCTAAAATATAAATAAATTAATAATAACAAAAAATCTCAATCTTAGAATTAACAAATCCATAGTAATGAAAATTTAAAAAATGGTAGAAAAAAATTGTACCGAAAAAAGAGTTAAAATGAACTCATACTTCAGAACTCCATCTTTAACAACTCTCCACCTCAAATACGGACCATCCAGACTAAATAACTTCAGACTTATTAACCACAACCCCTTGTCCCAAACAACCTATAGATCCAGTCTGAGTGAACTCATTTAAAAATATTTCTTATTATAGCCCAACATCCTTCCCAAGAATATTCAGGGAGGAATTTCAATCAAATTTGCAACAATGAGCTTAATCAACCAGACTATTGTATGACCGAGTGACCAGAAGTTCGAAGTTCAAATCCCCACCCACACACGTTATCAAAAAAAAATAAAAAAAATAAAAAATAAAAAATAAAAAAAAAATGGAAACAACATTCAAAATATGTTATTTTATTCACCCAGAGGAGCCCTTTCATTCATTCACTAAAGAAAAGTTAAGAACTACATTTTAGAACTCTGAACAAGGGAAAAGGAGAAAAAAAAAGATGCATTGCAGTCTAAGAGCATCAAAACACACTGCAATAATGCAATATTGAAGTTCATATACACAACCCAACATAAATCTCTGGAGTTGACAAAAGCAACTTTAAATCCGAAGGTAAGAGGAACCAATAATAGACGAGTGATTTTTACCCAGGTTGCGGCCCCGAAGGCACTCCAGATCCATGACTTGAGAATGATCCACAAAGAGATTCACCTAAATACAGAGCATACAATAATCTGTTATTCATCATTGAGTAAAGGAATGCAAATGCAACCGTAGGAAGATAATGTTTTATACCTTTGGGCCATATTGATTGATAAACCACTCCGACGTTCTAGGATTCGATGCTTCAAACATCGTTTTCTCTAGACCAAGACGCCCAATGATCTTGGCGATAAGGTCTGCTCGCAGAGCATCGGCGTGTTTACTGACATCATCTGCATCTATCATTATCATGTCTGCCCCAGCTTCTAGGCATCTCTCAGCCCTTCTGATCAAAAGATCAACATCTTCTACAAGTTCTGCAAGTTACAGTAATAAAAGCCTCAAGGTTTACAAATTATAACCATAGAGACCGTTTCTTGTCAACGGAAGTTAAACTAATTGAAAAAGCTTTGAGGTTCGGAGAGCCTATCTAAACCAGCAAAAAGACTATGTTTGAAGCAAGTGATCTAGATCTACATTGGACCTATGACACCCTATTCAACTCTGTTTTCAATTTCAGTGCACAAAACAATGCCATTGATTCCAAATTCTTTATATCTAATATGATGCAACATGATGCAACGGATTCGTCATTAGGCCAAATTCATGGCCAAACAAGGGACATTCATCCCTAAAGTTGAGAGGATACTCTATAAGAACAAGAAATGTTCTTTTCAAAAAAGATATTCCAAAAAGTTTCTTTACAATTCTAAAAGATGTTTATAGCCTTACAATAAAATAAGCAAATAACTAATTAACCTAAACTAGACTAATTATCCAACCTTTTATCCTACATCACAATACCATTTTTTTTTTTTTTTTTTTTTTTTTTTTTTTTTTTTTTTTTTTGAGTACATTGGGGGTGGGGGGATTCGAATAACAGACCTCTTGGTCGTCAACACATACATATGCCCACTGAGTCATGCTCGCTTTGGCACATTCCAATACCAATTTAAGATTATAAAATAGACTCGAATTCATGACATCAAGCATGCAATAAAATACCACTATAGCAATAATTATGAAGATCAGTTCCATCTCTAATAAATTGCAAACCTAGATAGAGTCACCATATCAGTAGTTTTGCAGTAGGATCAATGGCCAGCTTGATGAAACCATGAAAAAGGATTGAAAGTTTTTCTTTCCAAGTCTTCAGTATCAAATTCCCCAAATAAAACTAAAAGTGCAGATTGCATAACAGAACCTTTTTTTCCAGCAAAATTTTGTGTTCGATGTATTTTCTTTATAATTATATTCTGCATTAGAGTGATCATCTTACAAATCACAAATTTAGAACAATCAACATGCTTATCGGAACAGATTTGCAAATTGAAACCTTACCAGAAGATCGAGGTCTCGGAACAATATAAGCTCCAAATGCTCGATTGCCACCGATAGGAATGTCAGACTTGTTGAACTTCACTGCAAATTGAGGCTTAGCCCTAAGACCACCGTTCTTAATCAAGCGCACGTATCTCAGAAGAGTTTCTTCCGGAACTTCAAGCGATTCCACGTTGAGCTCAACAGTGTCAAATCCCAAGAGCTTACATTCCTAGAAACACCATACTCATAATTATCACAGAATAAAAATCAACATGATTATTGACATTCCCCTTTCTTCTCAGTTCTCACCTCCACATACTCTTTGAAACCCGAGGGACCTTTGCGAAGTAAATGCTCCGCCCAGTCACCCGTACTGACATAAATATCATGCCGATGAGCCATTTCCGTCATCTCTTTCACAAAATCCCTCGGCAACAGGCTGTGAGAACCCCCGGAGAACTTCAATCCATCGACAAATTGACCCATGGACTCGAAAATTTCCTTCAGAACACCAATTTTTGCAATCATATTAAAAAAAAAAAAAAACAGCGATCAATAAACCCTAATCATCTTCCAGTAGAGCCCAACGGAATTGACAAATCGATACATAAATCTTCGCTCAACTATCTAGTTCAAACTTAAAGCGTGGAATTGAAGAAGAAGACATAGAATGCACGAACCTGAATAACATTTTGGCCGGAGAGAGTGTAATGGGGGCCTCTCATCTCTGTAACTCCAGATCGCCGAGGCTTCTCCGGTCGATCTTCATCCTCGTCGAAGCTTTTCCACAAATAAGCTGACATTTTCGTCAAGGTAGTGAATCAATGGAGGCGGAATCAGAACCAGAGTACT
Organism: Herpetospermum pedunculosum; assembly: GCA_028017165.1. Lineage (NCBI taxonomy): Eukaryota > Viridiplantae > Streptophyta > Magnoliopsida > Cucurbitales > Cucurbitaceae > Herpetospermum > Herpetospermum pedunculosum. The sequence goes on from CM051528.1 coordinate 63,929,083, forward strand.
TCTCCTTCTCCCTTATCCTCCTCCCTCTGCAGAACTTTGACATGTTTACAAATAATTGCTCCATTTTCTTTTCCATCTGTCTTCCTCTTGAAAGTTTCAGAAACTTTGAGCTCTTTCTAGAAATATATTTTCTTTTCCTTTATTGCCCTTATCCTTCAACTTTACACGTGTCTTAATGATGTCATACTAATTTAAGGTTAAATTATTATTATTTTTTTTTTTTTTAATAAAACCAATTTATAATCCCAACTTTAACATTTTTGTTTATTTGATTCATAAACTTTTAAAATTTCATATTCAGTCTCTATTTTTTTTGAAAAAAACATACTCAGTCTCTATTTTAAGGTTTCGTTTGGTAACTATTATTTTTTTAGCTTTTATTTTTAAAAACTAAACCTATAAATACTACTTTCACTTATGACTTTCTTTATTTTGTTATCTAGTTTCTTTTTTAAAAAATTAAATCAATTTTAAAAATTAAAAAAAACAACTTTTAAAAAGTAATTTTTGTTTTTAGAATTTAACTAAGAATCCAAATGTTTCTCTAAATAAAGTGAAAATCGTAAAGAAATTAAGAGAAAATAAACAAAAATTTCAAAAACAGAAAATTAAAAACGAAATAATTATCCTAAACTTTTGAATTTTTTTAAATTAACAAGACAGACATTTAAAATTTTAGGATTATATTCATAAAATTCAAATTTATATATAATATAAATTAATTATTTTTTTTAAAGATTTGAATTTATAAGATATTTATTAGAGATAAAATTAAAAATTTAGAGAGATATTTTAAAAAATTTAGAGACACTAAATAAAGATCTTAAAGTTAACTAAACTTATAATATAATATTAATTTGTAAAGTATCACTTCTCAACCATACTTGTTATGTACTAATTTTTTTAGGTTGAAGATTGAAATTATTAGATATTTTAAAAAATTCAATGATGGACTAAATAAAAATCTTAAAGTTAGACTAACTAAATTTATAAGTATCACTTCTCAATCATGTACTAATTTTTTAAATGGAAGATTCAAATTTCTATGTCCTACATGTACTTACAAAACAAGTACCGCTTTACTAAAATGCCAAAAGATATATCCTTCCTTTGCAAAAAGAAGATATATCCTAATTTTATTAAAATTTTAAAAATTATCTAATCCACCTCAAAGTGTAATTATATCCTTTAAATATATATATATATATCTTCATCTCCACATTTTTAACAAAGTTTTTTTTTTTATTTTTTTTATTTTTTTTATTTTTACAATTTGAGGGATTGAATGAACATCTTTATGTTAATTAAGTTAACTTCCGTTTGCTAACAAAAATAAATATCACTTTGCTAAAATTAAAAGATATCATTCCTTTGTAAATATATATAAATTTGAATAAAGTTAGGATTATATATATATTATAATTTTATTAAAATTTATCTAATCCATGTCGAGTATAATTTTTATTTTTTAAAAGATATTTAATTAATGCAGGTGGATTGAACCTCTAATCTCTTATTAGTTATTAGACACAACTTTATATCAATTTAACTATACTCCAATTTAACTATTTTACGTATAGCCAGTTGGAGAATTTTAAGGAACCCGGAGAGCCTCCTCGCAAAAACGTTAAGGGGAGGTATTTTAAAAATTGAGACTTCCTTGGTGCACCAGCTGGAGCGAACGCCTCTCTGACTTGGAAGAGTATAGTGTGGGAAAGAGAGTTGTTCCTGGAAGGCTACATATGGGAAGTTGGGGATGAAAAGAACATTATCATTGATAAAGACCCATGGATGAGGGGTGGGGCCTGTAGGCTGCCTAGGTGGGTGGAGAGGGAGTTTCAGGGTAAGAGGGTGAGCTCCCTGCTAATGAGAATGACAAGTGGAACGAGGAGGTCATTGATAACAATTTTTCTACCCTCGACAGAGTTGATATCTTGAGTCTGCCCGTGGGGAGCAACTTCTCAAAGGATGAAATTATTTGGAGTTGGGACAACAAGGGTGTCTTCTCAGTTAAAAGTGCTTATCATCTTGCTATCTGGCTCCAAGAGCAAAAAAGTGAAGGGACTTCAGATCTTGGGAGAAAAGATTCGGGTTGGGTCAGGTTCCGGAAGTGTATTGGTCTGCCGAGGGCTAAAATATGTGTGTGGAAGTTGTTAAATGATGTCATTCCCACAAAAGTTAATATCCAAAAAAGAGGGATCGATACTAATGTTTTATGTTCTTTTTGTAGGGCAAAGACGGAGTCAGCCTACCATGTTCTCTGGAGTTGTAAGTTCGTTAAAAAGATTTTGCTTGAGGTTTTGTCGTGCTTATGGAACCACTTTTTTGTTTGCAAGGAGTTTTGGTTGATTCGAGATTTTATGGGACTGGATCTGGATGGATGTTAATCTGAATATGCTTGATCTGGCCAAAGCGATTACTACTTTCTTGTGCATTTGGAATTACAGGAATACTGTGGTCGGGGCTGTCAGTCCGGGCTCTAGTGTTATGTCTAGAGAGTTACCAGGTCCGTTAACAAGTGTTAGGAGGAGCTTCAAGAGTTTGTTGGAGGTTTTGGGTCAAAGGCAAGATCAGAGAGTCGCGTGAGTCAGATCGAGTGAGAGTCGCCGCCTCAGGGATTTTGGAAGCTGAACACTGATGCCTCTTGGAGGGAGGATAGAAACAGGGGTGCCATCAGCTGGGTGATTCGTGACTCCCGGGGATCTCCCATCTGTGTTGGCTACAAAATCTTCCATCAGAAGTGGTCTATTAAGGTCTTTGAAGGCGAGACTATTCTCGTCGGTCAGCCGCTGCGAGTCGTCTGAGTTCTGTCATCTGTACGTTGAGTCGGACTCGGCGGAGGTTGTTGGAGTGTTGAAGTGCCCGAGGCTTGACCTTACGGAGACCAAGAATATCCTGAAGGGTATTTTAGTCGAAGCTTCTAAAGTTGGTAGCGTGTCTTTTGACTTTCGTATTAGATCTTGTAATATTGTTGCGCACTGTTTAGCGCGTGCTGCGCTTGAGAATTCTTTTGTTATGCCTTACTCTTCTTCTGTTGAAGAAGACGAAGTTTTCTTTTGGTGTTCGGAGTTCTCCAAACTGGGTTGTCTCTGCTCTCTATGAGGTTGGTTGTTGTCAGGGTGTTGATTTTTAATGAAGCAAGTTGTTTTTAAAAATAAAAAATTATATATATATATATAATATATATATAATTGATATCTTATCTAAAAAATTAATTAAAAAAAAAAAAATTGATTGATATCTTCACTTATTTAAATGAAGTTGTCATTTATTTTACATACTATAAATTTTGATTTCTACTCATAGCTCTGATATTAGCGTTACAATCCGGCGTCAACCGACTTTAAAAGAATCTGGAAGCTTTAGAAAATCTCCTCGGATCCTGTTCATTCCTTGACCTCCATGGAAGGCATCTGCATCAAAAAAAATAAGAAAACTACAGAAAGGAAAGAAGCTTTCTTGAAAAATTTGTCCCCATAGATGATTCGGATTCCTTTCATTTATGTAATAGTGCAATCCTGGGTTTCCTTTATTCCTTCTCCCCCTTCTCTAATTCAGAGCTCCTAAATCTATATTCGAGCAGAGCTCTGAATTTGCAGCAGAAATGGCGCGAAACTATGGCTTTCTTGTCTGCATTTTGGTCATGGTAATGGACGCTGTTGCCGGACTACTTGCTATTCGAGCTGAAAAGGCTCAGAATCGGGTATTGCTGAAGTAAAGTGAAAAAATAAATAGTCGTCTAAATTATGCACGCTAACTGTTCGACGTATTTCCTGTGCAGGTGGTATCACAATCGGTGAACATATGGGTGAGTAAATGCAGGAGAAAGGCGAGAGATGATGCTTTTAGTCAGGGGTTGGCTGCAACTATTCTGCTTGGCCTTGCTCATGTGATTGCTAAAGTACTTGGTGGCTGCATTTGCATTGCCAATAAGCAACATCTCGTAGAGCCAACTGCTAACAGGCTATTGGGATTGCTCTTCATGATTCTCTCATGGTAACTCTCTGCAACCCGGAGTTCTTTGTTTCACACTGATTTTGAAATGGATAAAATCACTTTTGTCACGTTCAAAATCCCAACAATGATGCATGTTTGTTAGTGATTTTGAAACGGATAAAATTACTTTTGTCATATTCAAAATCACAACAAACATGCATTTCCTCCGAACATTAGTTCTCCCATATCTGCCTTCATAAATCCACATCAGTCCCCTCCCAACAATTATGTTAGTGATTTTGAAACGGAGAAAATTACTTTTGTCACCTTTAAAATCACAAAAAACATGCCTTTAATTGCTCAAAATCATTTTAATGCTTGATTTTATCGTGTTAAACACAGTTTTTATAACATCTAAATTGATCTTGAATTATTAAAAGCATGCTGATTTTGAATCATTAAAGGCATGTGTTGAAATGATTTTAACCATTTCAAAATCACTCTCAAATATGTTCTAAAACAATTCTCCCCTTCCTCTCCTTGACTTTTGAGCATTAACATTTCAAATTTTGTGAAAAATAGTTGTCAAACTTCAACCTAATCAAGTTGTTATGCTATGTTTGAGAGTGATTTTGAAATGGTGTAAATCGCATTTAAAAGTATAAAATCAAACATTAAAATGATTTTGAACGGTTAAATGCATATTTTAAATAGATTTTAACCATTTCAAAATTACTCTCAAACCTACCTCAATTAAGTTCAGGCAATCTTGAATGATGTTAAACTTAACTCTAAACTGATGGGAGGTGTTATTTTTTGGGTGAAAAATTAGGATTACTTTGGGCATTGGGTTCTCAATGTTGATGGCTGGGACGGTGGAGAATTCCAAGTGGAAAAACTCTGGTGAGATATCAAGTCATGGGCTGTTTTTGGTAGGTGGGATTGTGTGTTTCATTCATGGGTTCTGTACTGTCGCTTATTATGTTTCTGCAACAGCAGCTTATAGAGAAGAACAGAGGAATCTCAAAGCAAATCCTTCTGATCCCCAACATGTTTAACCCACTTGACAGCCATTGCATGTAATGATACAATATATAACCACTAACTTATCAACTCAAAAGCTTAAGCTAACGGGTTATGGTAATGAATCTCCAGGAAGATTGGGCGAGACTCCTGAACCCAATTAACGTTTTGAGAAGTCACTTACAATTGGTAATGGACTGGAGTGAGTTTTTTTTTTTTTTTTTTTTTTTGAGTACATTGGGGGTGGGGGGATTCGAACCACAGACCTCTTGGTCATCAAATCATACATATACCAGCTGAGCTATACTCGTATTATTCGTTCATTGTAATGATCATATTATTCGTTCATTTCTAAGACTATACGCGTTGAAACCGTGTAACCGTGTGGCTTAAACTTAGGAAAGTACGTTCTCTTTACTATCATTGCATTGCTACTAATGCATACCAGATGTAGCTAGTCAAAATTGTAGGGTCACTAATCAAAATAAGCAAAGCAATGCAATAAGAAATTGGAAAGAGATTGAGTTTGATTAGTGAAACCAAATTCCGTTGATATAACATTGGTTCAAACGGGAGAGTCGCATATCTTCACAAATAATCTTACATCACCTTAACAGAAAACGTTCCTCTTCTAACCAAGCTTGGCCAGGACATCGTTGAGGGATGACACAGTCTGAGCATAAAACTTCTCTGCTTCTGAGCTGCTCTTAATCTTTGCTGCATAGTCCAACTGCAAGTTGCCCAATTCACGGCGACAAAAGAAAACATAAGACACAACCACGAGAAATATAGAGTCGGTTTGGAATGACTTTCTAAGTGTAAAAAAAAATGTACTCACGTTGTTGATGTCTTGGAAGAGCTTTCCTGTGAGGTCCTGAAGAGCCTGCTTCTCACCCTTAGGCTTGGCGGAAATGATTGTCCTCAGGTCATACCGGAGGTACCCCGCCTTGAGACGAAGGTCGTCTCTAACGAACGGCCAAGCCTTCTTCTCAATCGATTCCTTTACATTAATGATGTCCTTGGCCGACTCTTTTGCCCTTGCCACAGCCAATTCTGGACTTTGTGGTTGCAGGTAGAACCTTTCCTTCAATGGCAGGTCGAAGTCTCTTGCCTGATCCGAGTTCAAAGTCCCAGCTGCCAAAAAAAATAAAAATGTTATGACAGAAACAAACCAACAAACGATGAATAACGAACGAGCAACACAACAGATTTACGTGGTTCATAGTAGCTACATCTAGGAGCATAGTAGAAAACAATTGTATTATCTTTTAGGCTAGTTAGACATGTATTCGTAGCATTAGATAATAGATTCAAACATATCAAAACATTGTCATTAATAAGATTTGAACCTTTAAATTATGGATTACGGTAAATTTAATTGAATGACTTACGGAGTCCACCGGAGGGAGGGGGCGGGGGACCGAGCTTGATGGGCTTAGCTTCAGCGAGAACGGCTTGAACGAAGGAACCGGAGGCGAGACCGGCGGCGACCAAGCCAAGAACAGACCTGCGGCTGGTCTCAGGCTCAGCAGGCAGTTGCTGGGCTCTGATCATCAAACCAGACCGGGGGACGGAGGCCCTGTTGCTGCCAGCCACACTCAAACGGGTTGAGCCACTAATTTGAAGGCTACCTTCCAACACAGCCTGAGAGGAACCACATAGCCCTGCCATTGATGCCATAGCTCTTCTGATCACCAACCTTTTTTTTCCAATGGGTTTTCGAAGTTAAAGGTTTTTCTAGTGAGAATTTGATAATTATATTGCAGATCTTATATTTGTTTATGTGATGCAGAGAAATTGGGGGGCACCACCTTATCTGCCATTTTCTACTTGGATAAGTTGGATATGGTTTTAACCAATTATATATCTACACGTGTTGACTGATTCTTCTTCATTGGACAACTTGGATAGGTTCCAGCGTGGGCTACTAGAATTTCACCACGTGGACTTTATGAGATCATGATTTTCTAACATCATACCATACATGATTAATTTCTATACTTATCTTAATAAATTAGTAATTTTAATTTTACCCCTGGATCTTACTTTTAATGTAATCTCTATCGTGTTAAAACTTAAAACTTTCAATGCTCTATGTGATTTGGATTTAGTTCTAATTTAATTATTGTGATTTATCAAACTTTATAAATTCTCCTATAGTCATAACATGACATAACATGTTTTTTTTAAGACACATAACATGTTTTTTATTTGCACGAGCTAGGGTTTTTTTAATTATTATTTGGATTTGTGTTAGCTTACCATATTAAAGTTTAAGGCTAAATAAAAAATAGGAAAAAAGAGTGAGTTTTGAGGTTTGAAACAAATAGTTGGATGACAATTTGTGAATCTTAAGCGAATTATAAACCCCAAATGGGAATTTACAAAATTAGAAAGTTCAAATTGAGAGGATTGTCTCACTTGTATGACAACGACAAAATCATAATGTTCACAACGAATCAGGTGTTATGACAAAAGATACGATCACTTGACGAAAAACTTGCCTTGAATACGCTGGAAGAGCGAGACGGGTTCACCTTTGAACGAACGGTTGGCCCAAACAACGACCAACCTAATCGATTGACTCATGACGTCACATCTCCTGCACTTTGCTATTGGAACCCCCACTCCTAGGACCCTATAAGCTTAACTATGACGTTGCCGTCCTCGATTCCTATGTGGGGTTTGGTGCAATTTTTAGAATCTCGTAAGGTAAATCGATGTTGACTATGAAATCTTTTCACTCCACGAAGGTTTTAATGGAACTAGCCGAAGCTATGCCACTTTCTAATGGTCCAAGGGCATTGAAATTGATTTACAACCTATCTGGACAGAACAAACACATTAATCCTTTGGAAACTACTAATGAGTAAATAATGCTACATGAATGAAAGACATAATCATCTCTAAGCAAAAGAAGAGAATTGCACGAATCTTCGAATATTTCAAAATCCGGATCGAAGACCACCTACTCTGGGTGTCATATGTTATCCTTAGGGATATTTCATTGCTCTATTTTTTCTGTTTTTATTTGTAAATATATATATAAGGACCAAATTGATAAGTTCACGTACTAATATTTAGAAGGGAAAAATCAATTTTACCTCCTAAACTTGTCAAGTTGTATAAAATTTTTACCATAAAACTTTCAATTTCATAAAACACCTCAAACTTAAATAAATATTGCAATCTTGATCTTAAATTGAAAAAAGTGTTATAATTTGTACTATTTGTTATGTTTTCGTTTGAAACATCGATTGAAAAAAACGCATTTTCATAATGCCCTCAACATACTATAAAATATATAGAAATTTTTAAAAAATAAAGTTAAAATTTGTGAGTTATGATTTTTTTTATATTTTTTTTTTCTTTTCTTTCATTTATGAAATTACGACAAAGTAATTCAATGGTTGATTTGTGGAACCAAACTTTCATTGACTACTAAAAAAAAGTTTTTAAAAAATGTATTATTTTTTTTATAAAAATGTTTACAACATATGTCTGTTAATTTTACATAAGTAAGTTTTTTTTTTAAGGCTATATACATAAGTTTATTTGATTTGTAATAGTATTTTCATTAATGTCAAATTACTATATAAAAGACAACTATTAATAAATAATAGAAATTAAAAAGTTTAAATTTGTATTTAAAACACTAAGACCAACGTTGACTACCGCTAAAAGTGGGCAACAACGATCATCGGTGTCGAAGATCGTCAGAGGTGGTCGCCAGTGACAACCATGGTGAAAGTGAAGATGAATAATTTGGGAGAGATAATGTGAGGGTGTTTGGGTCATTTTAGTATACTATAAAAAATTGGGTGGATTCTCAATTAAATACCAAACAACCATTTTTCTAAAATTTAATATCAAGTGTTTCACTAAATAACTTATTTATAAAATTCGTTTTTTAAAAAGTCATTTTCGGTTGTTGCCAAACATCACAATTTTTATTAAAATGATTTTTTTTCTTCAAAATTATACATTTGAAAAGTCAATCGCGTGTAAAACTGATTTTATTGAAATTAGTGTTAAAAAGAAGATTTTTACCTTAATTAGTAAAAAAAAAATGATAAGAGTGTAAAAATTAACATTTATCTCAATCTAAAATTGACACAACTTTTGACAAATCAATTTAGAGCTAGTTTTTTGTTTTTTTTTTGTTCTCTGTTTAAAAATAGTCACTTTTTTTTTTCTTTTTTTTTTTTAAGGAAAATAATCACCCTTTATAATTTAACGAAACCCAACTAACTTTATCGTAGATCAAAATTATTATAATGCTGTAATAATGTCCGTTCCGCGTTAGATTTTGACAAATTGAAATTATTACACTGTAATAAAATAAACAGCAAAAATATGACAGTGACAACTATCTCTGGGAGTCCAACGATATATTTTATTATTTAATGGATGTAATGGAATAACTTTTCAAATAATTTCCCTTTTAAAAAAAAAAAAAAAAACTTTCAAATAATTTAAAATGGAAAGTATATTATGGTGAATTTATTAAAGGTAGAAAATAATTGTATTTATTGGGCCTAAAAAACGCAGTATGGCCCAAAAAGAATAGCCCAGCCCAAAGAAGTAACGTCTCTATTGCGGAGCGCGTGTTACCATACCGCCAATTCAAATTTCAAAATCTTGTGTGCCCTTTTTTTCCCCTCTTCGCCCCGAGAGAGAGAGAGAGACCTGAAACCAGATCTCAACGTTCCTTTTTCTCTCCCTCCTCAAATTCTCTGAGCTTCTCAATTGTTCGTCTGTGGAATTTCCGGCGTCAATCGATATCTTCCGCCGCCGTCGGGTTCAATTTGGGAACAACAATCCCGGACTGTATCGGAGTTTGATCCTTTCTGGATTTGAAGAAATGGCATCTCGAAACCAGAATAGGGCTCCTCGCAGTCCAGCTGTAAGTTCCGAGTCTACTCTTTGATCTTGTTCTATTTATTAGGATGACAGAAGAATGATCAAATGCAACTTCATTTCTTCACCAGTTTGTTATAATCGAGGGTTTCTTGATTTCTTATGTTTATTTTTATATCGAAGAACTAAGAACTAAGAGGAAGTTGGAATCAGTGGTTTCGATGGAGTTATCCTGATTTTTGTTTCCTTCATACGGTGTTTTAGTTTAAAGCTATTGTTTTCCATGAAGTTCAAAATGGTTGAGTTTTGGAGCCCTAAAAATCGAATGTGTATTGTATTACTCACGTCATGGCTGTTTTTTTTTAAACAATCATGTAGAAAAAGGAGGTTCCAGACGATGTTCCCTTAGACAAACGGAGGAAGATTGCGGCTGGAAGATTATTAGGGCCTGCAGCTGGTGCACGCGGGAGACAGCCGTTTGTAGATGTTAATAATAGGCAGGGGGTTTCTGCTAACGATGCGTGTAGCACCGAGGACTCTGAATGTGGCACCGTGGAGTTCTCAAAAGAAGAGGTTGATGCGTTGTTAAGTGAGAAGTTGAAAGGGAGTAAATATGATACGAAGGTTGGATGACTGAAATTATATATGAGCAGTTCTTCTAATTTTTAAACTTTCTTCTTGCATCTTCTTGTCCGGAGCTGTTTTTTTTATGCTGTAATTTGACTTTTTCTTGTTTAAGTATTGATATAGTTTAATTTATTGTAACCCATCAGCTTAGGCTTGGTCAATTAACTGATCATAATAAGAGGCTCAAGCTTTGCATCAAATGGTTTCAACAAATCGAGGAAAGTCATCTTCTTGAGGAAGAAAGACTTCGAACTGATCTGGAATCTGCTGAGAAAAAGTGCTCTGCTATAGGTAATTTTACAGTGTTGATTTTCACAGGCTCTTTTTGTTGCCAATAATTTGATATATATTTTGTAAGATATTAACAAAGACGAATCCTATGTCATATTGTTCCATCCTTGTTTTCCAGAGTTGGAAATGAAAGAAAGAGAGGACGAGTTCTCTGCCACTCTTTCAGTGCTAAGGAATAATGTTGCATCTTTGGAAGATAAATATGCAAAAGAAGAATCTGATAAGTTGGTAGGTTCATAAATTGTTCATGCTTATTGGTTTTTTGTGTGGCATAGTGCCTTACATTTTTTCCATTTTTTTTCTTGTTATGTTGCGGTACATTTAGGATGCAATTGAGTGTCATAAAAGAGAGAAAGATGCTCGACTTGCAGCCGAAAATTTACAAGCTTCTCTTTCAGGCGACCTTGAGAAAGCTCTCCAGGAGAAATTAGCCGCTGAGAAGAGGGTACTATAGCTTATATTGGAGTTTACTTTTTCATTAGCATGTTCTTCAAGAATGGATATTTGCTTAGCTGATTTTTGTTGTAGTTTGATTTATGCAAATTCCAATCCTCACTCCTTCAAAATATACAGCTTGCCTCTAATGAAGATTTGTACAAGAGGGCACAAGAGTACAATATTAGTCTTCAACAGTATAATAGTAAACTCCAAGCTGACCTTGATACGACCAGTGAGTCACTCAAACGAGTAGGAATGGAGAAAATGACAGTTGTGGAGAATCTTAGCACATTGAGGGGTCACAATAAGACGTTGCAGGAACAATTAAAATCTTTAAAAGTAAGAGGATTCATAATCTTTGAGCTGCATACTGTTTTTCCCCCCTTCTCTTTTTACTCTTTGAACGACTTGACAAGAAATTAAAAAACTTATTCTATCTGTTTACTTATTTTACTTTCCCCCTTAACCCTGCACAAGTAATGCGGGTGCAACCTAAATCCTAGTGAATGAATTCATGCTTGTGTGCAGCTCTTTAAGTAGTCTAATTCCGTATTTTGCTTCAACAATTTGCACTTTGTCAAGAAAATAAGTGGCAGTTGCTATATTTTGCCTGGCCGGTAGAATCATGTTTTTGATTATCTCATATAGGTTTCATTAGAGGAGGCAGTGAAACAAAAAGATTTATTGACGAATGACATCAAGTGTCTTCGTGAAGAGCTACAACAAGTGAGAAATGATCGTGACCGCCTAACAAGTCAGGTACTGACTTTGACCGCCGATGTGGAGAAACATAAAACGATCAGCAGTAAATCATGTATTGAGTTGGATCGCCTGACAGTGAAAACAGATGCCTTAGAGGTAAAGGCCATACCTATGTTTACTCATTGGAGTTCCTGGCATCTCAATCTTTTAAAACATAAACTTTTTTCCCCCTTCAGGAGACATGCTCTTCACAAAGGGAGCAAATACGCGTGCTCGATCACCAACTTGCAGCTGCAAATGAAAAATTGAAAGTAAGTGATATTTATTCATGAATTGCTGCTTGTTATATTGCTTTTGTGGAGCAGACCTTTCCTATCTGAATAAAATGCTTTCTTCTAAGTTTTAACCCCTCAACAATATCTTTTCTTCCTCATAGATGGCAGATTTATCTGCTTTCCAAACTAGGTCAGAATATGATGAACATAAAAGGTATATCACTGACTTACAAAGCCGCCTGGCAGATGCAGAGCTGCAAATTACAGAGGGAGACAAGTTAAGAAAAAAACTTCACAACACAATACTGGTAATGTTCATGTGCTCAATTCTGCTGGCATTTTTATGTCATTAGGTAGTTGGCTTATATTTGTTTAATTGTCTTAATTGGCAGGAATTAAAAGGGAATATTCGTGTATTCTGCCGAGTGCGACCCTTCCTACCGGACGATGGTGTAGGAGCAGAAACCACGGTTGTCTCCTATCCAACATCAACAGAAGCTCTTGGCCGGGGTATCGATTTGTCACAAAGTGGTATGAAACATTCGTATCTGTGCAGCAATTCGTTAGAACTAAACTTGTATATTTGCAATCAGCGCATGATGTATTTTCCTTTGATCCGAATTGACTATAAATCATTTATTCAATGTATTATGTTGTTACAGGGCAGAAATTTCCCTTCACATTTGACAAGGTGTTTAATCACGAGGCTTCTCAACAAGATGTTTTTGTAGAGATATCCCAGCTGGTGCAAAGTGCACTTGATGGCTATAAGGTAGCATTGCTTTTCTCTCGTTTTTTTGCGATAACTTGTGAATAGTCTTCAGCCTATAATAGAGTCTTCAGCCTATAATGATGCGAGGGCTATTCCTCCACATGCTCCCATATTTTTTCTAACACGTAAAAGTTTGAGTTCATTAAAATGTAAACAAGCTGATTGTGAAATTCAGAGCGGGTTTTGAATGACTTTCTAAATATTTAAGAAAATGCTTTTGACTGCAAAAAAAAAAAAAAATGTTTTTGAACAATTTAGAAAGTCATTCCAAACAGGCTATCAATCTTTTCTTTTCCTTGTGAATCTAGTTTTCCTGCGTATTTTCTGTTAAATGATATACCATATTTGATGTCTTATTGAAAAGGAAACTTACCGACCCAATATTTTGTCAGGTTTGCATATTTGCTTATGGTCAGACAGGATCCGGTAAAACTTATACAATGATGGGAAGGCCCGAAGCTCCAGAGCAGAAAGGGTTGATACCACGATCTCTTGAACAGATATTTCAAGCTAGTCAGGCCCTTCAATCTCAGGGTTGGAAATACAAAATGCAGGTAAACCAAAATATCTTATTTTGATCATCAATTTTACTTTTAATCCTGGAACCTTTGTAATCCCTTCTAATACCGTATTGTAGGTTTCCATGTTAGAAATATACAACGAAACCATCCGTGATTTACTATCGACACATCGATCAAGTGACATAACAAGGACAGAAAATGGTGTTGTTGGTAAACAGTACACCATTAAACATGATGCAAACGGGAACACACATGTTTCAGATCTCACCATCGTTGATGTATGCAGTATTAGAGAGATCTCTTCACTCCTACAGCAGGCTGCCCACAGCAGGTGCATCACTTTGAAAATGACAATTTGAACGCTGAATTTCTTTTAACCATGTACTTTTTTTATGTGCAAAGTAGAGAATCAGGGTGGACGACAAAATTTAATTTGAATTGAATTTGATTCTCAGGTCCGTAGGCAGGACACAAATGAACGAGCAGTCATCAAGAAGTCATTTTGTATTTACAATGCGTATTTCAGGCATAAATGAGGCAGGTTTCCTACGCATACGCGCAGTAGTTTATCTAGTATGTGGTTTTTGTAGTATTTATCAGCTGAAATTTTTCTCTCACTTCCCCAGAACACTGAACAACAAGTTCAGGGGGTTCTAAATCTCATTGATCTTGCTGGGAGTGAACGGCTTTCAAAGAGTGGGGCAACAGGGGATCGGTTGAAGGAAACACAGGTTCTTATTCTATTTCCTACAATATTCTTACAATTCATGCTAACCTTTAGAATATGATGCCACTTCTCTGCGATTTATGCTCACTTCAATTTTTCGTGTCTATCAATCAGGCTATAAACAAAAGTTTGTCGTCTTTGAGTGATGTTATATTTGCCTTGGCTAAGAAGGAAGACCATGTCCCATATAGGAACTCCAAGCTTACATATCTTCTCCAGGCACGTGGTTTCTTTAAATCTTCTTATCTTTTTCTGGTCGACTGCTAGTTATACAATGGCCATATTCAGTAGAAATACTTAAATCCTATTGTTAAATCTCCAATCAACCTAAAAACTTAAGCACCCGTTTGATAACCATTTGATTTTGGTTTTTAGTTTTTGAAAATTAAGCTTATAAACTTCCACAAAAAACCAAGTGAAACCATATTAAAAATTCAAATGCTTTTAAAAAGTAATTTTTGTTTTTGGAATTTGACTAAAAATTCCTTTAAGAAAAGTGAAACCATATTAAGGAAATTGGGAGGAAACATTCATAAATTTAAAACACAGAAAACTAAAAACGAAATGGTTATCAAAGGGGGTCTAATTATATCAACACTTTAACACTCCCTTCATTTGTGGGCTTCAAATTTTTGTAGAAAGCCCAACAAGTGGAATTCAATGTTAATTAGGGAGGAAAATAAATATTACAAAGCTTCGTTTGAACTCAAGACCTCCAACTCTGATACCATGTTAAATCACCCATCAACCCAAAATCTTACGAAATTTTAATTATATCAATACTTGCGTGTATATCTCGATCCGAGAACATTAGTTAGGATAGGAAGTAAGCGAAGCCCATAATTTTCCATCTTCCAGATACCAAGTGATGAATGCAACTACTACTAACTAGTTGTTTTGCAAATGTTGTAATATACAGCCATGCCTAGGCGGAGACTCAAAAACTTTGATGGTTGTCAATATCTCCCCTGATCCATCATCTGTGAACGAGTCGCTTTGCTCCCTTCGGTTTGCGGCCAGAGTGAATGCGTGTGAAATTGGAATCCCTCGCCGGCAAACAACCATGCGACTTGTAGATTCCCGGTTGAGTTATGGGTAAAATTGAGTTAGTTACTTGTAATCTGCTGCATTTGCTTGCATACATAAATCTTATTGGTCACAGGGGTTGTAGTAGTGTATCACTGAGTGTTGTAGATGGTTTGGTGTTGGGATCAATTACTAATTTGTATTAATATCAGAGTTAGAATCAGGCTGTGCGATTTTAACATGATTTTTCATTTTTGTTCTTCTGTACAACAGTTTATGATTTTATGAACCTAAAGATAAATATCCCTCATATTTCTAATTCCAATTCCAATCCTTGTATCTGTTATTTATTGCTTTTCTCTGAACATTTTGCATTCTTTCAGTTTCTCTCGTCAGTCAGTGACTGCGCAGTATTTGATAAAGAGCAGCTTATAGATCTGCATATATATGTATATTTGGACAAAAAAATAAACTTATACCCTTAAACTTTGGAGATGTTGTATCAATTAAAACCCTAAACTAATTATTGTATCAATTTAAACTCGGAACTTTCAGAAGTGTATCATTACGCAGTTAGGATTTTATTTTAAAAATGTTAATTTAAACACGTCGGGACTTATAATTTTAGCAATTAAAACTCTAAACTTTCACAAGTAAATCAATTGTATGAAAGCTTAGAGGTTTAATTGATAAATTATAAGTCTCCACACGTGTGAAAACGTGTAATTTTGATACACATGAAAATTCAGGGTTTAAATTGATACAATCATTAGTTTAGAGTTTTAATTGATTTTTTTGGACTTTTTTTAGTCCAACAATTGTGTGGATGAATCAAATCATCAAATCTTTGGGATGGTAATTGGTGTATTATGCAAAAGTGAGTATGGAAATCCGCTCCCGAGCTAGGAGTTCTATGTCTAGGTTGAGGGTTGAGGAGAGTTCTTTTAGTTAATCTTAGTTGCTACCCACCCTACTTATCCCAGCTCTAAAGGTTGCTATTGACTCGATAGCTCAAGTTGAGTCGACTGTGATTCTTCTTGTTCCGTTGTGAATGGTCTCGTTATCGTATTTTGTCGTTTTCCCGGCTTCCGTACCTTCTTCTTAGTCTTCGGCTTTCACTGAATTCACTACTCTAAGTGAAGGAACTCGAGAGGAAGAATTCAATCTTTGAAGGCCTCCTATGAGGTCAGAAGTTCAATCCTCGACTAAAAAAGTTAGTAATTTTTATGCAAAAGTGAGTACGACGGCTGTTTCTAAACCCTAAACAAAAAAGAGTGGTATAATATGTCATTTGGAGAATAACTCAAAGATGATTATGATTAACGCCGTCTGTGGGAATCAAACCCACGACCACATGGTTAAAAGCCATGCGCTCTACCAGCTGAGCTAAGACGGCTATTTTTGTAAACCAAGACTTGGAAATATATTATAACAATCAACTTAATTTAAAAAAAAAATTGTTTTAAAAAAATATAATTAAAAATATAATGATACTATTTTTTTGGAAAGAAAAATAATAATACTTTATAAACTCGAATCTTAAATCTATATAGATTGTTTACTTCCCTCCAAATATAATGAATTATCGATTATGTTTGAATTATAATTAAGTAAATACTATCAAAGTTAAATCGATTATGAAACTTTAATTCATTACAAATTTATTACGATTGTTGGGAAAAGTTCATTAGAGAGGGGTAAACATGACTATGGATATAGTTCAATTCATTGAGCTAAAGATTCAAATCTCTTCATTAAAAAAAAAATCAAATCTTCATCCCACATCAACTAAAGTAAATTACAATTTAAATACGAAATAAACAATAAATTTAATTAAAAGATATATCAACTAACTTGTAAACTGCGTTTCATTTTTCTTTTTTGAAGGATGGGACAGGTAAAAAAACTATCCTATTTTTCTAGTTAATTGTTTTTTTTTTTTACTTATAAATTACACTCTAAAATAAGTATAGTAATTGACATGTATTACCTTTCATGAGGTCGGATATTCAATCTCCATCCCCGCATTTGATGTACTAAAAAACATAAGAGAAAAAAAATAATAATTTAGACTCTAAATTTAGTTGTAGTATTTTTAATCCCGAACTTTCAATTTCATCCTATTGAACTCCAAATTTGTATAAGTATTGTATCCTAGATCTTAGGTTAATTTTTCGTTTGAATATGTTAAAAACACATGATTATCCACATGGTTCTCTAATAAATCGACTTCAATTCTCTCTAACAAATCTTTTAAATCATCGGTTGCTCGGTCGTCTTCTTCATCATGAACTACTTCTTCAACGCTTACGTTTTATCAGAATCAAGACTCTTTATTTACCCAAAAAAATATCATAAAAAACCTTGGAACCACTAAGCTTCTCAAATTTTAAAAATAATGTTGAGATTTTGAAAAAATGAAATTTCATTTGGTGTAACGATAAAAATAAAGTTTGAGACCGAGCTTGATAAAGGAATGAAAATTGATTTGTTGAAGTTGATTCAAGTGAAAAATGTCTTCTGGTACTATTTCAAAGCTTGCAAGTGAAGAATCATCAAATCAAATCAATCAATTGGATAAGATAAAATCAAGAGGTGGGGCCATTGTTGCAATCTTTATCTTGTCTAATCAATCATACAAACATTTGGATTACAACGAAATTCGGAAAGATTCTGAGTAGCTGAAGTGGAGATGGAAGGGCAACAGCAGTGGCGGCAAATTAGGGTTGTGAAGATTGAATCCTTGGAATCGTGGAATTTCTACTTGACCAAAGCCACTCATCAAGAATCTCTCGTATGTTCCCTTCTTCAACTTCACTTTCTTCGCTGTGTTCTCGATTGGATTTGATGGATGATTTTCTCGTTTTCATCTGCGCTATCAATTCAAATCCATTGAACTTTAAAATCTTTGATATGAATGATTACGACCATGAGAAAGTAATTTTACCCTCTTGTTCGAATTGAAATTGAGGAATAGTGCAGATTGGGGGAAATGGTTATGAGGTATAATGAAAGATTTGATCTATTTTGATGGGTTTGGTTTGTAATTCGTTAATCAACTCATGTAGAAATTCCAAGTTTTCATTTGTCTCTGTGATTTTTGTAGATTGTTGTGCACTTCACTGCTTCTTGGTGCATGCCTTCGGTTGCTATGAATCCATTCTTTGAAGAACTGGCTTTTACCTACTCGGATGCTCTGTTTCTCACAGTCGATGTTGATGAGGTTAAGGTAACGAGTCTAATTCCAATGTTCAAAATTATGATAAATGTGTTTAGCAACTTTTGAAGAATATGACACAGTATGCTGAAAAACAGATTTTGTTATTGCTGCTCCTATCTAGGAACTTATCTGCTTTCCAGACTCCATGCTTTCAACTTTCTTCTCTAAGTGATGCAAACAAGTCATTGTATCATATGATCATTGGTTTAACAACTAACCATGTAGGTGGTCATTTGTAGTTGTTTTTTGTTCTACAATTCAAATGATTATAAGGTGAAGCAAACAAAGTTTAGAAAGACGAAGTCGATGATAAATAATAAAGGGCTTAGAGGGAATGGATTCAAGGTATGGTGGCCACCTACTTAAGATTTAATATCCTACAAGTTACCTTGACAACCAAATATAGCAGGGTCTGACGGTTGTCCCGTGAGAATAGTTGAGTTGTGTGCAAGATGGCCTAGATACTCACAAATATAAAAAAGAAAAAGAAAAAGAGGAAGTCGATGGAGAAAGAACAAGTGAAAAAGAGAGAAATCTTGCTTGTTTGGTGCAGGTGAGGGTGTCAAACAGAGTATCAGACTATACCAGCAACTCATTTTTATTGAAAATTTTGTGTCTCTTTTTCTTACTTTTCATTCTTAACCTTAGATAGTGGAAAAGTGGCTGATCTTGTGCGCTTTTTAAAACACTGGTAAGGAATATTGTTATTAGTTTCCAGTCCCTAGATTCTGATTATGAAATTGCAGCTTTCTAACATAGACAAACAAGCAGTTGGGCTTATCAATGCAACGCCCCATGCCCAAATTTGGACCACGATTCCGAATCCTGGGCCGGGAATGTTGGGGACATCCAATAAAATTGGAACGATATAGAGAAGATTAGTATGACCCCTGTGCTGACATGCACAAATCGAAAAATGGTCTGAATCCTGTGCCTGGGGCGTTACCAGTCGACCATACCCATTTTGAGACTTTCAGTGAACTTCTACTCTTGAATAGCATTGATGATCATCAAAGTCTTAAGAAAAAAGAGAAGCATGCTATTAAAATAACTGATGTTATGATAAGTTATGTCTTTGACTGATAGGCGATGTTATGATAAGTTATGTCTTTGACTGATAGGCGATAGCTTCATCAAAGTCTTAAAAAAAAAGAGAATCATGCTATTAAAATAACTGATGTTATGATAAGTTATGTCTCTGACCGATAGGCGATAGCGGAGAGAGACTACATTATATCTTATTTGCGCTTTCCATTTTTTCATGTTAGGAAGTGGCTTCTAAACTGGAGATAAAGGCAATGCCAACTTTCTTGCTGATGAAAAATGGTACTCAGATTGACAAGTTAGTGGGTGCCAATCCAGAAGAGATAAGGAAAATGATAGATGCATATGTTCAGACCATACATGTTGCATAATGTAATGTTTTTATGGTGGTGACTGATGATGTATATTTGGTCTTGTAATATATGGCTGTGATTTTCTTTTGGCATCAGATGGAGAGATGAGGAAAGACAAGTTGCAAGCCTGGCTCTTGTTTATTATGTGGTTTCAAGTCTTTCCGGTCATGTAAATTCAAGTTTTTGTACTGTTTTGCATCCTGTTTAATTACATCTACATCTACCATTATGTTATATTCTTGAACTTGTAAAATTTAAGCAAATGGATTCTGGGATTTGGTGTCATGTTTACTCCATTCATTGTTGTCTTCTTCATGTTATCATTGCTGATGAATGGCCATTTCTAGCAATTTTAGTAAATTCAAGTCTCTTTAATTCTCATCTTTTACCTGAAAACTTCCACAAAACTGCTGTTAAATGAAGAACTAACACAAATAAAGCTCAAGACTTGCAATACTCTACTCAAAGAAAAGTAGTGTATTTTTTTTTTTTTTTGAAAAAGAACATCTTTTTCATATGCTATCAAACATCCTAAAAGTTTAAAAATATATATTTGAGATTCAAAATTCAAATAAATACTTTATTAACCCCATGGGTTGACCTAAGGATGATAGTCATTTATGGTAATACTGTCTGGTTTCTTTGAAGGTCCTACAAGTTTTAACTTGACAACTAATGCAATATGACCAAGGAGCCGCCCCATTTAACTTGTTTTAAAAATATATTGTAGATGTTTTTGTATCTCTATTTATGGTGGTCGTTTAAGAGAAGTTTTAGTACTCTCGTAGTACCTTTCTTCTTTGTATACACGAGTTTTTCTTCGTAAATAATTATCTAATAAGGTAGGACTCACGTTATTCTTAATTAATATTTACATTATTGATAATGAATGGTAATTGGTAGTAGTATCCTATCCATACTATCGTAATATTAATAATTTTTTTATCATCTTCCTAGGATTTAAGGTCCTACAAATTTCTTTGACAACCAATGAGATTAGGATCATGTGATTGCTTAAATATTAAAAAAAAAAAATCAAATACTATTTTGGTCTATATACTTGCAAAAGGTAAACAATGTTCATTTTGGTTACTTAGTTTCAACTTTTGTCATTTCAAAACATTCATTGGTCCTTGTACAGTTAAAAGTGATTTTTTGTCCGATTTAGTTCATTCATTTTTCAACCATCAAGGGTTGACTTAGTGGTCATGAAGGACTTTGAGATTATTGATGTCTATTTCAGACGGTCTTTTCCGTGAGATTAGTCGAAGTGCTCGTAACCTGATTTTTTTCGTGAGATTAGTCAAAGTGCTCGTAAGCTGGTCCGAACCGAGTACACTGAATAATTTAGAAAGCAAATAGGGGAGTGTGGGCCCTAACTTGGAATGCATCACAAATATTGGAAATCAAAGTCTTTCACTTTTTCTTGTGGTGGTAGCGTTAGTGGACCAGTTGCAGTATGCGATTCTTCTCCGATTTTCCCTTCCCACTCTTTACTCATATTCCCTTTTCCATTTCTACAAATCTCCCATTGCTTACTTTCACCACTGAATCAAATCAATTTTTTCTTTCCCAATGCATATATTCTACCGCTCTGTAATCTGAAATACTTCACACTTCATACTTGTACCCTCATTTTGAATTCCGGCAATTTTACCAGAGATGGATTCGCCTGAAATTGCTGATTGGGTTTTCGATTACGGTGTGATTGAGGACATTCCAGTTCCCGGCGGTGATCTACCTTCACTGGATCTTCCTGTTTTCACTTTGCCTTCTCGTGATTTCACTGCCTCCTTCAGGTTTTTGTTCTTTCTTTCTTTCTTTCTTTCCCCACTGTTAGTGTTCTTATAGCTAATGGATTAAGCTGCATTTATCTCTGTTCAATTTCTTTTTGGTTGTGTACCTGTGGATTGTGTGTTGTTGAAATGATTCGAATCAATGGGTTGAGTTGTACTTCTGTTTTGGCCAGGCAATTCATTTTTCTGCTTTGTTTCCTCTTTTTTTTTTCTTATCTGAAAAATATTATCTGGGTTTTCTTATGGATGTTAATTACATGATTGAACATGGGACTATGCTTTTTTTTCTTTTTCTTTGAGTTCAACATCAAGCAAGTAGCGTGGGGGATTCAAACCTCGACCTCGAGAGAAGGAGTACATGTTGTTTCATTGAGCAAAATTTGATCTACTAACATCCATGGTTGAAGTGATTTTGAAATGATTATTTTTTTTTTTAATTTTTTGTCAGTTTAAAATCACTCCAAAACATGTCAATCAATTTTAATGTCATGTAAATCGCGTTTAAAAGTGTAAAATCAAACATTAACCTGATTTTAAATGATTAAATGCATGTTTTGGAAGAATTTTGAATATGATAAAACGGATTTAACATTTCAAAATCACTTTCAAAGTCCTATTTCATCTTTGATATTCTTCACATGAATACTCCAAACCAGACTTCATTCTAATAGTTTTTGAACATGGCATCAAAATAAAAAGTCCTGAATTCAAACTTTTTCATTGTTGCTTTCTTCTCTATTTTATATTAGTAGTTCATGTATTAAGTATAGTGACTTAATTTGTTTAACCTATCGATTTAAATTTTTGAATTTAGTAGTGATCTAACGTAATATTAGAGTTGGGTTTTAGGTTTTGAGTTCAAATTTCTGCAAAAAAAAAAATTCTCTCAATTTGACAATAATCATCCATGTGTTAGACTTCATGCGAATATTAGAGCCTTGTAATGTTTATATTTTTCATAACCTATTGACTTGAAAACTTAACTCTGTTTTTTGGTCCTTTATGTGACAGAAATCTGAGAAGATATATTTTATTAGAGAAGTCACTCTTCTGTTGTTAGTGTTTCAGGACAGACTTTGATGAGCCACATGGAAGGACAGACGATATAAAAGAATCTGGGTCCAGGAAAAGGTTAGCAGTTCTTGATTTCCATCTTGAGTTATTTAAAGTTACAATATCTGCAGCATATTCTATAATGCTTCAGTACTCAATTTTAGCATATTGGATATGCCCTTACAAGAACATGGTAGTGTTCTTATTGTTGTCAGGATGAGCTCTGGATCTGGGTCTAAAGCACATAAAGAGAAAATGCGGAGGGATAGACTAAATGACAGGCATCTAAATTCTGTTACATTCATCTTTTTCGCGGTTCCCATCTCGGCTCCGCTCCTTCCCCAGCTCATATTTTTCCTTTGCTCATTAAAGGTTTCTGGAATTGAATTCCATCCTCAATCATGGAAGGCCTCCCAAAATTGACAAGTCTGCTATTTTGGGTGATGCAGCTCGAATGATCATACAGCTGAGGGATGAGGCTCAGAAGCTGAAGGAGTCTAATGAGAATTTTGTGGAGAAGATTAATGAAATGAAGGTGCACCTGGCTTTTTTTTTAATCATTCTTGAGGCTTTTAGACTGTGGTTTGTACTTGTCGAGCTCGGTTCGATCTTCCATTGATATTTGATTTTTGTTTTACGAGTAAAGCTTTCTTTGTGTAGGCTGAAAAGAATGAACTACGAGATGAGAAACAGAGGCTGAAAGAAGCAAAAGACAACCTTGAACAGAAAATGAAGGGCTTCAATGCTCAACCAAGTTTCTTGCCTCACCCTCCTGCATTTTCTTCTCCAAGTCAGGTTGTTGGGGGAAAGTTGGTACCTGTGATTGGCTATCCAGGAGTATCCATGTGGCAGTTTATGCCTCCCGGCGCCGTTGATACCTCGCAAGACCACGTTCTTCGGCCACCAGTCGCCTGAGTTGGCAGAGTTCTTCCGTTCACCGGCTTTGCTTTTGCATGAGAGGATTCCTATGTTGATTTTTCTGTAGGCTCTCAGTTCTGTTGTTTGTTAGATTTTCAAGATTGAATTGGCTGAATATCTGTTTTGCAGGAGAAGTTTCTGCTGATCTAAATTAATCCAGGTCTTGTAAAATGAGTATTCACCAATTCTAGTAATCTTATTTAGCTTCTTCACCTTCTCCTTTTGTAAGTTCTTGCCTTACTGTGTTCTTCAGCAGCACAGCAGCAAACATCTCCTGACAGACTTTGAGAAATAATATATATATATTTTTTTTTCTGGCAAATAAATATGTGGAGGGTGAGAATTTGAACTTTGACATTATAGAGCTATAATTAAATTGACGTATATTTCTTATTTCTAGAAGACGTAAAATGAGTGTTGATACATGCATAATTCAATGGATAATGCACCAATTATTATTCCATAGGTCGATGGTTTGGTCTTCAACCGTTGCAAGTTAAAAAAGGGACTTAGCGATGACTTCAAACTCCGACGGACAAACTTCTCTTGCCGGAATCCCATACTATGCATGAGGGTTCCGAAGCAAGTCAAGGTTCGACCGTCCTGCAACGACATCATTCTGTGAACGTGAATGGGCAAAATCTTTGAAATACCCTCTCAATAAATAAATTGCCAATATTGTTTGTTAATTTGTACTTGATTTCATAATTCATAGTATTAAAAGCTTTGTTGTTAATGTTAACAATAGTGACTATTGACATCAAATGTGGCTGTAGTTTAGTGGTAAGAATTCCACGTTGTGGCCGTGGAGACCTGGGCTCGAATCCCAGCAGCCACATATTTTAGTTTATCTCATTCGTTCTTCTTCTCCTTGCGTTCTCTTTTTCTACAAATTTCTGACTCTACACAAAAGTTTAAGTATTTTAAAATGGAGAAGAAGATAAGAGGAGTGAGAGTCACTTATTTAATGAGGGGCACATACAAAATTTCACAACAGCAAGATTAGGTCAGAAACATTAAAATTTCAATTTTATGTCATTTTTGACCAACCCAGCTATAGACAAAAACATAAGGCTTCGTTTAGTTGGTGATCGGTTTTCATTTTTTATGTTTTCAAAAATAAAAAATACAAAAAAATGATGAGTATGCTTATGGTATATTTATTTTCAAAAACTATTTCCAAAATAACTAAAAAGAGACGGATTTTAAAAAACAACAAAATATTGTTTTCACTGTTTTTTTTTATTTCATTTTCAAAATATCCAAAATAACTAAAAAGAGACGGATTTTAAAAAACAACAAAATATTGTTTTCACTGTTTTTTTTATTTCATTTTCAAAATTATGAAAATACGAGATACATCCTTTAAAAAAAATAGGAGATAAGATATTGCAAAAAAATTGAACAACAAAAATAAACTTCAAAAATCGTAAATAAGAAATAATTAGATCAATTTTTTTTTTTTTTATAAAATAAATTTTACTAATCACATATTAATCTTTTGCTGCTTTCTCAAATTTATAACCAAACACAATTTTCAAAAATTGAATTCAAACTTAGAATTTTTAAATTAGATTCAAACAAATTTTTACCTATAATAAAAATAAAGAATTTGTTTTTATTTTCTACTAAATTCTTTATTTTGGAAAATTGTTTTCAAATCGCGAACCAAACGAGGCCTAATAGTTCACAAAACCGAAATTGAAGACAAAAACCTAATAGTTTACAAAAACGGAACTGAACCGATTGATTCTAAACCTTGTTGGACATCAGTTTAGTTTCATATTTCACAAAACTGAGAATTTTAGTTCGGTTCCCGGTTGGGCCCAAAATTGAGGAAAACTAAACCGATATCACACTTAAAAGTAGGTATTACAATGTACAAATACAATTTGTATTGTCAAGCGTTTGTAGTCCAACGGTTAGGATAATTGCCTTCCAAGCAATAGACCCGGGTTCGACTCCCGGCAGACGCATTTTAAACAATATTTTTTTTAACGTGGGGTAGATGATTGAATCTTTGAAGCAATAATATGATTATATAGCTAACAAAATTTCAATACGTAACATTAATAGGATCTCTAATTATAGCTCAATTATGTATGGACTAGTGACGATGAGATCTAGGTTCAATCCCCCAACTCACGTATAAAAAAAAAAAAAAAAATCCTAAATTTGAACTTTTCTCCTATTTGGTTTTAAAATTTTCAAAACTAACCATTGATTTCTAAAGTGACAATTTGATCCCCAATATTTGAATTTGATTTCTAATAATTTGAAAATAATTTCTAATAATTCATCTTTCAAGTTTGAAGTTTGTTTATAATTTGTCTACAAAGTTTGAAATTGGTTTCTAATTAGTCCCTGATTTAAAAAAAAAAAATCCTAACTCATTTTAAAAATGGATCTTGAACTTAGATAAGTGTTGCAATTTTTACCCTAGTAAATTTCTTGTTAATTCACCAACCAATTTCAACAAAACTAATGTAAAAACAAACCTCAATAAACTCACTGATTTCAATAAAATCAGGTTTCACATAAAATTAAGTTTGATCAATGCACAAATTAACCCTTGAATAATCTTACCAAAATTCACAAATGTCAACAACAAAAATTAGCTCTAATTGCCATTTTTTTCTCTCTAAAATCTTATCAATTTTGTATCATATATATGTTTTTATGATTTAATTAAACATATATGAGAATAATACTTATTTTAACGATCTTTCGAACGAAAAAAATATTAGAGAGTTTAAATTGCTAATACTTTTAAAAGTTTATGGTTAAGATTGTAAAACTTATCTAAATTTGAAGTGCAATTTAATGAAATTGAGTTGATAAAAATTGATACAACCTAATAAGGGTAAAAAATGATTTTTTCTATGAAAAAAATATATATACATAGAGTTCTATGTACATCTACATCTAAATATAATAAATGGCTGGTTGCATAAACAACAATCAGACCCAAAATAATTACAAATATAGTAAAATTTAAAATATTTTGCAAATATAGCAAAAAATCAGTGACTATCACTGATAGGATGCTATCGCTGATATATGACTATCACTGATAGTCTACTATCAATGATAGTCACTGACAAACTTGTATAAAAAAACTGAGGTGATAGACTATATAGAAATTGCCATATTTGCAATTTTTTTTTTAAAAAATACTATATTTTTAATTATTTTACTCTAAATTGACATTTGTTACACTTTTCCTATAATAAAGTTTGGTTTTGCTTTTAAAAAAAGAAAATTTCAAAAAGATAAGATAGACACAAGTGGACCCTTTTAAAATAAAATGAAATTCAAGGTCAACTTTATCAAATCGAACATAATTTAATTGACACATAAGAGGTCATGAGTTCAATCCTCGTATTAATTAAATACATTTGAAAAAAAAAAAGTGAACTTAAATATGATTATATATATAAGATTTTATTAATTTTGAGAGAGACCAAATAAATTCGAGTTATTTTCTCTTTAATTTGTGCTCTGGATTCGTGAGACAAAAGCAAAAATCACATTCGATAATGGCAACGGATTAGAAAAGGTGTATTAGTATACTATATAAAAATCCATTTTTTGATTTTTGTAAATAAATTTAATTAATCACATATTCACTCTTCAATAATGGTTTTTTTTTAATTTTAAATAACTAAAACTGCTAGAAAGCCAAGTAATAAAAAACATTATTAATGTTTTGTGATGTAAAATTGATAGAATAGTAAGCAATGCAATTATTCACATATAAATTTTAAGAATTATTTGAAAACTATATTTTAGAAAAAAAGTATAAAAAAATGACAATTACATATATGTCAATCTAACACAAAATAATATCAAATTTAGCCCAAAATTATTTCTAAATATAGCCACAATTTTACCAATGATGAAGTCTATTGTTGATAGACTATAAAAATGGTCTACTAATGATAGAGGTTTATCGTTGATAGACTATAAAAATGATCTCAATGATGTCTATTGCTGATACACTATTGTTGGTGCCAAAATCCGGCCAAGAGAAAATCTTACATGACCTTCACGTGACTTTAATTGTAAAATTTATAAGTTGGGGAAAGAGGTGACCTGCAAGATAAAGAATGAGAAAATATCGGTGTGGTGCATGCCACACGCACTCCGATGCTTAAGTTAGGTCAAAGACAAAGAGTGTAGCAAGCTTAGTTTGGAGAGAATTACGAGGATTTTTGTTGAACGAGACGAGACTCCATCATTGGAGTTATTCTCTCCTAGGATGAAAAATAGTTTATCTAGGTTTTATCCTTTTTCCCTTTAGGAAAAGAAGTTTATCTAGAATTCTTTGACACTCTACCCATTCATCCTTTGGCCTTTCTGACATTGGTCTTCCTTTATTATCAGTATTTAGGGAGGTTCATCTTTACCTAATACAAGTATTTTTTATGGGTTATTATCACAAATAGCCTATATGGCAAAAAATCTATTAACATTAACCCTGTTTTTTGCCACTATCAACATTAACCTTTCTCGGTGCATCCTGGCCAGGATCGGGCACCAGGATTCTGTTTTTTTTTTTTTTTTTTTTTTTTTTTAAATTATTTATGACATTTATGTATTTTACGTTTTTACCCCTCCTTATAATATACCTTATATAACATATTTCTTTAATTTGCAAGGAAAGTTTTCATCTTATTCACTCCTTTTCACATTCCATCTGAGCAAACAAGGTATGTTTATACAAATATTTATCATATTGAACAATAGCTTCATAAAGTCAATTTTGGCGCCATTTATCGTTCATTGACCCAGATCCTGGTCGGAAGGTATACAAATCCTGGCCAGGATTTGTATACATTCCGACCAGGATCGACCAAGATCGAGATTTTTTTTTTCCATACATTATAACTAATGTTTCTTCTTTTATGTTACTTAGAGAATGCCTCGTGTTGGTGGCACAATATTAGAGAGGAGAAGAAGAGAAGATGCCACCAACAAACGCATTCTATAAGTAACATAAAATAAGAAACATCGGTTATAATGTATGAAAAAAATTAAAATAAATAAATAATCTCGGTCTTGGTCGATCTTGGTTGGAATGTATACAAATCCTGGCCAGGATTTGTATACATTCCGACCAGGATCTGGGTTAATGAACGATAAATTGGGCCAAAATTTTGTTCAATGTAATAAACATTTGGATAAACATGCCTTGCCAAAAATCGTGAGAAAGTGAAAAGGAAGAATGAACTCAAATGAATGTTGTGTGGAGAAGGAAAAAAAAAATAAAAAGAGTGAATAAGATAAAAACTTCTCTTCCAAATTAAAGAAATAGGTTATATAGGGTATATTATAAGGAGGGGTAAAAACGTAAAATACATAAAGTCATAAATAATTAAAAAAAAAAAAAAAAAAAAAACAGAATCCTGGTGCCCGATCCTGGCCAGATGCACCGAGAAGGGTTAATGTTGATAGTGGCAAAAAAACAGGGTTAATGTTAATAGATTTTTTGGCATATAGGTTATTCTTGATAATAACCCATTTTTTATATTAATAATGTACTTTAAATAACTTATTATAGAAATAGGGTAGTTTTGAAAGTATTTACAAAACTAGGGTACCTAAATCGTGTACCATGGACACGATTTCCCTAAATCGTGTCCATGGTACACAATTTAGGGAGTAACTCGTGTCCATGGTACACGATTTAGGGAGTAACTCGTGTACCATGGACACGATTTACATGACGTGTCAATCTAAGTTGTGTAATATGTACACGAGTTACCCCTAAGTCGTGTACCATGGACACGAGTTACATGTGACGTGGCAAATCATAACTTGTGTCCATGGTACACGAGTTACCCCTAAATCGTGTACCATGGACACGAATTACCTCGAGATCGTGTCCATGGTACACAAGTTACCCCTAAATTCTGTACCATGGACACGATTTAGAGAAATTGTGTCCATGGTACACGATTTAGGTACTCTAGTTTTGTAATAATTTATTTAAAGTACATTATTAATATAAAAAATCCTAATAACAACTATAAAAATGATTTTAGTAGGAGAGTTTTATAAGGGTATAGACCCAAAATTTTAAAAAATTGTTATATTTGTAAACTATTTATTTGTGTGACATATTTACAAATATGACAATGAATTTTGCCACCCATTACAATTATCTATAAAAGAATGTATTTAAACAACTATTTCTAAAAATTATATATTTATTTCGGTTCGATTCCTTACACCTATCATCCCGGCATAACCATAAAAAGAATGATTAAAAAAGGCTGCCAGAAAGAAAAAAAAGGCATTTTATGTTAGTTCTTAGTTCTTACCTACAATACAAAACCTCCTCCTAGTTAATAAAAAACATGTAAAATCTGAAAAGTCATAGGAACTAAAAGTGCCATTTCCCCTAGTAAAAGGAACGTTCTTGTTTAAGCTACTTTTGACGGCATCAAATTGGCCTCTAAACTTGATGATTGATAAGCAAACTTCTTTCTTAAATTTGACATAGCGAGTCAAGAAGGTCGAGAAAGCCAAAAACTCTTAAATTTTATGTCAAAATGTTTCATTGTTGAATGTAGTATAGAAAAATTGTAAATGCATTTGAACCTGCATCTAACCGTTATTA
This sequence comes from Herpetospermum pedunculosum, assembly GCA_028017165.1. NCBI lineage: Eukaryota > Viridiplantae > Streptophyta > Magnoliopsida > Cucurbitales > Cucurbitaceae > Herpetospermum > Herpetospermum pedunculosum. The sequence goes on from CM051528.1 coordinate 63,959,290, forward strand.
AAGTGCATGCATAAGCCACATTACGACGGTTTCATTAAACAAAATTTTCAAACATAATGACATTTGAAAATTCAACGATCAAAGATATCACCATTTTCGCCAACATGAACTTAGCTCAACCTGCATAGTATAAACTAGTGACCAAGAGCTCACGAGTTCGATCCCCCAACCCGTATATTGATACTTGATATGCAGAGGGACAAAATTGACTAACAAAGAGAAGGGAGAGAGATCGTAGATAGAGAAAAGAGATTATGGAGAATGGTTGATTTTCCTGAAGCCTGACCCATTTGATCTGTTGTAGTTGAATTTAGCCTGTGTAACTTTCAATATGAACAAAAAAACTTCAAAATTTTGACTAAAATCATTCTCCTAATTTACATTCATACTAATTCTCTCTAACCATTAAAATTGACAAGGAACCGCATTTCAAAAAAGGAAAAAACTATTGTTTTAACTTTTAACAAGGTGATTTAAATCCCATGGGGTTTCCAGCAGTGTAGTCCATCAAAACATTAAGGCCACCAAATGTGGTCATCAAAACAGTACTCAAAGCCATCACTATACTAACTGAGAAGATGATGAGAGATGCCCTTCCATAGTCACGAATAGCCTTCTGCACCACCACCAACCCGAGCACAGAGGCGATGAAGCAGACGACAGCGAAGATGACTGCAATTTCAGCATTCTCCATTCCCAGCAGCAAATACTGGCAAGCTGACATTGTAGCTGAGAAGAACACCATGAAAGAGCAAGTTGCAGCTGTTACCTGTATTTAGATTTTGAAGATATGAGCATAACAGGTGGAAGACTTTGAAGGTTTTGTATAATAATAAGTCTCTAAACTTTAAAATATCTATACTCTCGATATTGTGTCTAATAGGTCCATAAACAAGTGTCCCAGAAGTTCAACAAACTTTAAAATGTGCTTCAGGACACAAAATTGAAAGTTCAATAACCTATTACGAGTTCAAGAGATGAAAGGACTTGCCTCGGGAACTATTCCAACTTGAAGCAAAAAAGGGCTTATAAGCATACCACCGCCAATTCCAAACATGCCACCCAAAATCCCAGCTAAAAGTGCCATTACTGGGAAGATCAGTTTCTTTGTTGGCTCAACCGCTGGCCGTGCTTCTTCTAACTCCTTTAAAAGGAACAACACACAAAGATTAGCTTTTACCTTATGAAAAGATCTCAGAAATGAAAGTAAATTTGTTCTGGCCTAGCAACCAGATATCAGAGAACTAGTTTCATTCTTTGTACCTTCTGGGGGGAATCTTCAGGTTGAGGGCTCTTTTGTTTGTAAAGAATCCAGAGAGTGAAAGCTATGGCCACTGGAACTTGGAGCGAAGAGATAATCCAGTAACCCGTTCCGCATGTTTCGATTGGTAAAAGACCCTGCAAAAACACAAAGATCAGTCACATACCCCACTTTTTTTTTTTTCCTTTTACAATGACATGGCATTAACTTTGCAAGAACAAAGAAAAAATCCGGTTTGTTTTGAATGATGTTTTTAAGCACTTAGAAAGTCATTTCAAACAGGTCAATCATCTAGAGTTGAATTCATCAATGAGGATGAGTTTGACATGACTTTTAGGAGTGAAAAGTACTTTTATACTAATTGAAAAATATTTTTCAAGTTTTCACAGAATTTGATTATTTTAGTACATAATCTAAAAGTGCTCTTAATAGTCATTCCAAATTCATTCGAAATATCTGTAAGGCAAGTAAGGGTGCATGGTGGCTCTTTTTTCTAAAGTCAATGTAATCAAGATCCAAGGATATAAAGTTTGTGGATGAAATAAAAAGCTACCAAAAGGAGTATATGGGACCAAGGGATGGAATAATATGCCCCAGCCAAAAAGTAAAGGAGTTGCACTATCACCTTTAGACTAAACTGTCACACTCAAATTCATGGTCAGATAAAACTTTGAATATGCAACAATTAATGAGAAAGATGCCAAGACTCAAAATCAGTCAATTAAGAAGCCTAAGAAGGGAACAAGTGCAAAATTTAAAAATCTGAATGAACACAATACAAAGTTACTTGGTCCTTTAATAGTTTAATTAAGTCAAAACAACAAATTATTAGTTCACAACTTGGTATTATGAAGTAAAAGTCATGTCAGAAGGCGAAACTTAATTATACTGAGGGGAAAAAAACCATTTACTTTTCATCATATCAGACAAATTTGAAAGTTTTCTATGGTGAAAAATGGAGGATTTTATTATTTATTGAAAGAATCAAGGTTGATTTCAAGAGAGTCATTGAAAAGGCATCTAATAATGCTTATGAAGACATACTATAAACAATTCGTTACTCAATCATCAATATGACACTCTATCATTGGTTCAAACAATATGGCATACTATTAAATTAATATATATAACTATTTTGTAACAAATTGTCAAATTCACCATATATGGACATTTAGATCTAAGTCAATGGTTTTTTTCAATATATACTTTCAACAAAAATCAAGGACATATCAAGATAACTTCTATGGTCAATCCGAGCTAGCTCAGTGGATAAGGTACTAATTACTTCGATGCACAATTGTTGAATCACCACTCTAGTTGAACTCAAAAATAAATAACTTCTATGTACTTGGTAGACCATAGGACAACTAAAATCTTCTGAAATAGAATTTCCTTAAGGATGAACAGTTAAGCTCTAATCAGACATAGAATCAAATGATAGTAAAGTAGTGTCAATTAACATGAACAGGAAAATCCATACCTGTCCATAACGATTCCCACGAAGAAGATAGATAAGATAGAAACAAGACCAGACAAGAACCAAGGCCCCCAATTTCATTGAAGGAAGTCTCAATCTGTGATTTTCTTGTGTATCCAACAGAGGTTCTTCAGCTTTTCTTGCTTCATTTTCATTCTCTAATCCATCTTCCAATTTACACCCATAATTCCTCATCTCTTCAGTTTCCATCTTCCAATACACCATCCCACTTCTACAAGTTTTCAAGGTAGACCAAGCAAGAAAAATGGCAAATAGAATAGTAGTCATCCATTCAGGAAAAGAAAGGTTGCAAATAACTCCAATACTCACTCCTAACAACATGCAAGGTTCAGTCAAAAGTGCAATATCAAAATTAATCAAACATTTGCCCCCTGAGCTTTTGGAGCAGAAATTACTCAATACATTCGCAATCGACCCACCAGTGACCATAAAAGCCGAGAGGCTCGAGGCTGCTTTTAGGTCTACACCAGCCACAATCGTCAAAATGGGTATGTAGAGTCCTCCGCCGCCAATCCCGCCGGCGCTGGATAAAGAGGCGGCGATGAAACAGAGAACTCCGGCGACTAGAATAGCAGGCGAAATCGGAAGATGGGTTTGATGGAGTCGGGCGTGGTGGTGGTGGGTGGTTAGCCATTGGTGGGTTTTGATGACAAAGTGGTCAATGGCAGTGAAATTGGAAAAGGGTTGAATTTGTTGGGCGTGAGAAACATTAATGGCGAACGATAGGACCAAAAATGCTAAGGCAAATTGGGTGTTCTTCATTGTGAAATTATGAGAGGATGAACGAATCCTTACTAATCTTATATAAAGACAAGATTAAAAGGGAATCCAGAGTGTTCTTCTGTGTAGTTACCTCGCAATTTCTTGCACAGAAACGAAGAAGATGGAATAGAATAATGAAGGATTTGAAGCAATGTGTCGCCCACTTTAATGGTAGCCTTTGATGTAGCTTTCGGGTTTATATACAAATAAAAATCTTTCATTTGGTCAAGCATCGCTCAACCGTTGAACTATAAACAAGACGTTTTAGATTCGAATCTCTCTATAAAAAAAAAAATTATATTTTACACTTGATTTAAGAGTCCTAATATAATTAGGCAATATTAATTTAAGCTTTGTTAATTGTTAATTTATTTTTTTGAGTACTTACTAATTAAATCAAATCCATGGACACGTTTGAAATCTTTTAAATGATCTTGTTTTAAGGTATATTTTAAAGAAAAGTAATGGTTTGGTATGCATTTGAATAATTATTTTACTTATTTTAAGAATAAAGGAAAACATTAAAAAAAAAAAAAGAGATTAAATAAGAGTAGTAATAAAATAATGGAAGGCGTTAAATCTTTTAAAATAATTATACTTAATAAATAAATCATTTGCAGCTAAAAAGTACCAATTAATTTTAATGTGTTTGTATTCTAAAAAATATTATTATCACCTTTTATTCTTTTCAAATATGATATAAGTGTAATATTAAATATTATGCATGTGATATGAAATGTTGTTTTTAATTAAACAAATGTGTAGGAAAAGAAATTGAACCTCCACTTTAAAAAAAACATAAGAGGGATAAATATGAACTAAATATAATTTAGATTATTGTTTTTAATAACTCTAAGACAAGTAAATCATTTTTTTGTGTGTTTAAAAATACTTAATAAAAAGATGAAATTTAAAATGGAGCAATGAAAAAAACCACCCGATATTTAGAGTTTATATTAATTTATTTTTAGTTCAACAAATACATCAATAAAAGATCGAACTATCAACTTTTAAAAGGTAGTTATACTAAAATTAACTAACTTATTTTTTAGAATAAAAAAAGTTAGGGAAAAAATTAGTTTATACCCCTAAACTTTGAGGGTTGTATCAATTAAAACCCTAAACTAACAATTATATCAATTTAAACCCTAAACTTTCATAAGTGTATCAATTTACACCCTCTAGTATAAAAATGTAAGCTTTTACATGTGTGGAGACTTGTAATTTATTAATTAAACTCTTAAACTTTCATAGAATTGATTCATTTATGAAAGTTTATGGGTTTAATTGTTAAAATCATAAGTCTCCACCTGTTTAAATTAATTTTTTTTAAATAAAATCTAACAGAAGGTGTAAATTGATACACTTATGATACTTCAGGGTTTAAATTGATACAATTATTAGTTTAGGGTTTTAATTGATACAACCCTCAAAGTTTAGGGGTATAAATTGAATTTTTCCCAAAAAATTATATGAAACTCTTGAGTTTAAAATTAATTATAAGTATCAATAAAAAATTATTTAAAGAGACGGTCATAATGTAACAAGTAGTTTGACACCGTCAAATATATGTGAGGAAAATATATTTATCCAACCGACGAACACATTAGACATTATGACTACTTCATAATAGTTACATCATACATGTTACTTAATTCTCTGACCCCTAAAAAATAAGAAAGGCGTTTATATTTGAAACTAATTGACCCCTAAAAAATGAAAAAATATCAAGTGATGAAAAAGCAGGCCAAGTGCAATATCTATATGTCAGTCATGTGAATTGTCATTGTATAATATTAATAATAATACACGTGTGACTGCCACCAAAACGACCAATCTTTCTACACATTTCTATTCAACCAAAGCTATGGGCTCTCTCTTTACTTCCCTTTTTGCCTTCTTCTTTTCTAACAAGTGACATTCGTCTTTGAGAGAGTGAGAGTGATAGTTGGATTATGTCCTAGAGTAGATTTTCAAAACAATTATCAAACACTCGAATGAGCGTATCACTTAGATAGTCTAGAGTGAGGGTTGATTGATCATGCACCACACACGAGACATGAATTTAAATACACTATTACCGCTCAAATTGGACCAACATCTTGCTAAACTGAACATAGCTCAATTTTGACATAAGGTTGTGCCCTTGACTAAGAGGTCATGGGTTCAATTTTCGCATTAATTAAAATACCGTTGCAAAAAAAATAAGTAGCATCCGTCTTTCAATAAGAATAATATTTGACGTATTTTCTTACATACAACCATTAAAATATTGATAGCTAGGAGACAGGTAGAAAAAAAAAATCTTTCTATCTTTCTTATTCTTAGTTCTCAACATTTTAATGGTGGTGTGTAAAAAATACGTACACACTAATATATACCAAGTGTTGTTAGTTGAATAATGAATATAATTAATTTTCCTTTCAAATTAGTATATCATGCCAACTTGCAAACTTTACTATCAACTCTTTGCCGAAAGGTGAGACAATTTTTAAGTAGTGCATGCAACTGGTAGGATTTTGATGGTTGCACATAATTTGGTTACCACTCACATGAACAAGTCAACTTCTTCTTTGTGGATCCATTCCATCGGTTTTGGCTTAACCCTTTGTAATTAACTTTGTAATTGGGTTTAGGGTTTATTCATATGATATAGATTTTTTTTTTTTTTTTTTTTTTTTTTTTTTTTTTTTTTTTTTTTTTTCTTTTTGTCGTCCTTTCTAATCCTTTTGAACATATTATAGGAATACAAATATAAACGTCTCAATTCAATCAATTAGAACACGTAGTTTAAAAGAATAAATAAATCAATACTTAAAACGCTTCTAAGCAACAAAAACGACAATAAATTATCAAAATAAGAGAAGAGAGATAATCAACACAAAATTTATATTGATTTACCCAATAATTTTAGCAACATCCATTATTTTTTTGGCAAAGTGAGCATGGCTCAGCTGACATATGTATGTGCTGACAATCAAGAGATCTGTGGTCTGTGGTTCCTCTTCTAAGCTGACATATGTATGTGTTGACGATCAAGAGATCTGTGCTCAGTTGACACCAAATTTCAGAGAGACAAAATCTCGAGCCAAAGAACAAAAATATTTTTTTTAAATTGCACTAACACGAAAACTTGAGTACAATTCAACTAATTAATTCAAATGCCATAAAAAAAAATTAAAGGTTCAAATCTTCATGATAAGGACAACCGACCCTCCATCTATCTTGTTCGGAATCTGACTTTGCTTTTAGTCCACCTTAAATATCTCGTATCAATGAAGATGTTGTCATTCACTTATATACCTAGGATCTTCTCATTTACTCATAACACTTCATTAGTCTATGTTGATCGCACCCACACCCACACCCACACGTGTATTGTTTTGGGAGTGGGCTAGTGGAGTTGAGAAGCAAACTAATGTAGCCTTCGTCCACTTGTACACATTATCCAGCTCACTTAAAAGAATATATATTAAATGTTTCAAATATACACTTTTATTTATTTATTTAATAGTTTTTTTCTTTGTGATCTTATCTGAAACACGATTATCTGCAATCTGATTGTCATTGTCATTCTCCTTTTGTTTACTTTATTAATTCTTTTATGAAAGTTGGATATTATTTAATTTTACTTTAACAAATGGCTATTCAAGTGAGAACAGACTCTTTCATATCTTATTTTGTTTTGCCTTTTTGTTTATTCGTTACATAAAAGCAAATCCCATTAATTCAATGATTACAACGTTCAAATATCATCCCACATGAATATCCATTTCACTCTATCTAAATAACTTTAAATATTAATCATATATTCTCTCTCTTCTATGTTTATTAATTATTTCTTCCTGACTTTTATGTGCAATGATTCTTATATATACAAGTTGCTATTTTTAACATTGGCCTTTTGTGTTTATTGGATTTTTTTTTTTTAGTGTGTTACTCGATAATAAACTTATAAACAACGATTCAAATATCTCCGTATGATGTTGTCTATTTTGAGCATAGCCTTCATGATTTTATTTTGGTTTCAAACAAAAGATCTCATATCATTTTATATACCCATGATTCATGAACTCCTCTTATTTACACTTTGTTTGTATTCCCAACAACTCACCTCCACAATGATATGAAATTGTCCACTTTGAGCATAATCCTCATGACTTTGCTTTTGGTTTCACCCAAAATGCATTTGTCAAGTACCTATTTTTTTTTTTTGTTTGAGTACATTGGGGATGGGGGATTCGAATCACAGACCTCGTGGTCGTTAACTCATACATATGCCAGTTGAGCTATGCTCGCTTTAGCTTCTGTCAAATACCTATTAATATACTCAAATACTCAAATAGATCTATGTTTTTGTTTTTATTTTTATTTGCTTTCAATAATACATGAAGATGTAAATATTTGACCTACAAAATAAATATATAATATATTAATTAATTAAGCTATATTTAGATTCACGATGAACCTTTTATATCTACTCTTTAAAAATATGTTGAAATAAATTATTTATATCATATTCTATTTTCTTAAATTTGTTATTTTAGTGATAGATGCGCATGATACTTCAAAATGTTTTTTAGTTTAGTGACAGATGTGCATGACACTTGCTTCAAATTGTGCTGATATTTTTTTAAACCTCAAATTGTTTGATTCAATAATGATAATAATAAATATGCATGGGTTCGGTTTGATTCAACTTTTGTACTTTATTTTACATTATTTTATTTATTAATATTTTATTTATTTATTTTTGAAATAAATAGAGAAACAAACTAGACAAACAAACTTATATAAACGATACACCCGTCTATGAATTTTTTAATTAATTCGAGGATTGAACCCATAACCTCCCACTCTCTGCTATCTTAGGCGGAATGCTCACCCACTCTGGAAATGGGAGCGATAATAATGCATTTAAATTCCTGCTCCGTGCGGATCAATCAACTCCCACTCTGGGCTATCTAGGTGTGTTACTCATTGCTGTTTTAAGGATTCAATCAACTCCCACTCTGAGCTATCTAGGTGTGCGAATCAATCAACTCTCACTCTAGGCTATCTATCTAGGTGTCTCCCACTCTGGGCTATCTAGGTGTGTTACCCGTTGCTGTTTTAAGGATCAATCAACCACTCTAGGCTATCTAGGTGATGCGCTCACTCACGCACCAACACTCTGGACTATCAACTGGGACCAACACTCTGGACTATCACCTCACTCACGCACCAACACTCTGGACTATCTAGGTGTGTTACCCGTTGGGTTATCTAGGTGATGCGCTCACTCACGCACCAAGTGGTTGTTTGATAATTTTTTTAAAAATTTGTCCTAGCAGAATCGAACCCTCACTCTCTACTATCTTAGGCGGAGCGCTCACCCACTGCACCAAGTGATTGTTCGATAAAATGTGGGCCCAATTTGGGCGGTAATAATGCATTTAAATTCATGCCCCGTGCGTGGTTGTTTGATAAATTGGTTTAAAATCATTCATGACCCGTGCGTGGTTTGTTGCACAGGTGCAAGATCAATCAACCCTGACTCTGGGTCATCTAGATGATGCGCCCACTCTAGGCTATCATGCATGAACAATCATCTTTATTAAGAAAACATTAGAACTCTCAATCAAATTTTAAAAACAAAAATATTTTTTTGAAAATATTTTTTTTTCCTCCAAAATTCAGCTTGAATTTTGAAAATATTTATAAAAGATAGACAACACAACAAATTAGGAACTAGCTCATAAATGAATATATTGTTTATAGGCTTAATTTTAAAAAATAAAAAACTAAAAACCAAATGGTTATACGAGGTTAAATAATTCAAACTTTACTTATTATCATGTTTATTATTATTTTTTTAATTTAAAATATATTTTTTTAAATATTATAGAAATGGACAGTAAAATAATAGTATTATTAAAAACAAAAATAAGTATCAACATAATCTAACTTGACATTAACTTGATAACACAATAACAAATGACATACGATATCGTGGGCTTCTAAAATTTGTTTGTTTTACGAAAATATATATGACATTGTCTTATATCATATATAATAGGGAAATTGTAGTAAATGACAATTTAAGACTTATTGTTTGTAAATATAGCATGTTTTTAAAAATTTTGCGGATATAGCAATTTCTATCGCTGATATCTTATGATTGATAGAAGTCTATCGCTGATCACCTCAGCTTTTTATAGATTTTTGTCATAATATAGTCTATCATAGATAATAGTCTATCACTGATAGAAGTCTATCAGTGATATAATAAAGTCTATCAGTGATAGAAACGAGTTTTTTTGCCATATTTGCAAAACATTTTAAAATTTGCTAAATTTACAATTAGTTTGGGTCTGATTGCTATTTGTGCAACCAGCCCTATATAATAACAAAATAAATTTGAATATTTTGAGAAGAGAATTAGGAATATGTCCTTGTAACCATTCACCACAACATACCTACCAAGTTGAATGGCTACATATTAATTAATTTTCTTTTTGCTTTATGAAGCTTTCTAGAAAACAATTATCTTTTTAGGAGAAAAAAAATTGATCTTTGAAGTTCAATTTGACATTTTTTTATTATTGTTATTATTTTACATTATGTAAACAGTTTGACCTTTTCCACCCAAAAAAAATAAAAAAATAAAAATTAGGAGATATTATTGTGAATTGGATGCCACGTGTACTTTGTTGTTTTTCCCCCCTCTTTTATACAATATTAGTCTACATCATAACGCATGCTTTTTCATTAGAAAAAAGTTTGGTAAATTTTTTATTTTATTAATATTATTGATGCCAAAATCTGGACAAAAAAAATTATCTTTCGATTGTAGAATTTGTAGATTCAAAGGATGAGATGAACTACAAAACAAAGATTAAAAAACACACCGGTGTTCATTTTAGGATTAAAATTTGATATTCATTTTATGGTTAAAATTCGTTTCAATTGAATATAAATTTTTTGAGTCCTGAATTATTTGTTTCTAACCTTGTTTGACATTCTCATCGTCTATAAATACATGGAGAAAAATCATTCACCGAAGAGACCGAATGAATAGAATATCCGAGTAAGGGTTCACGTTAAAGTCTTAGAGAATTTTAAAGAATAGTTTTGGAAGTCAAAATTATGATTTGACCAAAAATAAACTTTCTCTCTCCAAGGCCCCACACCTCTTTCTTCCTTTCTCATCTCACGCACACGAACCAAGGCCTACCTCCAAACTTCATCGTCTTCATCCAACCACCATCTCCGACCACTACGTCCGACGATGCGACGGTGAAACGACGACCATCAACACCATCTCCACACGAACGACGGCGTAAGTATACGACTCCACGAACAAAACTCTGGCGGACGAACTTCATCTTCAACGAACCATCGAAGACGACCATCGACCTCAAAAGAAGGCAATTGACGGCGACGACACGGGTTGTGGTACTTGAAAGCAAATAGTTCTAGTTGAGCTATTTTGGTGAGTTTTGTTGCGCGAGCTTGAAAGAATTTGTAATCTCCATTATAGTAGAACCTGCAGTTGCAGAAGACTGGACGTAGTCCGAGATCGGGGCGAACCAGTATATCTCTCGGTGTTGTTATCTCTTTTCCTTATCTTTTATTATTGTATTTTGTGATCGATTGACTTTTGGATTCTAACCTGTGAAGTGGGAGTTTGAGATATAATCTAGTTTATTCCGCATTTAATTATATCTCGCTATTTTTAATCCCAACAGGGGACAACCTTGAAAGCTGAATTTCATTCTCGTTTAGGGTAACGAGGATTGAAAATTTCATTTTAGTTTTTTAAGTTTATTTACAAGCATACAAGTTTATTTGCAAGCATGCTATTGTATTAAATTACCAATCTACACTCTGACTTTTGTTTTATTTATTTTGTGACTTTGTATAATCAAATTAAAATTTCAAAAAAACCAACTTTCAAATTTTGTCTTAATTAATTTAAGTTTTTCAATATTTATCAAAGGTGGTCAATTCATACATATGCCAGCTGAGCTATGCTCGCTTTGGCATATTTAGCTCAGCTGGCATATTTATCAAAATTCTAAATCATCTTTTAAATCGTTTTAAAAATTACATCTTCAAATCAACTTTAACTTGTTTTAAAAATTAGATTTTTTAAATAGTCTTTTTCAAAATGAATTTTAATTGATTTAAAACTAGACTTTAAAGAGTATTTCAAAAAAAAAAAAATTTCAAATGTTTGTCACGTCAAATTGACAGAGTTGAGATTTTCTCAAATTTAATAATTATTTTTAAATAAAAAAAATAAAAAAATGATAATAAAAAAAATTAAAACATGATAATTAATGGATGGTAACTATCTAGTCTTTACTCTATTTTAAAGTTAAGGCAAGATTAATTGAGACCTCCTCTCTTAATTTATTTTTATTTCCTTTTCTGAAAATAAGAACATTTTTAATACATTTGGCTAGATAATAAAGATAAAATATGGCTACCGTTTCAATGAGTGTTGTAGGGTGCTAATATCTTTCATACACTCAAACGACTCCCGAACTTAATTTTTGTTTTCGTAGACCAGTTTTCGTTTTAAGGTGACCAATCACACCCGATATGATTGGTGACGATTTCATCTCTTTTATTTTTAAATAAAACTCTTAAAAGAGGACGTCGGCCGCTCCGCGTTGCGACAATTGGAGGCTAAGTGGAGACAAAATGAAGCATATAAAAAGGCCGAGGGAAACGAAACAAAACTAACTGTTGAAGGAAACCAAACAAATATCAAACAAAATTGGGTTGTTTGAGATGATGGAGAGTTTATGATTTTTTTTTTTTTTTTTTTGATAACATGTTGGGGTGGGAGATTGAACCTAGAACTTCAGGGTCATTAGGCGATACATCATGCCGTTGAACTATGCTCTGAAAAACTTTTATTATGTGTATATAATTGTAATTAAACTTATGATTACATGATGTAGGCGTTGAACACAAAAATGAGTAAACCCCTATCATGTAAAATGGTTTTTTCATCAGTGAATGCAATAGGTCGTTAAAATAGTTCATTTTATTTTATAATATTTCAATGTTTTCCATTTTACATGGTAGGGGTTACTCATTTTCGTGTTCAACGGAAGATACTCATATTTAATCCCACATCATGTAATCATAAGTTTAATTACAATTATATACACATAATAAAAAAAATTCAGGACATCGTTTTTTTTTATCACTGATTTAAGGTATATACACACATACTTCATATGTTAGGCTTAACCTATACGTAGTCATAAGTACTAATATACACACACGGGAAGTTTTTAAATACACCATTTTTATATGTTGTTTCATTTGAAAATCACCCCTCTTGATCTCAAATATTGTCTTTCACATGCCTCTTTGCACATTTTAGTTGTTAATAAACACGATTAAGCTGGAAAAAATGCATAAATCTATATAAGACTTTGCACGTTTTAGTTGTTGATAAACACGATTAGACTGAAAAAAATGCATAAATCTATGTAAGATTGAGTGATAATTTGAAATAATTTTACATATTACGATTTATTATAAATTTTAAAGTTAGATTCATGTAATCATAAGTTTAATTACGATTATATACCTCAAATAGAAGCGTTCCGGGGTCATCGTTCTTAGTAGTGTGTTCATCTATCAATTTTAACTATAAACACACTAATACATGTTGATTTTAGAGTCCTTTGAATCTGTAACACCATTATACTAACAACTAAGGCTGTTTTTTTTTAATATTGTAATTTTTAAATTTTTTTATAAAAATATTGCAGGTTTGAAAGTATTTTTAAAAATAATGGTGAGCAAAGCTCAAAAGACGATCTTGCTCCACGTGGATGACTCTACCTCTACGAAACAGTTCTTTTCATTAAAAATTGATATTTTTTTACCTAGATATTCAAAAATTTTGAACAATATATGGTTGGAATGCTAATGAGAGCTTCAATTTGATGCCTTGTTTCACTACTATTTTTAGAGTTGTGTATCAAAAGATAAAAGATGATCGAGGTTGAACTATAGTTCTGCAAATTTCAGAACTGATGATTCTTTTGAGCAGTAAGCATTAAAAAATCGATATCTTTTTACCCAGATATTCAAAAAAATTGAAAAAATGTACGGTTGAAAAGCTAACACAAAGAGCTTTAATATGATACCTGATTTCAATATTTTTGGAGTTGTATATCAAAAGATAAAGATGGTCCAAATTTAGCTACAATATTGAAGTTTTCAGCCATATCTTCAGTTATCGGTTTTAGTGAAGTTTTCAGAACTGTAGCTCAACTTCAATCATTTGTATCTTTTGATACACAATACCAAAAATAGTGAAACTAAGTATAAGTTCTCTCTGTTATCTTTCCAACCGCATCTTTTTCAAAAATTTTGAATATCGAGTTAAAAAGATATCAATTTTTTAATGCACTACTCAAAAAAATCTCCAGTTCTGAAATTTGTCGAACTATAGTCCAACTTCGATGATCTTTATCTTTTGATACACAACTCCAAAATAGTGAAATCACGTATCAAATTGAAGCTCTCTGTTAGCTTTTCAACTTTACCTTTTTCGAAATTTTTGAATATCTAGATAAAAAGATATCGATTTGTTAATGAAAAGAATTGTTTCGTATATGCAGAGTCATCCACTTGCTCCCTTTGCTTGCTTGTAGATGTCTTTTGAAAAGACGATTCCATTTAAAACAATATATTTTTTTTAAAATACTCTCAAACCTCCAATATTTTTATAAAAAAGTTTAACAATTACAATATAAAAAAAAACAACCAGCAACTAATGTGATATATTACTAGTTTTTATTGCTTTTTATTTTTTACATATTTATTTTTTCCAGATTTACTGCTCATTTTTTAGGGAGATTAAAAGCAAATCCCACTAGTAGTGCTGAGACGCTGCAAAGGATTAGAACTCCTTTTAGACGTTGTTAAAAGAATTCTTAAAGCCTTTGCATGTTATTAAAAACTAAACAGTGATGTCGGTTTTATAACTTAGCAAAGAGAGTTAATTGTTCTTGTAAGAGTCATTTATTATTTATGACTTCTTGAGTTAATGAAATATTTGCATGATTAGTCAAACTGAGCGTAACTCAATTGACATAAAGTTGTGTCATTGACTAAGAGGTCATGAGTTCAATCTCTACATTAATTAAAATATCTTTGCAAAAAAAAATATATTTGCATTTTAACTATTTAATAGTTGAATTGTTACTTGGTGAAATCAACCCTTAGGATATATTTTTTTCTTTTTTGATCTCTCACAAGTCGTCACACCTTTAATTGTGTTTTTCTCTATCAATATGTTTCTCTAAATAAAATTGCGTAGTAATATTTTAGAGTGAATTAAAAAACTAATTCTGAAGACGATACTCTTTACACTTTTTAACTATTTAAAACTTGATCGTATATTTGCGGTAAACAAATTTTCGCACGTGTAAATTCTAAGTTGTGGATCAAAGCCACAGTCCAGTTCAATTTTATTTTAGTTTTATGCAAGTAAATAATGGAAATTTGTGCACGCTTTTAAATGCAAACCACGATCGAAATGTTAAAGTCTCATTTTTATAAAAATGTGGATGTCAATCAACATTTCTAGAAAATTTATAAAAACAAAAGATTCATAAAAAAAAATTGTAAACTTGTGTTCCACCATTTAAATAAGATAAAATTTCTTATTATTAATAATATGTCTACGTTATTAATATTTTATTAATACTTTTGTTATATTTTGTCATAATTTTAATAACACACTAGAAATTATTATCGAGACAACAAATGTCACCTGACTTTCACGTGGTTCAACTGTAAATTTGTAGGTTGATAGGACGAAGTGGCCTGCACAATAAAGATTAAAAAACACTGGTGCTGTCACGATGACTTAATGCTTAAGTTAGTATCATATAAGTAACAATCTTCTTAGGGAGTTTAGTAGACCAGAATAAACTTATTTTCTACCTGATGTGAGGTGGTATTTATAATGATTTCTAGTTTTTTTTTTTTTTTTTAAGGTTTTACTTATGAGAGACAAGTTGGTCATGTTTAGCTGGGTCGACCTTGACATGACCGACTCTACTTTTATGGGCTTTTGGGCCCTTAGAAGTCTGGCCCAGGGCCTTGACATATTCTTGGAGGGGGTTGGTCTCGGCCTTTTGGGCCGACTTTGCTCATCTTTGAACCTTGTTTTTTTTACCGGTCTTTTTTGGACTAGTTGGGCCTTAGTCTAATTGATGGAGGTGGATTTCTCTTCTCGATGAGCTTTAATTCGTTAGAACCAGTTTCTGATCTGATCATAAGCCCATTTTTCATCTACAACATAAATATTTTTTTACTAAATTACTCTAGGTTGATATCGAATTCATAGACATAAAGAACTCTTACCTTTTTCTTCTTATCCATAAAATATCAATCTCAGGTAGTTGGGTTTAGTGATCTTGCCTCCTTAAAAAATGTAAAGGCCACTATCATTTGCCAAATTAGGATGAAATTAGAGTTGACTTTTAGCCAAATTGCTTTTTAATTAATAATTTCTCCTCCAGCCATCATAGAAATGCAGTTGACTTTCGTACACAAAGAACAACTAGGAAAAAAATATAGAAAAAATGTCATAACTTTATGTTTGTTATGAGTGAACCAGGTGCTAAAACTTCAACTCCATATCAAATTCAAGCTTTTCAGAGAAAACAAAAAAAACCATCCAAATGAAATGGGAACATTCAAATTCGTATCAATATTGTTTCTATCTGCAACATTACTCTCAACAATATTCAACTCTTTCATTTGCTGCGCTGATACCAACATGAATTGTGGCCAACAGTGTTCGAGATCTCACAGCTCCAAAGCCGACAACGATTTCAAGGCAAATCTGAAGAATCTTTTGGATTCTCTTGCTGAAAATGGGCCTATTCTCAAAGGCTTCTACAGCACCTCAATTGGAGAGAATTCAAACCAAATCTTTGGTCTTGTTCAATGCAGAGGAGACATTTCTGCTATCAACTGTGGTAGCTGCATAAAAAACTCCTCTGTTTTTGCCCTGTCTGAATGCCCTGAAAGCAAAGATGTTGTAATTTGGTTTACATGGTGTTTTCTTCGATACTCCACTGAGAATTTCATTGGGGTTTTGGGTCAAACTTCTGTGGCACTTTCAAATGAGACCAATTTTGATGACCCATCTTTGGTTCCAAATGGCCTCTCTTTAATGAGTGGTTTGGCCTCCTCTGCTCCAAATCAGAATATGATGTTTGAAACTGCTGTTTTTGATGGTGGGGTGAGAGGGAAGAGATATGGGATGGCTCAGTGCAGTAGGGATATCAGTGGGAGTGATTGTTATCAGTGCCTTAACTCTCAATTGGATACCTTCAGGACAACCACTGGGAGTAAGAAAGATTGGGAAATATATGGACTCAGTTGCTTTATGTGGTATCATGATCATCAGTTTTACTTCAATATTTCAACTAGTGCAGGTTAGTTAACTATTTAGAGTTGGTTTTTTAATGGCTTTTTGTGACGCGAGTATAAGAATGATACATGAATGAACTGAAACCATATCTGAATGAGAGAAGGTTAAAAAAATTGATAGTTGTTACTCATACCAACAAGGTGCACATTTCTTTACGGTGGTGCTCAACCATAGGAACTCCAAAGTTAAGCATGCTCAATGTTTTAAAAGGCTCGAGGCGCACTAAGACGCAAAGACCCTCTGGAGCCTAGGCGCAAGGCGCACAATAAAGCGCGGGCTTTATTCTGCGAGGCGCGTGTATAGAAAAAAAAATATAAAGAAGAGAAAGCATGGTTGAAGTGAAAATATGAAGGAAAAAAAACCTTTAAGATTAATAAATTTGTAAAGAAGAAAATAATCCTATGTTGGAATGTCTTTAATATGTTATGACCCGCTACGACTGGTTCGATACGGGGTATGGAGGCAATAATGCCTCTAAAGGAAAATTTTGATCTGGGTTTTACTATGCAATTAGGGTTAGTTAATTTTTTTTTTTTTTAATAATTTTTTAATAGTTAAGTACACGCCCATAAATGATGAGATTCATGGGAAGGCGTGCGCCTAACGTGTGCCTTTTAAAACACTGAGCGTGCTTCATTTGAAGCAATCCTATGTTGGGGGACCTCCTAAAAAATTTCTTAGAAAGCATGAGTGAGGAAAAAACATGCTGAAAGGACCGTATTGGTCTATGGAACAGTGTGGCCAGGTCGCAGGAGAATGCTGGGGCCATCCGAATTCTGAATCCTGGGCTTGGGACGTTACACTTTTCTTGCTTGAGTTGTTGGAAAGTACATGATGTAAAAGCATTTTATTTTGCAATGCAGGTGGAAGATGGACTTTTTCAGATGGTGGCAGAACAATTAGCATATCTTTTGCTGTGTTGATGTTTCTGATAGTTCTCTAGCAGCTGAAAGTTGGAACATTTTTTCATTTGAGGATGGAAGTCTACGATCTGCAAATTGAAGACTTTTCTTCTCCTTGGTTTGCTCTTTTCATTTTGTATTCTTTATTATAAATCCTACTTGTATTTAACTTGTAAAGCTAACTAAAGTCATCCCTTTTCATTATTTTTTTTGCTGGATATGGTCTTGGCTACATTCTGTTGTTTTTGGTTACTGAAACTGATATGAAGAGTCTGTTTATCTTTGTAATTGGTGAGAAGATGCTGCCTGTGGTCGTCAAATACTGCTTAAGAGAGCCATTCTTTTTCTTTTTTTAAAGAATGTTGAAGTTCTGAAATCTTGTCATGATGTTTAAGTATTACTTTGCTACAATGCAGGAAGTTTTGAACCAACTCTTAGCAACAATGTATATATTTGCAATGTAGAAACTGATAATCTTCTGATATGAGTGCTCAACTAATGAGAAATTGAAGAAAGCAAGAGATTAGAATCAAAAACTCATTTGCTAATCTGCATTACTGATAATATTGAGTATAAAAAAACACACACTTGAATGATGCAATGCTTGTTTTGGCCAAGAAAAGAATCTGCTGATTCTTGAGTATAGGAAATAGAAATGATTTGAGGTTTTTTTACCACAGTACTGCATATTTTTCCTACGAAGAATGTTTGAAATGACTTTCTAAATGCTTATACAGCACTTAAAAGTCATTCTAAATCGGCCCGAAAACATATTTAAAAGGTTTCAAATGTTTACACATTAATGCGCACACAAGTCGGGACATGTTTGAAATGGTAAAAATGACATTTGTCATATTCAAATGTACTCCAAAACATGTATTTAATCATTCAAAATCAATTTAATATTTGGTTTTAAATTTTTAAACGAAATTTACATACCATCAAAATTGATTTTGAATGATTGTATGGATGTTTTGGAGTGATTTTGAACCTAAAAAAGAATGATTTTAATCATTTCAAAATCACTCTCAAACATGTCCTCAATTTCTGAAAATTAATGAGGATGTCGATCAGTAATTGATGCTTCGTACATCGACTCTTGGTCGAAGTGACTTAGAGGCGCGGTCTCATTCCATCTCTATGACATGGGAATCAGACCACCCTTGTGAAGGCATGGCTGATTGGGAGATCCTGAAGTCAGCTGGGGGAGAAAGTATTGGGAGAGTGACTGAGTCACTATTAAGCATGAGAAGTACAGTGGCCATAGTTGGTCTGTCAGCTGAATTTTCTTGAGCACAAAGCAAACCAATGTTGATGCATTTCTTCATTTCACAACTTGAGCCACCTCTCAAAATGGGATCTACAACATTTAGTGCTGTTCCTGCCCTCCAGTTTTTCCATGCCTACACCAATTCATTGCAATGATCATTAGTTTTTATGTTATTGAGAGTGTAATTGAATCATATGTTTATACTTACATAGCTTATAAGATCATCTATGTTCTCTGCGTTATGGAACGAGTTGTTTTTCTGGCCGCTCACAATCTCCAAGACTAACACACCAAAGCTAAACACGTCCGACTTGACCGAGAACTTTCCATGCATTGCATATTCTGGAGCCATGTATCCCCTAAATTTGGACATTCATTTATGATTGATTAGTCATTAGATAGTGAGAGAGAAGTTAATAGAGTTTTCTTTTCTATTTATACTTACTGAGTGCCAACAATTCTACTCGTATCCCCTCGTGTTTGATCTTCCTGAAACAACTTTGCCATGCCAAAATCTGAAATTTTTGGATTCATTTCTGCGTCTAATAAAACATTAGCAGCTTTGAGATCTCGATGAATAACTTTAATTTGAGAATCTTCGTGAAGATAAACAAGGCCCCGAGAAATGCCTTCAATGATTTTGTAGCGCGTTTCCCAGTCCAAATTTTGACGTTTTAGTGGATCTAAACATCAAAACAGTGAGTTTTATCAGTCATAACACATAATGCAGTCATGTCTCTCAAGATACCTAAACTAAATACAGCTTTGAAGTATGCAAAGAGGGAAGAAAAGAAACATACCAAATATGAATTTATCAAGACTTGAGTTCTGCACAAACTCATACATCAAAATCCTTTCGTCTTCGTGGTGGCAGAAACCGAGAAATCGAACTAAATTCCGGTGTTGAAGTTTAGCCACTAACAGAGCTTCATTCTTAAACTCAGTTTCTCCTTGCATGGAGTTCTGGGAGAGTCTTTTCACTGCTATATCTTGTCCATTGACAAGCCTTCCCTGTGAAAAGAATACACAAAACACAATGAGTTACCTGAAAGAGACTTTCCATTCAATATTGTAAATAAGCAAAATAAAGAAAGCCAACCTTGTAAACAGCTCCAAATCCACCTTGTCCAATTTTATTTGCATCTGAGAAGTTATCTGTTGCAGTTCTGATAGTAGTGAAATCAAATACCAAAGTTTCCAAATCTGCATTGTCATCCACTTCTAAACCTGTGTAGAACAAGTCAATGTGTAAGTTGAACTCATTTCCAAGTTCCCTTCAAAAGATAACACAAGAATTGAACACTGCTTAATTATCCTTTTGGAATGGATTCTTACTTTCAACTCGATTAACTCTTTGTTTTCTTGCTCTTAAAAAGATGAAGATGCTGACAATTAATGCCACAAGTACAACAACCACAACAATTGACAGAACTATAATGATGACAGTCTTTGTTCTCTTTGACTCATTTCCTGCAGAGCCAGATGAATGTAAAACTTAAGAATTGAACGGAAGCTAACATATAACAAAATGCAATAGAAAAATAAAGGTTAAATTATTTGTTTGGTCCAAAACTGTTTTGTAGCAGTACTTAAAAAAAACTTATAATTATGCCACCAAACACTTAGATTTACTTGAAATCTTTTTTTAATAGTACATAGACCATGTAAACACATATAAACACGCGGGTTGAAAGTTTAGGAACCTTAATAAACTTTTTAAACCGCACTCTTGTGAATGTGTACATTGGCTAGATAAAGAGAAGATCATGAGTATATAAGTGAGGACAACTATCTTCAATGATAGGGTGCCTTTAGGGCGAAACAAAAAATAAAGATATGAGGATTTATGTTAGAAGTGGATGATATCATACAATTGTGGAGGTTTTGTTGTCCCTAAATCCGTGATTGAGCCTTTGGAGAGGCTGTGCGCTTCGATGGTGAGTTGATCTGGTTAAAAAACAATATGCTCTATTTGAGAGGAGGTTCGAAATGGTTCTTTGTCAACCAAAGTCCCACGTTGACTAGATATATGGAGGATCATAAGTATATAAGTGAGGACAACTATTTTCAATGATATGGTACGAGGCCTTTTAGAGATATTTGGGATAGGTTGTCGTAACAAACACGAACTAAAAGCTCAATAGAGCAAACTTTTGCAAATTTGAAAAGAAAGAAGAGAAAAACCTTGTGCATTAGTGGTTGTATTTGAAGGTGAAGGAGAGGGAGGTGATAGTGGCTGCGACGGTGATGGGGGCGACGGCGACGGCGACCGTGAAACTCTTGAAATAGCTGTAGGGTCAAAGAAACTGAAAATCTCATACCTAATATAACAATTGAGTCTAAGAATCCTGGCTCCAATCCTCCCTGGAATCCACGTTTGAACAACCCCAGCAGCAACTTGCAAGCACTCCACACACTGCTGCTGCGACATATCCGGCGTACACTGCACCATCCCATAAAGAGTCTCATAATCCACACCCCCGGTGCTCACATTCCCAGCTGTAAATTTAAGCTTAGAATCCCCCGCCGCAGCCTCCTCCGTAAGCTCCTCCAGCAGCCTCTGCACCACCGTACCGAAGCCTTGCATGTCCACCGCATCTTCAAGATTCCACAACCAAACAGAAGGATTATCTCTCACGATCCCAAAAATCCTTCGATCCGAATACCGAAACATGCAATCCTGGTACCAAATCACGGCTTCCTTTTGATTGGGGCAACTTTCTGGAAGATCCAAAACAGAGTCGCGGAGGCAACTGCGGCAGCGCTCTGGCTTAAGGTCGCCTCTGCAGAGTACGATGGCGTTCACTCTGTCGGGGCTATTGCCTTCGGAGATGTTGAGGAAGCTTCCGTCGTCGAGGCGTTTGTCGGTCGGGAGAGAAGAGAGAACGCGGCGGAGATTGGCTCTGTAAGTGCTGTTGGCTGTGTAATTGCCATAGTCGTTTGAACAGTGGAAATTTGGCTGAGCAATTGCGGAGGTGATGACGAAAATGATGACAATGGAAAAGAGAAGGCTTGAGTGAAACATGGTTGTCTTGCCGCCATTGCTGAAGATTATGGTCGGATTATATAACGATAAAAACTGAAACTTTGGATTGTTGACCATTAATCATGTCTGGTGGGAGGAGAATTTTGGTCAATTTAAATACCGATTAATGTTTTTTAAATAAGAGAAGTTTGATTTTTTAATTAATAAAATGTGGTTAGAGCTTAACTTGGGATTTTTGTACGGATGACCTACCCTTCGGGGCCGCGAGGTTTTTTAACCCTCTTCGCGAAAATTTATGTTTTTTGACATTCTCTCGTGATAAGGAAGTGCACAAAGTCATTCGTACCTTTCGTTTATCACGATCACGAGAAGACAACTGTGATCTCCTCGTGATAAGCGAAAGGTACGAATGACTTTGTGCACTTCCATATCACGACAGAAGGTCAAAAAACAGAAGTTTTAAAAAACTGGGTTAAAAAACTTTACGCATTCCGAGTGGTGGGTCCGTACAAAAACTCCAACTTAACTTGGGGTATTTTCATAGATTACTCTTTAGGTTTGGTTCCGTAATGTTTTTGGACTCCGCCTAAAAAATAATTATTTTTTTTTTTGGAAAAAAATCATTTATACTCTTAAACTTTGAAGGTTATATCAATTAAAACTTTGAATTAATGATTGTATCCATTTAAACCTTGACACTTTCTGTTAGAATTTTATTTTAAAAACGTTAATTTAAACATATAAAAACTTATAATTTTAGCAATTAAACCCCTAAACTTTCATAAGTGAATCAATTATATGAAATTTTAGGAGTTTAATTGATAAATTATAAGTCTTCACACGTCTGAAAACTAACATTTTTCTATGAGAAGGGTAAATTGATACACTTATGAAAGTTTAAGGGTTTAAATTGATACAATAGGTTAGAGTTTTAATTGATACAACCTCCAAAGTTTAAGGGTGTAAATTTATTTTTTTCCTATTTATTTTTTTTATCTTTTTGTTGACGTCATTAGACCTTCCCTTTGCTCAGCACGAGCACCATCCCGAACAAAAGAAATATGCAATACCCTTTGTTGAGCGCGAGTATACTATAGTCGCCTACTCACGATCGTGCTTAGCGAAAGGTATTAGTAGACTTTTTCTTCGCGATCGTTCTCAACAAACGCGTGCTCGTGTTCAGTAAAAGTAAAAAAAAAAAAAAAATATGTGTTTTCAAAAAATGGACCAATAGACATTACAACATTTAAGGAGATCATATGTGAAAATACCAACTTAACTTCTTGAAAGAATGTTTGTGTGTCTAGAAGATTATTGGAAATAGAACCGGCTACGATTTTTCTTCGGTGTATGTGTATCAATCTCAAGAATCAACTATGTATTTTTTTTTATTCGAATGAATATATATAGTTTGTATTTTTATAATATTACATCATGTGGAGTATTTTGACCTAAAAAGTCGTCAAATTTTATGGTCAAATTCTAGAAATGACAAATAATGCCTATAAACATACAAGTAAAAACTAGTTTTTATTTTAAAAAAAATAGACAATTCAATTCTTATTAAATTGTACTCAATAATATAGTTGAATCTGGAAAAATATTTGAACAAATTTGATTCATTATGTAATTTTTGCCTTGATGTTAATAAATTATTATTATTAAACATATTACAAAGTAATGAGTAAAATATTGGTGGGATATTAAAAAAAAAAATGATTACTCATTACTTTTATTTATTTTTAAAGATAAATTATTATTATTATTATTATTAATTTATATCAGGTAAGGTGTAAGAGTTGAACATATGCTTCTTAAGAGAGAATAGCTGAGATATAGTTGACTATCAAAGTCAAATATTTGAAGTTGTATTTTATTCACTACAATCCAAAATATGATTCAGTAGTTTATTAGACATTTCAACTTATTATATATGCTTAAGAAAAACACTTTTAATTAAATATGAGATTAAACAAGATTTAATTTAATAAACATTTCAACTTATTCTCTATTCTCTTTTGATTAATATGAGATAATTGTAAGACATAATATACTATATTTAACTTGTAATTTAGGTTTTCTAAACTTCCATGGCAACACAAAGCTTCTGGCTACTATTTATTTAATAAACTATCATAAGTTCTATTTTAAATAGAGATGAATGTACTTTCTCACCTTAATCATGGTATTATATTTAAAAATATAGACTACAAATAAAACAGAAAAAAATAGACTAAAATCGACAAAAATGTCAACATGTGCATAACTAGACGGAAGAAAACATGATATATATACAACTATTTAAGACATTATACATATATCTTAAAAAAGAATAAAAAAAAAATGTAAATACTTGAATCCTCACTCACAGTGGCGGATCTAGAACTGTATGTGAGGCATGACTTGATATATTTTGATATTAATTTATATTAGGGTTGATAACTTTTAAGTTAAAATATCATTTTTGGTCTTTATACTCAAAGTTAATATAGACTATTTTTTTTATTAATGTTAACAAGATACCGACAATGAGATTAAATGTCAAATTGAGTATAGCTCAATTAACATAAGTTGTACTTTTGACCAAGAGGTTAAAAGTTCAATCTCCGTATTAATTAAATACTTTGCCAAAAAAATAAAATAAATAACAATAAGATTAAATTTAAGATTTATAGAAAGTAAGTGGACTAAATTTAGACACTACAAGAAAATCGGGCCTTTGGAGAGGTTTTTTTGAGCTATAGCAGCGGTTTTAAACTACTCCAACAGTTTTTGTAACGCTTGAAAAATCCTGGCTAAACCAGTGTTGTAAGGGATCTAGCAACATTTTTTAAAGTGGTGGAATGACTTCTCACAACCGTTGCAATAGCACCCATTCTATTGCAACAATTTTAAAATAAATAGCAATATGTTTTTACCCCTATTCCAACAGTTTTGAAATAAATAACAACATTTATAAAAGTAAATGTCTCTCTTACCGGCTACAATAGCAGCCCTGTTGCAACAATTTTGAAATAAATGGCAACACATTTATAAATATTTTAATGATTGAAAATGAAATTTTCTTAGTTCATAGTAACAAAAATATCTTTATAATACATTATGTACATTTCAAATTGTATTCATTAACGTCTAAAACTATATATGAAAAAGTTAGTGAATAAAATTGCAGTTCGGTCCCAATAGATAGATAACAAAACAATAATACTTAATTCGTCAACATCGATAACTATATAGAAATATCATTTCTCAATCTCGAGCATCGTCCCTGGTTAGATTCCGAGTCAGATTCGAAGCAATTATTTGCATTTCAACATGATCTCTTAAGATGGCGAGTTTGACATGATCAAAGTACTTCTGCGCCTCCGAAAACTCACCAGCATAAACTACTGCTCTAATTTCTTCATCATGATCATCAAGTTCACTGCGTTTAAAGAAAACAAAAATACAAATTGATTTACAAATCACTAAAACTGAAATGAGGCAAGAAACAAGAAATGAAATAGAGAAAATAGAATAGGAGAGAGAAGAGCAGTGGGAAAATAATTACATGTTAACAAACAAGTTCATGAAAGGATTCATGGCAGCTCAGCATAATTGAATTTTGGTAGCAGATACCAACTCTACAGCTGACCAGATCCAGCCATTGAAGAGGTTTGCAGTCTAATTTGAATGCATTTTCTTGAAGTAATTGAGGCTTGAAAAAATGACAGATCTTAGAAAAAAAATAAAGTAAAAGTGATTTTTTATATACTTGTAAATCATGAGGGGGCAAGATTTTCGTACATTATGAGATTCGAACGCGGGTGTGGGGCAAGATTTCTATGAGGCGAAAGGCCATCTTAAAATTTAGGGTAACTTTTTATATACCAATAGAACGTATCATAAAGTTCTCGGAATTGGGTGGGGGGCTGCCCCCAACCTAGATCCGCCCTTGCCCATATTATTTAACTAAAACAAAAGTTAGGAAAAGAAAAAGAAAAAAAATTAACTTTTAAAAATTAAAAGTTTGAAATAATTTTTTTACCAAAGTAATAATGATATAACAATTGATCATCTTTCAACATTATTGTAGATAAAAGTTTCAAAAAAAAGAACTCCCAACCTTCAAATTTATTTGCTTCCTTACTCTGATTTTTTTTTTTTTTTTTAATACGGTGAAATTTAAACCACAGATCTCTTCGTCGCCAATACATACCTATGTTATTTTGACTTTCTTTACTCTGATTGGCTAAGAACAATTTGATTGTGTTCTAGTGTTGATTAAGAAAGAAGGCTTAGAGGGGCTTGGAAGATCAGCCAAGTCACTGTTAAGCATGATAAGTACAGTAGCCATTGTTGGCCTCTCACCCACTTTTTCTTGAGTACAAAGTAACCCAATTTGGATGCATTTTGTCACTTCTTCTTTTCTTATCCCACTTTGAATTTTAATGGAAGGATCTACAATTTTCAATGCTGTCCCCTTCCTCCAATTTCTCCATGCCTACATACAATAGCTCAATTGATGTTATATTATTCCAACTTCTAATTTTTAGGTCATTGTAGAAAGAATTATACTTACATAGCTTATAAGATTATCTTCTATATTTTCAGTGCTGCTACCAATAATGTCGTTATTTTTATGTCCAGTCACGATCTCTAAAACTAAAACACCAAAGCTAAACACGTCTGACTTTGCTGAGAGATGTCCATGCCTTGCATACTCTGGAGCCATATATCCGCTAAAATTTGACAAATATTATCAAGATGATCTAATTAGTTGTAGAAGAGACTTTAAGTATATCCAAATTTACAAGCATTAGAGATAATAGCTCTTGTACTTACAATGTGCCGATTATTGTACTTGTATGTCCTCGTGTTTGTACAGATACGAATAATCTTGCCGTGCCAAAATCTGAAATTTTGGCATTCATCTCTTCATCTAATAAAATGTTACTAGCTTTTAGATCTCGATGAATAATTTTGATCTGAGAGTCTTCGTGAAGATAAATGAGTCCTCGAGTAATCCCTTCTATGATTTTGTAGCGTTTTGGCCAATGTAAATTTGGACGCTGGAGAGGGTCTACGTGTTTAAGGGAGAGAAAACTGATTAATTATAGGTCGAAATCTACATTTGTATGGGTTGGAAAAGAAAAAAGAAGAAGAAGGAAGCATATAGTAAAGAATAATAATACCGAAAATGAATTTATGGAGACTTCCATTGTGCAAAAACTCATAAATGAGAAGCTTTTCATTTTGTTTGGAGCAGAAACCCAAAAGCTGAAGTAAATTTCGATGGTGAAGCTTAGATACCAAAACGACTTCGTTCTTAAATTCAACATCTCCCTGCCTTGAAATCTTAGACAGCCGTTTTACCGCTACCATTCGTCCATTTGGAAGCTGCCCCTGTTAATTAATGAAATATATATATATATATGTTAGGATAAATCGATACAAATATAATCAATCCAAATTCTATATTAGATTTAGACAATATATATTTTATCTAAGACAACCCACATCAGTTATTGGTTCCAAATTTAAGCGGAATAAACAATTTGGAAACTAGGGCTTAGAAGAATAGATAAACCAACCTAAAACTTCTAAGCAATAAGAACGATAATAAATCAAGTTCAAGGGAAGAGAGATTGACACCGGATTTATACTGGTTCACCCAGTGTAGGCTACGTCCAGTTCTCTGCTACCGATGCAGGTTCCACTATAACGTTGGGGAGAAAGTTACAAGAATTTAGAAACGCTCCAAAGTGATTTCTCTCACTTTTCTCTCAAAGAAAATGCTCACGAATCACTCTAACAATAGCTCTTAAATTCTTGTGAAAATAGAAAATGCTCACAGTTGAAACATCAAAAAGAAATTACTTTTTCTTTTTCCTCTCTTTGACAACAAATGAAAAATGGACCCTTCTACTGCACTTAATTTCTTCTTCCATTTGTATGAATTAAGTACCCATCTTCCATTTCTTTTTATAAGAAAAGAACTCCACCGCCATTTGATTTGTTTATTAATAAACAAATCATAACCTTACTTTTAACCGATCAAAAAAGGTTACTTAACTGATGAATTGAATTTAGATGGGCTTTGCTTTAGTTTGGGTTTCACCTTTATTTTTACCTAACAAAATATATATATATATCTAAAATATAGAGCCAGAGCATACATGAGGTATCTAGTGACCATGAGGTCTTAGGTTCAATCCTCACCCCACATTTTGTCAAAAAATAATAATAATAATAATAAAAAAAGAGGAATTATGGTAAAAAAAAAGTAATAACGCTCTTACGTGGACTACAACCCAGTTCTGCAGTCCGAAACGTGTAAAAACAAAAATGTTTTTTTTTTTTTTTTCGATTTAAAGTTTAAGGTTTAATATTTAGGGTTTATTAATATTTAAGGAAAATTCTAAACCCTAAACTGAAATTCTTAAATACTAAAATCATAAACTCTATACCTCACATTTAAGAGAAAAACATATTCTCTCGAAAATAAAAAAGGGATGAAAATTTGAAAGATAAATAATGATTCTTAAAATTAAAAAAAAAAACAAAAAACAAAAAAACTTTTACACGTGACAACCGCAATTACGTATCGGGTTGCAAAGCTCAACCGTAGCAGCTAGCAGCCAAATATTACTCTAATAATAAATATAATAAATATTTTTTTTTAATACAATAAGGTAGATATCTTCTTAATAGGATAGGGAATAGATAATATCTCAATAGAAATTAACAAAACTAAAACTTTGTGATTACCTTGTAAACAACTCCAAACCCTCCTTGTCCAAGTTTATTTGCATCCGAAAAATCATGGGTTGCGATTCTAATGGTGTCGAAATCAAACTGCAAAAACCCTACCGTACTTGTAATTTCTTCTTGGGGTTGACCTGTAGATTCATATAGTTCAAATATTAGCGGTATTTGGGACACCAACTTGTAGTTGGGTGAACTGCGTTATTATAATCTAGTCTTCGCCAATATTATAACCACCATCAACTCTCCAAACAAGCCCTAAAATTTTAGTAAACTTTTCATAAGGATATTCAATTTTTTTTTAAAAAAAAGTACCATTTGGTCCATGATGTTTTGGCCTTCTATTTCTGAGAAAGTTGTAGATGCTGATGATGAGTATTAGTATTAGAACAACTTCAACAACAGCAATTGGCACAATCATGGCCACCAACGTTCCAGATTTCTTACTTCTTCCTCCATCTCCTGAACAAACAGCAGGCCATGCCAAACTATGTTAAATAAATTGTAAATTTCAATTTAGATTCATCTATAATTCGAAAAGGTTTAAATATCATCATTAAGATTATATATATATATTTTTATAATTTACATAGTTGTGAATTTGTTTTTTCTAATTTGATTCATTATTGTCCGTATTAATAGTAAAATGGTAAACTTGAGGGCAAGTTCGAAATAAAGAAAATGAAACTAGGGATGATGTGAAGACAAAACTAGCCCAAAAGTAATCATAATGTGAAGAACAAGGACCCGAGCTCAAAAGACTACCCCAAACTTAATTGGGCCTAGGAAAAGCAAGAAGTTCAATTCCTTACCTCGGTCTCGACATGATCCATATGAATACACGTCATTATAGTGTATTCAAAGTAAGTTTAACTTCATCCTTAAACCACTTTGCTAACACTCTAAAATCTTTATGCTAACTTAAGCATCAGAGCTTGACAAGCACCACACTAGAGTGCAATTTTTTCGTGTTTTGCAAGTAACTTTATCTCTTCGAATTACAAATTTATATGTGAAGACTGAGTAAGGGTGTGTTTGGATTGACTACTAAAAAAATGTTTTTCAAATAATGCATTGTTTCAAAAACATTTTTTTTAGAAATGTTTATAATTAAAACACTCATGTGTTTGGTTACATTTTCTCAAAAGTGTTTTTATCTACAAGTGTGTTTGGTTTGTTCTACACTAAAAGTGTTTCTCTCAATGTCAAATTACTATAAGGACAATTATTAATAAACAATATGAATTACTAAGTTTAAATTTATATTTGTCGTTTAGAGTTTAGGGTTTACTATTGTTGATGGTCGGGGTTTGGCGGTCGGGGTCGGGGTCTGGCGGTTAGGGTCGGAGTCGGGGTCAGGGTCGGGCAGTCGGGGTCAGGGTCGGGCGGTCGAGGTCGGGGCCGGGGTCGAGTTCGGACAGCCGGAGTCAGGGACAGGGTTGGGCAGTCAGGGTTAGGGTCGGGGTTGGTGTCGGGGTCGGGCGGCTGGGGTCGGGGTCGAGGTCGGGTGGTCAGGGTCGGGATCGGGGTCAGGGTCAAGGTCGTGGTCGGGCAGACGGGGTCGGGGTCGGGGCTGGGGTAGGGGTCGAGGTCGGGCGGTCGGTGTCGGGGTCGGGCGGTCGGGGTCCGGGTCGGGTGGTCGGGTCGACGGTGGTAGGGTCGGGGTCGGGTGGCCGGGGTCGGGGTCAGGGTCGGGGTCAGGGTCGGGTGGTCGGGTGGCCGGGTCGACGGTGGTCGGGGTCAGGGTCGGGTGGTCGGGTCGACGGTGGTCGGGGTCGGGTGGTCAGGTCCTGGCCAGCGGTGGTAGGGTTGGGGTCGGGTGGCTGGGGAGGCGGGAGTCGGGGTCGGGTGGCGGCGGTGGCCGGGGTTCGGGTGGCGGCGGCGGTTGCTGGGGTCGGGTGGCGGCGGCGGTGGCCGGGGTCGGGTGGCGGCGGCAGTTGCTGGGGGTCGGGTGGTTTGAGCGGGGCGACGGATGGCAAGAGTGGGAGGCGGTGGTCGGCGGCGATCAGAGATGGTCGGTGAGGGGCGGCGGTGGTCGAAGAAGGTTAGTTGGTGGAGAAAATTTAGAAGAGGAGTGTGAGGGTATTTTGGTAATTTGAATACAATATGAGAATTATGTTGGTTTTTCAAATAAACACTCAAAAACATTTTTTTCAAAAGTTAATATCAAGTGTTTCATCCAAAATGCATTATTTCAACATGTTGGGGTGGGGGATTAAACCTAGGACCTCATAGTCACTAGGCAATACATCATGCCACTGAGTTATACTCTTGTTGGCTATCAATTTGACTAATTAAATATAGTTCAATTGATTAAGATATTATATCATTCACCTATATTTTTTAAATTTTTTGCATATATGAGTATAAAGATATCGATTTTTGAAGGTACATGGTTCAAAAAACGATGTGTTCAAAGTCAGGTGAGTGAAGATTGTCTCTCGACTTGTGTGAGAAGGTCGTCTCTCAAAAGATGATATTTCATAAAAATAGTTTGAAACTTGCCATATTTTTATAAGACTTTTTTAAAATTGCAATATTAAAAAAAAACATAATAAAATCTAATTTTTTGGGCTGGTTGCACAAACCACAATCAGATCCAAAATAATTGCAAATTTAGCAAAGCTCTATATCAACTACTGATAGAAATAAAAAATGTTATATTTTTAATTATTTTACTTCACACAGGTTACCATTTTCCATTTTTTTTTACTCTTTTAGAAAATTAATTGGAGTATTGAACCCATATTTTAGAATTAAATTTATTTTAAGGACTTCCTAAACCTGCCTAGGAAAATCGAAGTCGTACCATTTGTAGTTCTGTTAAGTCCAGGAGGAGGTGGAGGTGGGGACGGCGGCTGCGGCGATTGAAGAAGAGAGTAAGTCTCAAATCGAAAATGACAACTGGGTCTAAGAACTCTCCCCCCACGCTGTCCATCACAGCATTCTCGAATCAAAGGCAGAGCCCCAACCAAACACTCGTTACATTCCCGCCGTGACAAATCCGGCGTGCACTGCGCAATCCCATAAATCGTGGGCGAATTCAGAACAGTCACATTCCCAGACGCGAACTTCACACGAGAATCCCCCAAAACGGCCTCACCAATCAGATCCACAATCAGATTCCTCGCCGCCTCGGTGAACCCTTTCTGATCCGTCGCTTTATTCACGTTCCACAAATACTCTACCGGCGAAATTTCCATCGAGCCCAAAAAGGGGCGGTCGGAGTAACGGAGCATACAGCCGTCGTACCATCCGATTGCTTCCTTCTGGGTCGGACACCGTATCGGGAGAAGATCCCTGGAGTTGTTGAGGCATCTCCGGCAATCCTCCGCCGGAGTGTCTCCTCTGCAGAGGCCGATTAGGTGGGCTCTGTTTTGTTGGCCGTAAGAGAAGTTGTAGAAGCCGTAGTCAATTTGGTGGTCGGTGGTGACGGTGGAGAGGAGGTGGTCGAGATTGGCTCTGTAGGCGGCGGCGTCAGTCGTGTGGTTGTTGTTGTCGACGCAGACATGGGTTAAGAATCTTGGCTGAGCAAATGCCACTGTGAAGAAGAAGAAGAAACAGAGGCTCTGTTTTGTTGGACATGAAGGCATTTTTCTTTCTCTACAAAATTTTTAGGTAGAAACTATTTGGTTCAAGGAAGCAAGATTTAGAATGTGATGTGTGGAAATCTCCATGTAACAATTTAATGGAAATATAGGATAAATTGTCAAATAGATGGATATTTATGAAAAAGATTGGTTTTTTATTTTTTAAATAAATAACATCCTTCCACCATTTTTAAATACGTCGACCAATGTGACCCAAAATAATTACAAATTTAGTAAATTTAAATTTTTTTTTGGCAAAAAATCAGTACTATTATTGATAGACTTCTATCACTAATAGACAAAATTCTATAAAAAAAAAAAAGATTACTATCAGCGATAGACTTCTATGACGATAAACTTGTATCCGCGATAGACCATACTAATAGAAATTGACATATCCGCACCATTTTAAAAAAAATGCTATATTTTTAATTATTTTACCCTAAATTGACATTTGTTACCATTTTTTCTTTTAAATAAGTTAAAATGCTTATTATATATATTATATTCACTAGCGACATTTAATCAGAATGTCAATTCACTTTTCATGTCATTGTTGAATTTATAGACATGAACTAGCTATTTGGTATAAGAATTTTGAGGGTACACATTTGATGAACATGTGTACTCTCTATACCCGACATCATTTATGTTCCTATATTTTATGCGGGAGTTTTCTCTTTGTCTTTCTCTATTTTTTTTTTATTTAATTTGTATTTATAATTTTATTTTGAATATAATTATTTAATATTAATTTATCAAAAAACATATAATTAATTATTTATTAAAAATAAATAATAATAATTTATTAAAATATACACTTAATTTATTTTTACAAATTAAGCTTATTAAGTAAATGCCATTACTTATTTATTAAAATTATTATTTAATTAATTAATAATAGCTTAAATATATTTAATTAGTATAAATATTCATTTTCAATAATATGATAAACTAAATATTAATTATTTATAATCAAATAATTGTCTATTTGAGTTAATTTTGATTAGTTCTTTTTTTTTTTTTTTTTTTGAAGAGATTAGTTTTTTAGTAACTAATCATAATTATAAGAAATAAATTAAATTTACTTAATTCATTTTTATAAATATAAATATGTTTAATTTATGTCATTAAAGATATTTATGAAAAGTATTAATTAATTTTAATTATAAATTAAATTAATATAACTACTGATTTTTTACTAAGTTTAATTAAGTATTCAATGAAAAATATTTATTATTATTAATTAATTAATATTTTAAATTGATTTTGATTGTGTTATTAATCAATTTATTACAATTATGTTACCATGTTCCATTTCATAAAATAAATACAAATATAATTTTTTTTTCACATTCTCCAATCCAATACAACTTTGATTCTCAGACATTTTATTTTCAGACATCTTTTATTTAGATACATGAAACGATGTAAATATGATGAATATATTAACAAGTCTAGAGAAATTTAATACCTTTGGAAGGGGAAGAAAATGGTAACAAGTACTTTTAGTACACTTCAACTTTACCAAGTACTTTTAACAAATAAATTAAATTTACTTAATTCATTTTTTTTTAGTACTTGAAATGAAATTAATAAAAATAGGCTAAATATATGTTTTGATCCAAAAATATATATACTTTAAGCAAATTAACAATTAATTGAAAATCAAACAGTAACCTTAGTATGGTTTCACTTATAATTATAATATTATTTCATTGTTAATTTGAAAAAAAGAAGAAAAAAAATTAAAAGCTTAGATAATTTTTTTAAGGCTAAATTATGATGAAAAAAAGTATACACTTCATTGTGCTTTTAAAAATATCCATATTCCTTAAATAAAAAATAAAAAAAATAAAAAATATTAGTGTTTTTACCTTTTATAAACGTTTTAAAACTATCATTGGAGTAAAATGTTGGAAGAAAAAGTACGTCAACATGGCGAAATGTCATTCTAGCTCTCAAATTTAATTCAGGAAAGCGTTTCAGTTACCGCCATGTTGTTCAAAGTCACTGCTAAGTCGATTTTTCGTCCACCATTCTAAAAGATTTCAACTTCAATGGTAATTTTGAAACATTTATGAAAGATTAAGGATACTATTAAAATTATCAAGAGTTGAATTTGATGGTCATGGAGGGCCTTGATACTATTAATATTTCTTACGAGTTTTTTTGACAGTCAAATGTTATAGGGTCAGATGGTATGTCCCGTGAAATTAGTATGAGGCGGTATCCATAAATTAGTTTATTTATTTTTAGCCATTTTTTAAAGTGTGATTTCTCACCATCTTAGTGGATGACTTGTGCATAAACTTCCTTCGGTATTAAAACACATTAGTTGTTTTGCAAGTGTCATCACATTAGTTGTTTTCAAAGCTCAATAAATGAACTAAGACAATTTTTTGAACAAAAGAGACTTTATTCCTACAATATGAATTTTCAGTTGACTTAAAACTTTGAAAAAAAAAATACATTCTAATTGAGTGAGACATTATTATTATTATTATTTTTCTTTTTTCTTTTTTACAACGTGGTAGATATCTAATTTTAGACTTTTTGATCCGTAATTCATACATTATGTAGTTAAATTAATTGGTGAAACATATTTACATTAAAGCTTAAATATAGTCAAATTTAAACTAGATTAAAGTAGTGAATTTTTTATTTTTTTATTTTTTTTTTGCTAGTTGATTTTTTCATTTTTCATTTTAGAAAACTATAATTAGCTTTTGAATATTTATGTCATTGAATTTAGAGAGATTATTTTTATAGGTATTTTTAAATTAGATAAAATATTTTATAGTTAGGTTTGAACATCATAATATTAGATTTAAACCCATTTAAACCTATTCGATTTTGTGGCTAGGACTACATGATTGGGCATCATTGTGATTTGAGTTTAATGTTTTGTTTGTTGTATTTTTGTGGTTTTTCATGAATAATACTCTAATTTGGTTTGATGAGAATGAGATGTC
Source organism: Herpetospermum pedunculosum (assembly GCA_028017165.1). Taxonomy (NCBI): domain Eukaryota; kingdom Viridiplantae; phylum Streptophyta; class Magnoliopsida; order Cucurbitales; family Cucurbitaceae; genus Herpetospermum; species Herpetospermum pedunculosum. The sequence continues at coordinate 63,994,749 of CM051528.1, forward strand.
ATTTATATATATATTTAAGAGATTATGATTCAATAATTTGATAGGAAAAATTGAAGGATTTTTTTTTTTTTTTTTTTTTTTGCAACAGTAATATATTATTAAAGTAAAAGAGAGGTCCCACAGTCCAGACGGAAACAAGGACACACAAAATTTAATTCGAGAGAAAGACACTTCCGTAAAGATGTGACAACACCACTTAACCACGATGAACATTTGTAAGTCATATCTATCTTAATACTAATTAGCATAGACAACAATGAACGGAACTAGACCGATGATTGAAGTTTAAAATGTTGTAATTGGAACGAGACTTAATGGAGCAAGATCGCACCTACAATAGATTGAAAATAATAATAACGAAGAAGAAGAGAATGAATAGCACACGATGATTTTACGTGGAAAACCCCTAAACAAATTAGGGTAAAAACCACGGGCAAGGATAGAAGAATTCCACTAATAAAAATAGAAGTTACAAATTTTCTCTCTTATGGTGGAAGTACAAACTCTCTCGTAAGAAGAAACTCACTTTCTATTTTTATCTCACACTCACTTTGGATTTGGAAGTTTTGGGATGATTTGCCAACAATGGTGCTCCACCTATTTATACTTAAAAGAGCCTTGATCTCCAAGCAACTTGTATGGCTATAATTTTGCCACATATGGTCTTTGGATTTAGTGTAAGAATTAGTGGCCATAAATCTTCCTTAATCTCCAAGCAAATCCTATGGTCACAATTGTGCCACCTACTTGTCTTTGGATGAAGTGTAAGATCAATGGCCATAAATCTTCCTTGATCTCCAAGCAAATTCTATGGACACAATTTTTCCACATGTTGTCTTTGGATCAAACTTTATTATTTAACAATCTCCCACTTGGAGATTTGATTGATAATCAATCACATCTCCACACTCTTCTTTCTACCTTGCCAGCTTCACGTTGCTTATGTTTCTGCTAGGCCATTCGAGGATCGACACCAATTGAACTTGTCCGCATTGACTGCCTTTGTCAGGTAATCTGCTAGGTTTTCTTTTGTCTGAACTTTACGCATATCCACTGTTCCTTCCTCCACTTTCTCACGAACGAAGTGATATTGCACTCGAATATGTTTTGACTTGGAATGAAAAGCTGGATTCCTTGCAAGATACAAGGCACTCTGACTGTCGCAAAACAAAGAAATATTCTCGTGGTCATGCCCGAGTTCATCCAATAGCATTTTCAACCATACCGCTTCTTTACTAGCTTGTGTAGCCGCAATATACTCTGCTTCTGTTGTTGACGTAGCCACAACTGACTGCAGTTTTGAAGCCCAACTTACAGCTCCACTAGCAAGAGTGAACACATATCCGGTGGTGGATTTGCTTTTATCAAGATCACCTGCATAATCTGAATCAACATATCCTCGAACAATAAAGTCTGATCCTCCATAACACAATGCAACATCTACGGACCCTTTAATGTATCTAAGGATCCTTTTAGCAGCATTCCAATGCTCTCGACCAGGATTCGCCATATACCGACTAACTACTCCCACTGCATGTGCAATGTCTGGTCTGGTACATATCATGGCGAACATTAAACTTCCCACTACTGATGCATACGGTACTCGAGACATCTCCATCCTCTCTGCTTCACTGCTAGGGCTCATACTAGAGGATAACTTGAAATTAACAGGAAGAGGGGTAGACATTGACTTACAATTTTGCATGTTGAAGCGTCGTAAGACCTTCTTCAAATAATTTTTCTGTGATAGCCAAATCTTCCTATTATTTCTGTCTCGGTGAATTTGCATCCCCAGAATCTTGTTTGCTGGTCCCAAGTCCTTCATTTCAAACTCCCTAGCCAACTGTGCCTTCAATTCTTTGATACGATCTTTGTTGGGGCCTGCTACCAACATGTCGTCAACATACAACAGCAAGACAATGAAGTCTTTATCACCAAACCTCTTGACATATGCACAAGGGTCTGCATTAAGTCTGTTGTATTCAAGGCTCATGATGAAGGAATCAAATCTCTTGTACCAACACCTCGGCGCCTGTTTGAGACCGTACAGAGATTTGTTTAACCTGCAAACCAAGTTCTCTTTTCCTTTTACTTCAAAACCTTCTGGTTGGAGCATATATATTTCTTCTTCAAGATCTCCATGGAGAAAAGCAGTTTTAACATCTAACTGCTCCAATTCTAAATCAAATGTAGCACACATTGCAAGGACTACTCTGACAGTGGTAAGTCGAACTACTGGAGAAAAGATTTCATTAAAGTCAATACCTTCTTTCTGAGCGTATCCTTTTACCACCAATCTTGCACGATATCGTTCCACTTGATCATCATTGTTGCGCTTGATCTTATACACCCATTTGTTACCAATGGGCTTTCTCCCTTGTGGTAGAGTTACAAGTTCCCAAGTCTTGTTCTTATGAAGAGCTTCTATCTCTTCCTGCATTGCTGTCATCCACTGAGCAACATCTGAACTAGTCAATGCCTCTTGGAGGGTTGATGGCTCTCCATCCTCGGTTAGAAGACAATATGCAACGTTGCTCTCCATAATATAATCAGATTGCCAACTTGGTGGTTTTGTCATCCTACCAGATCGACGAGTCTCTGGTACTTGTGACTCAACTGGTTCTTGGATCTCGTGCATTGGTTCAGCTTCCGAAGAGTTGTCTTCAGATTCTTTCTCCACGTGTACTGTTGTTGTATCCTCTGAGCTTTCATTTATGGTGCTATCATATGCTATTTGTTTCTTATCTTCCATAAAGATCACATCCCTGCTAATGATAACCTTGTGGGCAGTGGGATCCCACAGGCGATACCCCTTCACACCATCAGCATACCCCAAGAACAAACATTTCCTGGATTTTGGATCCAACTTTGTAGTTTCTTGGGCATTGTACATCACGTACACCGGACTTCCGAATATATGGAGGTTTGAATAATCAACTGGCTTGCCAGTCCACATCTGCATTGGTGTCTTCAACTCAATTGCAGTTGATGGAGCACGATTCACTACATAACAGGCGGTATTGACTGCTTCTGCCCAGAAAGTTTTATCTAAGCCTGCAGCTCCTAACATTGCTCTTGTTCTCTCTAACAAGGTTCTGTTCATCCGCTCTGCCACTCCATTTTGCTGAGGAGTGTAAGCAGTAGTGAACTGCCTTTTAATACCTTCCCGATTGCAGAATTCTGCAAACTCATTGCTTGTATATTCTCCTCCATTATCTGTCCGTAAACACTTCATCTTCTTACCAGTTTGAAGTTCTATTTGCGCTTTGAATACTTTGAAGACTGAACACACATCTGCCTTCTTCTTGATAGGATACACCCAACACCTTCTGGAGTAGTCGTCTATAAAGGATACAAAGTACCTTGCTCCTCCCAAGGATATAACTGGTGCTTGCCATACATCAGAGTGAACCAATTCTAGAATATGTTTACTTCTAGAATTTGATGTGTTGAACTTTAATCGATGTTGCTTACTTGTAACACAATGCTCACAAAAGGGTAGAGACACCTTAGTGAGTCCTGAGAGTAGATTTTGCTCTGCAAGAACTTTTATTCCTTGTTCGGACATATGTCCAAGTTTCTGATGCCACATCATTGACAATTTTTCACTTGGGCTACTTGAGGCAACTGATGCTTCTCCTCCTTGCAGAGTCTCTCCCTCCAACATGTACAAGTTTGTATCCACCTTTTCTCCCTTCATAAGTACAAGCGCACCTCGAATCACCTTCATGATTCCTTTCTCAACTACGACTTTGCAATCTAGGTCATCGAGTTGACCTAATGAGAGCAAGTTCTTTTTCAGGCCCTCTACATGTCGCACTTGTTGAATTGTACGAACTGTATTATCGTGGAACTTCAACTTAATAGTTCCAATACCGACAATCTTCAAGGCATGGTCACTACAGCTGAACACAGATCCTTGAGAGACTGGTTCATAATGATGAAACCATTCTCGTCGAGGAGTCATGTGATAAGTGGCTCCTGAGTCGATGAACCATACATCAGCAAAACTTTTCCTGCCTTCAAAAGTTGTCGCTGCTTCACAAGACAAGACACGATCTTCATTTGAGATGCTTGCTACATTTCCTTGAGGATTGGAATCTTTCTTGTTGAGATTCCAACAATCCTTTTTCAGATGACCCTTCTTGCCACAATGATAGCACTTCATGTTCTTCTTACTTTTTGATTTTGACCTTCCTTGATTTTGGCTCCCACTTGAGCCACGTTCCGTTGATCTGCCTCTTGTCACCGCCAGAGCTTCTGCTTGTTGTGAGCTTGCCAACTTATCTTCTTTGTTCTTGCGCCGATTTTCCTCTTCCAAGGCAGCAGCTCCAATATCATCAAAGTTTAGATAGTCGGTGAGAACATTATTTGTCATGTTGATGACAAGTTGATCATACGAATCAGGAAGACTTTGAAGTAGAAGTTCAGCACGTTCATTTGGCTCTATTTTATGACCCAATGATGTGAGTTGAGAAAATAGAGTATTCAACGTGTTCATGTGCTCTGTCATTGAAGTAGATTCTGACATCCGAAGAGTATAGAGTTTCCTCTTAAGGAAAATCTTGTTGTGAAGTGACTTGGCCTCGTACAATTTTGTGAGATGATCCCAAATTTCCTTTGCGGTTGTCTTCTCCTCTATGCTTGACAATACTTTATCTGCAAGTGCTAGATGAAGATTTGCAATAGCATTCCCGTCCATCTCGTTCCACTTATTGTCATCTGTGATTTCCGCCGGCCTTTCATTGATGGCTGCAAGGCAATTATCTTTTCTCAAGATAGCCTTCATCTTCAACTTCCATAACGAGAAATTAGTCCCGTTGAACTTCTCAATCTCGAACTTTGCCGCCATTACTTCTCTCAAGAACGACAAACAATCTTCGTTCCTTTAAATAAGGGTGAAAAATATCTAACTTATTTTCTGATGTGGAGGATCCACTTAGTGGCAACCACAGAGCATACGATAAGTAGATATTAACACCCAAAATTTGGCTCTGATACCACTTGTTGAAAATTGGAACGAGACTTAATGGAGCAAGATCGCACCTACAATAGATTGAAAATAATAATAACGAAGAAGAAGAGAATGAATAGCACACGATGATTTTACGTGGAAAACCCCTAAACAAATTAGGGTAAAAACCACGGGCAAGGATAGAAGAATTCCACTAATAAAAATAGAAGTTACAAATTTTCTCTCTTATGGTGGAAGTACAAACTCTCTCGTAAGAAGAAACTCACTTTCTATTTTTATCTCACACTCACTTTGGATTTGGAAGTTTTGGGATGATTTGCCAACAATGGTGCTCCACCTATTTATACTTAAAAGAGCCTTGATCTCCAAGCAACTTGTATGGCTATAATTTTGCCACATATGGTCTTTGGATTTAGTGTAAGAATTAGTGGCCATAAATCTTCCTTAATCTCCAAGCAAATCCTATGGTCACAATTGTGCCACCTACTTGTCTTTGGATGAAGTGTAAGATCAATGGCCATAAATCTTCCTTGATCTCCAAGCAAATTCTATGGACACAATTTTTCCACATGTTGTCTTTGGATCAAACTTTATTATTTAACATAAAATTGTATTTTTCTTTTGAGTTCAAAATTAAAATTGATTTACCAAAATCAACATAGGAATAAAAAGGAAACTTTCCTTTCCAATATTGACGAGGACGATAATTGATGAAGAAAAAAAAGTTGAGGCAAATGAAATGTCCCGCAGGAAACGCTACCCTATTGGCAAGTCGTTTCATTTTGGAGTCATTTGTGACTTTGAATAGTCAATTAAAAAAGTAAGAGAAAATTTATGGCTTGACTTTGAAGACCGATTGGACGTTGAAGACAGTGAAAGTTCATAGCAAATTTTCAAGACGTAAATTTCACTCCCTGCTGACCATTGTTATCCACTTATACTTATTATAAAGAGATATTTATTTCATCCACCGACAATAATTCAAAGCCAAAACGAGCATAATTCAATTGAGCTTGAATGATCTTTTTAGTCAAGAGCACAACCTTATGTCGATTGATGTATACTCGATTTGACTTTATTTATGATTTTTGAAAATTTTTTTGGTGTTTATAATTTGTGCATGGTTTTTTATCACCTAGTTTAAAATTTATAAAGAATATAGAATTAATTTTCTCCTTCTCTATTTAGTTTATGTATAATTGTATAAATGCAATCAAAGTTCTATATGATTAATTAGAAACAAGGTAACATAGCTCAACAATTAGTACATCTACTTATCCTTTTGAAGTTAGAGATTCAAGGTCCAAAAAAATGCATGGAAGTAGAAAAGTAAAGATTATGAATAATAAAACAACATTTCGACTCAAAATAAGTTATAGATTTTAAATTATTTTTTTTATTACATAGAATTCAAAAGAAAAAACATCCATCTTTGCATCTAATAAGGAATGTTACTAGCTTTAAGATCTCTATGAATAATTCTATGTTGGGAGTCTTCGGTGGAGGTAAACAAGTCTTCTAGCAATTATAACCGCCCAAATTTTATACCTTTGCAAAAAAAAATGTCCTCGAGCAATTTTTCCTATAATATTATAGCGAGTGTTTTCCAATCTAAACACTTCCCTTTCGAGGTTGGGTACATTTGCATATTCAAAATTAATATAATTTGTAGAGATTTTTTATTAGGATATTACCAAATCTTACAAGGAACAAAAGAATTGAAATGGAAAAAATGGTGAGTTTTAAGCATAGAAAAGTCTTACTAAATAGGAATTCCTCAAGATTCGACATGATGATGATTGAGATGTTTGTTTGGATTAAATATGAAAGAACAATATTTTACACCAAGTCCAATATTCTATCGAAGTTCTACTCCAATAATAATTTTGAAACGCTTAGGAAAGATAATAAGTAATATTGCAAATTTTGAAATAATAGAAATATTTTTGAAAAAGAGCAAAAGTTTAGTATTTTTTATAATTTAGCCTAAACAAATTCTAATAGTAAAACTTAGTCAGATGGGATATAATTTTGAATAATGGAATTCACAACGTGGTCGCCAAAACAAATTCAAGTTTGTGATAACTGAACTCCAAGTGGTTTGGCCAACGAGTTGGAGTTGTTTAGTCTGTAGCTTTGAAGTCAGAGTTTATTTTAAGTGTTTTTTTCTGCACAATTTTTTTCTTCGAACTTTCAAAATTTCATTATTAAAGACTTTTTCTAATTTTAATAAATTTTAATAAATTTTAAAAATGTTATTTATTTATTTATTTTATCTATCATTTACAAATTTATTTCAAAACAACAAAAATAATTTTGAGCACAATACCGGGCAGGTTGCATAAATAGCAACCAGACCCAAGCTAATTGTAAATCTGCAAACTTTAAAATATTTTACAAATATGGCAAAAAAATCTGTTTCTATCACTGATAGACTTTATTATATCACTGATAGACGTCTATCAGTGATAGACTATTATTACTGATAGACTATTATCACTGACAAAAATCTATAAAAAGCTGAGGTGATCAGCGATAGACTTCTATCAGCCATAAGATATCAGCGATAGAAATTGTCATATCCGCAAATTTTTTAAAAACATGCTATATTTTTAATTATGTTATTCTAAATTGACATTTGTTACAATTTCCCTTCTAAAATTAATTGATTTTTTTTTGTTTATTTTTATTAATGGAGGTATATTATACAAACTTCTTTAAAGAAAAAAAAAAATATAGTCTTACCTGACCAATGTGTTAAACACATTTTTCTCCGCCCCACCCTCTTAAATTCGTCATTCCATCTGAATCCACTACACTCGAAAACCAGCATTTCAGCAATGACGGGTTATTTTAGCTGTTTTTTGTACCATTTTTTTTCTATAATTTTCCATATTTTCACTGTTAAAAATTTATTCTAATTAAATTTAAGGATGTGATTTTTGCTTTTTATTGCATGTATCCTTCACAAATTTATTTGAGGATAACAAAAATATTTTTTACCACAATACTCCAAATTCCTTTTTCAATATCACTCTCATTAATTATTCATTTTATTTGGATAATTTCGAAATAGAAGAGAAGTGTGTTAAATATTATATGTGAATTTGAAAGATTTTAATCCAATAATTTAAACGAATCCAAATAAGCAGATGTTTTTATTTCTCTCGTAAGAATTACTACATTTTGAACTTGGTTTGAGTACCAATTATGATTGAACCGCCTAATTTATATTTAAAATAATAAAAAATCGGTTGAATTTCATTTTTAGTCGTTTTACACATTTTGTTTAAATTACGTTTTTTTTTTAAATAATTAAAAATATGTGGAGGGAGGGAGAGAGTGGAAGAGAGAGAAATGTGCTGCCTTGAAAAATGAGACATAGTTAAATAGTAACTACTTTTTAAGTCTGAGAGTTCAATAGTAATTAGTGTTGAAATGTGGGGAGTTTATATTTTTTACCCGAGTTCAACAAGTAGCCAAACGGGGAGTTAACTTCTCCCCAACTAACTCCTTCTCCGACAAATTCTTGGGTCAAACACTCCCTAAAAAAAGATACGAGAAGAGATAAAATGGGGTTCTACCAGAGTATAGGAGATAACAAGGTAGGGATATGTGACCAAATTTTCATATCCATTTTTTTTAGTACAATTTGAAGTAGATGTATTCGAACCCCAAACCTACTAATTGATAACACGTCTTTATGTCAATTGAGCTAATATTACTTTATTTTTCGGCCTAATATTATTTTCTCGAAATAATTACATTGACACATGTATGTATAAATTAAAACTAACGAGGAGAAAGCTCTGTAATTGACATGTCGTTTAGTTCTTCAGTTGAGCTGTGTTCAAGTTGCTCGGGTATTTGAGAGCAAGTACTATCGATAAAGAAGGCAGGTTGAGAGGGCCTTGGGAGAGTGATGGAGTTGCTGCTAAGCATGAGAAGTATGGTAGCCATTGTTGGCCTCCTAGCTACATTTTCTTGAACACACAGTAACCCAATATGAATGCATGTGACTATTTCTGTTCTTAAACCACTTTTTAAAGAACAATCTACAATATTTAGAGCAGTCCCCTTCTGCCAATTTCTCCATGCCTACAAGAACAGCATTTCAATGAGCATCCACATTCATCTTACTTTAAAGATACCAAAATTTCTCTAATGAAAAAAAAAGACAGAAAAAAACCATACTTACATAGCTTACAAGACCTTCTATCTCATTGCTGGTTTGAGCTTGATTATTTTTCAGTCCTGTCACAATCTCCAAAACTAAAACACCAAAACTAAAGACATCTGACTTGATTGAGAAATGACCCTTTTGTACATACTCCGGAGCCATGTATCCGCTAAATTCGATATTAATTAGTAAATTTAATCAGTGACGTTTTTTTCTTATCATATTCTTATTTGGTTAAAATATTGTAACATGGTAGCAGGTATACTTACTAAGTGCCAACCACTCTTTTTGTATCTCCTTGCGATTGATCATGCACAAATAATCTTGCTGTGCCAAAATCAGAAATTTTGGCATTCATCTCTGCATCTAATAAAATGTTACTAGCTTTGAGATCTCGATGAATAATTCTAAGTTGAGAGTCTTCGTGAAGGTAAACAAGTCCTCGAACAATTCCTCCTATAATATTGTAGCGAGTTTTCCAATCTAAACTCTTGCCCTCGAGAGGATCTGTACACATCCATATATATTTACATAATTTAAAGTTAAGATCTCTACTTGAAGTTTGAAACATAACTTGAGTGAGACATAGCCAACAAGAGCATAGATCAACGGCATGATGTATCACCTAGTGACCATGAAGTCCTAGGTTCAATCCCCCACCCCAACACGTTGTCAAAAAAAAAAAAAAAAAAAGTGAGTGAGACATAGAGAAGTCTTACTAAATAGGAATTTCTCCAAACTCGAGTTCTCAACAAACTCATATATGAGTAGCTTTTCATTTTTTTGGAAGCTGAAACCCAAGAGTTGAACTAAATTTCGATGCTGAAGTTTAGCTACCAACAAGACTTCATTCTTAAATTCAGCATCTCCTTGACTTGAAACTTGAGAGAGTCGTTTCACTGCTATATATCGTCCATTGGGAAGCCGACCCTGTCGAATTATACATTCAAAGTTATGAAATGGGTATTTTGCAAGATGTTTGTTATGACAGAAACAAATCGACAAACAAAGAATAAAACAGAAAAATACACACAAATTTACGTGGTTCACTAACAAGTAACAGTCTGTTGGCTACACGTCCACAGACAAAGTGAGAAAACGTTTATTTGTTTTGTGAAGAGAGAGTAGATAGATTATATAAATGACCTAACCAAAATGGAATAAGGTCCAAAACAGAAAACAACGAGATCTCGTGCTTGATCATTCGTAATCCGAGATAATAGATCGAAGGCAAGGCACGATGTCAGATATATGCTGGTTAAGCTGCTAATTACCTTGTAAACCACCCCAAAACCACCTTCCCCGAGTTTATTTGCATCAGAGAATCCATCCGTTGCTGTTCTTATGGTGTCAAAATCGAATTGAGAAGATTCTACATCTCTAGTATCATCATCAAGCAGACCTGTGACTTAATTAAACAAATAATTAATAATGAGTTCCAAGATTCTAATATTGGCATTAAAATAAATTAGCTTACTTGTGGTTGTAGCTTCATGGGTTCTTTGTTTTCTTGTCCTTAAGAAGATGCAGATGATGATTATTATTATGACAACACCTACAACCCCCATAATAATTGGCACAACTATGATGATAACTTCTCCAGATGCTTTTCCTAGAAAAAAAAAAGAAAATGATTTCAAAACATGTTTCTAAGAGGAAAAAAAAAAAACAAGAAACAAGTGATCCCGATTTAATAACCATTTTGTTTTTAGATTTCTGTTTTTAAAATTTATGGTTGTTTTTTCCTGATTTCTTTAGTATCTGATTTCTTTAGTATGAGTTTTACTTCTCGAAGAGAAATATTTGAATTCTTAGCCAAAATCTAAAAATAAAACTAGTTTTTTGAAAGCTATTTTTTTTTAATTTTTAAAATTGGCTTGATTTTTTAAAACATTGGTTGAGAGGAGATAACAAAACAAGAAAAATTATAAGGTGGAAGTAGTGTTTATAAGCTTAATTTTCAAAGACAAAAAACTAAAAGCTAAAGATCGGTTTGATAATCATTTAGTTTTTAATTTTTGGTTTTTGAAAATTAAGCCTATAAACACTACTTCCACCTATAACTTTTTTTTTTTGTTTTATTATCTATTTTCTACCAATGTTTTAAAAAATTAAATCAATTTTGGAAACTAAAAAAAGTAGCTTTCAAAAATTAGTTTTTGTTTTTAAAATTTGAATAAAATGTAATTCATAGTAAATAAATTAGGGAAAACAAGCCTAATTTTCAAAAACAGAAAACTAAAAACAAAATTGTTATCAAACAGGGCCTAAATTTTTTATTTTTGTTTTTTTAATAAGGAACGAGAAACAAGAAATAAGAAAGAAAAAAAAAACCATAACCTAAGACCTTGTTTGATAACTATTTGGTTTTTGAAAATTAAACCTATAAACACTATTTTCACCTCTAATTTTCTTTATTTCGTTACCTAGTTTCTACGGATGTTTTAAAAAAATCAAATCAATTTTGAAAACAAAAAAAAATACCTTTTGTTTTTTGAATTTGATTAAGAATTCAAATGTTTCTATCGGTAAAATGTAACCCATAATAAAGAAATTAGGAGAAAATAAACCTAAATTTAAAAAACAGAAAATTAAAAACGAAATAGTTATCAAACAAAGCTCAGGTGTGATGCTCGGATTAAGGATTAACAAATGACGAGTCTTAATTTTTTAAAATTTATTTTTGTTTTTTAAATTTCACTCAAAATCCAAATATCAAAATGACAGAAAGTCTAACAACATAAAATTAAATGTTATCAAACGAGCTCTAAGTGAAGGAAGTAACGGCTTACGTGGTAATGATGAAGTTGTATTTGGTAGAGGAGGAGGAGGAGTCTGTGAACTAGGTGGAGTTAAAGAAACCAGCGGTTGCTGAAAGAATTGATATGTATCAAATCTAAAATTGCAACTGGGTCTCCCAATTCTACCTCCAACCTTCCCATCACAACAATCTCGAATTTGGTTGACAGCTCCAAGTATGCAGCCGCTGCAATCTTGAGCAGACAAATCAGGGGTGCACTGAACCGCCGCATAAATGATTGGGAAGTTAGGAACCGCCGTGTTTCCAGTGGCGAACTTTAGACGAGAATCACCCATTGCGGCTTCGCTGCTCAGTCCTTCCAGCAGTAATCTTGCAACCTGGGTGTACCGATTCTGGTCTGAAGCATTGGTTGGGACCCGGTCCCAGAAAGCAGGGGAGCCCTCCGCGAAGCCGAAGAAGGACCGATCGGAGTAGCGGAGCATACAGTCGTCGCCATATCCGATGGCTTCCTTTTGGTTGTGACAAAGGGTTGGGAGAAGAGTTGTGGAGTCGTTGAGGCATCTGCTGCAGGCGTCTGGAAAGATGTCTCCTCTGCAGAGACCGATTGCATTTGCTCTGTTTCCATAGCCGTTACCGTAAGAGAAGTTGTAAAAGCCGTAGTCGTTTTTGGGGTTGGCGGTGGTGAAGGTGGAGAGGAGGTGGTGGAGATTGGCTTTGTAGGTACTGTTAGTGGTGTAATTGCCGTCGTTTGAGCAAACATTGTACAGAAATTTGAAATCGTGGTCCGTCTGAGCTGTTGCCAAGCGGCGGGAAATGGGTATGGTGAGGAAGATGAAACAGAGGAGACAGATGAATCTTGACGAAAGCATTATTGCTTTTGCTACTGCTGTGGGGGGATTTCTCATTGCGCCATGTCTTAGATTTGCAGGGGTATTTGTGCTAATGACAACGGTCTAGCTTTTGAAAACTTATATTTTTTTTTTTGTTTGACACTCGTGATAACCAAGTACACAAAGTTTGTAGTATCTTTCACTGAGCACGATCATAAGGAGACAATTATAGTGTCCTCGTGCTAAGCGAAGGGTATAAATGACTTTTTACAAGGAAATGTATTTCCTTATCAGGTAAAAAAAATTTATGCTCCCCGAGGGGAGGGTCATCTGTACAAATACCCCGAGATTTGTACCCGCCCCAGGAGAAACGTATGCTTTATAGCTTTCTGCCGATTGAAACTTGACTATGTTTTTCCTTCAAAATCGCGCTTCTCCCCCTCACATCTCACGATGTTTTCTCTCTCTATTCTCTCTCTCCTTCTCTATTTTATTTCTTCATCTCCCTGGCAGTTTTTCGTCCTCCGACCAGATGATACGCACGCGATGGTGGCAACGTCTACTTCTCCCAACAACTCATCAATGGTTTTTGAAGACGCAAGGATCGTCTACCCAAAACCAGGGGGATCAACATGTCATATCTTTGCGACAACGAGCACCAGTTTTTTACGACGACGATAGGAACGTTCAGATCCACGATGCAAGATTCACGACGAACAATAGTAGATCTGTTCGACGACTTCAAACATTTTCCACTCAACGACGTGCGACGATCTTTCTATATATCCAACGAAGGCAGTGCGGAAAAATCGAAAAGGAGAGGGAAAATCGCTATAAGAGGGAGAGAAAATCTTGATTTATTGCGAATGCGACCAAAATCTCACCTTGGTTAGAAAATGGAAAGATCATGTATATATATATAAGTGAGAGACAATATCTTCATTAGTACGAGACTTTTTGAGTAGAACCAAAGTAAAACCACGAGAGTTTAGGCTGATTACATTGTCACGAACAAGTGGTATTAGAGTCATGGTCTAGAAAGCCTCCGTAGTATATCAAAGTGTTTCTGATAATTTTTTTTTATTGGAATTAGACTTTTTGGGTGGAACCAAAAAAAAAAAAAAAAACAAAAGCATAAATTTTTTGTCCCGCGAGTTATAAGAGATTCACAAACAATTGCTTAGGAAATGGTCCCGTCGACGTTGTCTTCGAAATTTTGAAACCAAACGCGCAGTTGGGTTAGCTTAAGTGCTTCAGTTGTACTTTTCAAATTTGAATTATTGGTCAGAAGTGGGAACCAGAGCATTAGTCAAGTCTCGAGTCAATGTTGATATTTATGCTCATAATTGAAGTGATTAACCCAAATTGTAGGTCTAATTTCGATTGTGTTCTTTAAAATTTTGTATAACGAAAATACTTCCTTAATTTGTGATTTTATTGTGTTATTTGGTCATTTAACTTTTAAAAGTATTGTCAAAGCGAATTCAGCTCGCACATGTATGTGTTCATGACCAAGAGGTCTGTGGTTTGAATCCCCCACCCCCAATGTACTCAAAAAAAAAAAAACTTTGAATGGTGTGTAATAAATTTTTTAACTTTGAATTTTGTGCTCAATAGGCCTTGAAAATACAAGGTTTTTTAAAATTAATTAATATAAATATAAATATGAATTTTATGTCTAATATAATCTTAAAATTTTGATTTTGTATCTAATGAATTTTAAAAAAAAAAAAAATTAAAAGTTCAAAACACAAAATTTGTAATTTTAAAAGTTCATATCATAGTAATACAAACCTCTCAACATTTAGCCAATAAAAGCTTAACTTAACAGCATAATGTATCGTCTAGATGATAAGGTCCGAGGTTCAATCAAAAGCTCAACATTGAAGACAAGTTAAAGACTTGGTCACAAAGGTTAACTATTCACCAATTCTCTATCTCGTTTATTTATATGTTGTACAAATTCCTTGTGCATCATTTCCTTACGCGTTTTATGACTTTTTTTTCTTCATTCTTTCATTTTCTGAAATTAATTATTAAAGGGACACAATGGTACGTGTTTTTTGCAATTTTTCTTTAAACCCTTTTTTATTCTTTCTTGTTTGAGAAATTGCAATTTCTAACCTGGCAATTTTTTTTTCCTTTTTTTTTTCTTGTCAAAATTGACCTGTTTTTTAAAATTTAATGTTTTAACCTATTTAAGACTTTTTGAGGTATGAAATTCTTTCTTTACCTTTAACTTAAAAAACCCATTTTTTTTACTCTTTCTCCTCTCCCTCTTCATGGTTTTTATTCTATTTATTCTCTCTCATCCCATCATAGTTTGAGCATTAATCATCAATCTTCAACGTTCTCGTTCCTGTTCATCTACAATCAGTTAGAGACATTTTTCGATGGAGGGATCGAACAATCTATCTTCTAAAACGTAGAACTCAGAAATTTACATAGAATAAAAAAAAATCTTTCAATTTGGTCAACTAAACTCAAATTTATGACATTTTAAAGTTTAAATTAAACTAATTTGACTTTACGGAGATTAAAACGGAAGATACTTCGATATTTTGCTCAATTTATAAGCATGGTTGTAAAGACCGTGAAAACACGTATGTAAGCGACTGGTTATTTATCTAAAACAGAGTTGTATCGAAGGAGATACAATCTTCGGAAGGTAGACACATAATCGCGCTATGCGATTGCACACCTCATCACACAAACCGTGCATGCGCGATCGCACACTGCAACATCAGCAGCAACTCCACCACCACCTCCTTCATCAGGTCATCTCCTATTTTCCTTTTCTTATACTCATTTTTTCAACCAAATAAATCTTAAGATATCATGTGTCGTTCCATCGAAAACTCATAAAGATTGAGAGCTATCTTTCTAATGTTGATCATCAACAATAAGAGTTAGGGATTGAAATTTTTTGGTCCCTAAAATTTGGATAATATTTCTCCTTTTTGTTTACAAACAATATGTGGGGTACGGAACCGATTCTATAACCTCTAGGACGAATATACATATTTTATATGTTTTATGTAAGTTGAGTTATGTTGTTGTTTCATGTTGGCTTACACATTTATGTTGGAAAAAACCTCCAATTTTACCCCAGGACTGAGAAATTAAAAAAAACAATACAAATAGAAAACACAAGAATTTACGTGAAAAACTTCAAAACTAGAGAAAAACCACTAATTTGCACAACTCACACCCTTTTACCCAACTCTAAACTAGAGAATACAATAAAAAAATTAAGGGAAAAAATCAATTTATACCCCTAAACTTTGAGGGTTGTATCAATTAAAACCCTAAACTTTCAATTGTATCAATTTAAACCCTGAACTTTCATAAGTGTATCAATTTACACCCTCCATTAGAAAAATGTTAGTTTTCACACGTGTGGAGACTTGTAATTGATCCATTAAACCCCTAAACTTTCATACAATTGATTCAATTATGAAAGTTTATGAGTTTAATTGTTAAAATTATAAGTTTTCACTCGTTTAAATGGATTTTTTTTTCAAATAAGTTCTAATAGAAGGTGTAAATTGATACACTTATGAAAGTTCAGGGTTTAAATTGATATGATCGTTAGTTTATGGTTTTAATTGATACAACCCTCAAAGTTTAGGGGTATAAACTGATTTTTTCCCAAAAATTAACTAGAGTTAACACATCAATCTTAAAATGTTTCTAATTGAGATGATTAAAACTCAAAGCTATAAGCTTCTTTTATAGTCCTAAGAGCGCATGACTTATCTGAATACGTGGGACAACCACCCTTAAATTCCTACAATTTATTGGTAAGGTTTGGAAAGTGATCTATTATTGACGTTATGAAGTTAATAGAAAAATGATTGACATATTTTATTATAAAAGTAGCTGGCTTTAAACCTAAAAAATAATTAGAAAGGAAAGAAAAAAAATCTGTCTCATCTCAATTTGTTGAACAGAGGAAAAAAGCAGATCCTGGACGGTGATAATTGTAGGCATTGTGGTTCCAGTAGTGTTGTTAAGGAAGATAGTGGTATATATATCTCTCAAATTCAAGTCTACTAATTTCTGAAATTACGAAGCCTATTCCAATATATAATTTGTGGGGTTGGTTGGTTTATGCAGTTATTAATGAGATCATCACTGTGGAATCTCTGCAATATGATTTCAATACAATCGTGGCTGTTACTAACAATTTCTCAGTGGAAAACAAGTTGGGTGAAGGTGGGTTTGGTGTAGTCTACAAGGTAACTAAACAAATGCTTAACATCTCTTTATTCAACATTTTTCTTTCAACAATAATACAAACTTCAAACATTTCTCTTTCAGGGTAGGCTTGAAAATGGATAAGAGATAGCAGTGAAAAGATTATCAAAAGGATCTTTACAAGGTTCTGAAGAGTTCAAGAATGAGGTCATGTTAGTTGCTAAGCTTCAACATAGAAATCTAGTGAGGCTGTTGGGATTTTGCTTGGAGGGTGGAGAAAAGATACTCATCTATGAATACATTCCCAACAAAAGTCTTGACTATTTCCTATTTGGTTTGTTTCTACTTCTATTCATTCTCTTCCTACTCTACTTTGTTTGAATCCTTCATTTATAGAAGAACTTGATTGTCCAATCTGTGCAGATACAGACGGACAAAAACTGTTAGATTGGTTGAGTCGATATAAGATCATCAATGGAATTGCTCGGGGAATTAATGTTATATTTACATGAAGACTCTCGACTTCGAATTATTCATCGTGATCTTAAAGCCAGTAATGTCCTATTAGACGAGGAAATGAATCCAAAGATTTCCGACTTTCGTATGGCAAAGATTATTCAAATTGATGAAACTCACAAAAATACACGCCAAATTGTTGGTACCTAGTAAGTTATCATTTCAATTCTAAACCCTCCTCTGATACACCAATATGTTGCAAGGAAAATGATCATATTGTTGTATTATTGAAGCCATTAATTAATTTATGCTCAATTGTTATGCTAATGAAGTCATTTGGAAAAATCTCAGCTGCTAATTTTTAGTTTGTTCCTTTGCTTAATGCTTAATTGTCATTCTTGATTATGCTTGTGTTTTAGCGGTTACATGTCTCGTGAATATGCAATGCACGGAAACTTCTCCATGAAATCTGATGTGTATAGCTTCGGAGTTATGGTGTTGGAGATTATAAGTGGAAAGAAAAATACAACCCTTTATATGTCAGGTCTTGCACAAGACATCTTGACATACGTAAGTTTTAATGGTAAAAATTGTCAATACTTAATTAAAACAATTGAATTAAACCCTAGCAAACAATGGATTATAATGTTGAACTCTTAAACTTCTTTTTTTTCTGTGACCAGACTTGGAAACTATGGAAGGATGGAACACCATTAAAACTAATGGACTCAAGTTTGAGAGATAGTCACTCAAGAGATGAAGTGATTAGATGCATTCATATTGCTTTACTTTGTGTTCAGGAGGATCCTCGGTGTAGACCTTCCATGACATCTATTGTTTCTATGTTGAATAGTAACTCAGTTACGTTGGTTGAACCAAAAGAGCCAGCGTTCTTCATGCATACTAGAGACAACAATGACATTGCAATAGATGGTGATCCATCTTCGAGTAGATATGCCCAACACTCTACCAATAATGAATCTATAACTGAGTTGTACCCACGATGATGTGTGTATCGTAAGTATCAATAAATGACTTATGTGTAACGATGGTAATCAAGTATTGTATGCTTCATAGTTTAAACAATTTATTGAGTTCAATACATTTAAGATTTATGATGTGTGTTTGGAATATTTTTTGGACTGCTTAAAAAAATCCGAAAAGGCTCTACATTATTTAGGGGGCGATTGGCCCCCATAATGGGTTGGGGTGGTTTTGGATTTAGAATCCAAAACCATATATGTTTGGGGCAAGGGGTTGGGAACCCCGGGTTTGGGAAACCAAACCCATGGGTTACACCTGCCAAACCAATGGTTTTTCTTAAAATTACAATATATTGGTGGGGTCCACCATTTCTCTCTCCCTATTTTTCATAATTATGGTCGGCCTAACATTTTACAATCAATTTTTCTCATTATTATACTGGGTCCCACCATTTTTATTCCAATTTCACCATCTCTAATTATAATTATATAATTTTCTCATTATATTAATCTAAATAAAATTACATTTTTTAATTCATTTATATTTAGTCTAATTAACAATAACTCAAAATATGTTTAATGACCCACCATTTTTATTCTAATTTCACCCTCTCTAATTATAATTATATAGTTTTCTCATTATATTAATCTGAATAAAATTATATTTTTTAATTCATGTATATTTAATCTAACTAACAATAGTTCAGAATATGTTTAATTTTTTAGTTGTAAGATAAAATAAAATATTTGAGGCGATCATGTTAATATTTTAAAAAATAATATTTAATTTTTAAGTTAACAAATTAAAAATTAAAAAATAATAATTATTAACAATATTCAATTGATTTTAAAATAGAATGTGATTTTTCTCTAATTACAAAATTATTATTATTATTTTTTTTTTTTTTCGTTTTATAATTCATGTGAAGCTTAACTTTATGAAATGTTTGAAATTATAAATTTCAGTTTGTATTTAAGGAATACATACTTGAGAATGTAATCCAAATATAATAGTAGGTTGTTGTTTAATTCTTGTTTTCTTCCCTTTTTGTTTTTCATTTTAGTTTTTTTTTTTAATATATATTTTTTTTATTTTTTTATTTTATCTAAATATGTATTTTTTTTAAAAAAAATCAAATTGATTGACATGACCGGTTATGTTTTTGGAGACGTTTGAATGAAACATTTAATTTTTTAATTTCTTACTCAAATATATATTTGATTCTTGTAAGCAATGTTTCGATTGTTGGAAATAATTTTCTTATTCTTAGACTATAGCATAAATTAAATGCTTCATTCAAACGTCTAGAAAAAAAAGTCACATGTTGCATAAAAAATTCTACGATTCACAAAACATCCACTAAAAAATAAGAAGAAAAAAAGAAGAAAAAAAATAGCGAAAGGATAAAAGGAAAAAAAAAAATTGTCCAAACCCGGGTTTCAAAACTGCACCCCAAACATTGACTTCTGATTATCAGACTTCCCAACACTGCACCCCAAACACTGTTTTCTGATTTCCAGACTTTCCAACACGGCACCCCAAACACCGTTTTCTGATTTTCAGGATTCAGAACCCTCCCAAATAAACCCACAGGGTTTTGATTCACAGGGTTCTAAACCCATTACGAGAGTCAAACGCCCCATTAATTTTATTTATTTGAAAATAGATTGTTTATAAATTTTTTTTTTGTGTTTGGACCTTTATATAGGACTTATTATTTGATGTGGAGCCAGCTTTTAAAAATTAGAGTTGCAAATCATACACTACAAGAATTTACACTTTACCCGACGCCATCAAGCGTCGGAATAGATGCCTTTTGCGTCGGGTAAACTCTGTCCCGACGCACCAATGCGTCGGGACAGACAGTCGCAATAGACCAGTCGGATGATTAACATCCGACGCAACGCGTCGGCTTTTTTGGTCTAACCCGACGCGTTAAGTATGCGTCGGGTAGTCTATCTAATCCGACGCGTCAAGAACGCGTCGGGTTAGGTGTTTTTTTTTTTTTTTTTTTTTTTTTTTTTTTTAATTGACATAAAATAATTACAGAATTTAAACAATCATTTTAAACTTTTAAAATGGACATAAAACTCTCTTATGATCAACTACAATCAGTCAAATAACACTTCAAAATCACTTAAGTTACACTTGTTCTTCATAAAAGTTACACTCCAAAATCAGTTAAGCTACAATCACAATTAAGTTACATTTGTTCTTCATAAAAGTTACACTCCAAAATCAGTTAAGCTACAATCAGAATTAAGTTACACTTGTTCTTCATACATCAAAATACATAGTCCTACCATCAAAACCACCTAAAAAAGCGACCATTTGCACATCGACTTCAAAAATTCTTGTTTCATAGCCCTTCCTTGAAAGTCCTACATCAAAGATTTAACATGTTCAATATAACACAATACAAGAAGAGATAATACCAAAATGCTTGATGTCAAATCCAGATCAATCAAGAAGCATCTCTGTTGTTTTAACTATAATGTTGAATTTACTCACAGAATTCTTCAAAGAGGTATATAAAAGTAATTAACAAAAATTATACTTTGAAACATAACGCATTCGGATTAAAAACCTAGACAGAGGATTGAGGCTGCAGTTTGGTACACAATCCCTCTCTTGGTAGTTACCATTCCCTAAACTCCCTCTGCATGCATAATCTTAAACTAGATTGCACAGTGGCAGTAAAACTAATAATATAAACAACCCAACTCTGCAATACGTTTGATAGCATAGGGGATGTAATTTGAAGCCTAAAAGAATTAATGAAACCAATAAAACCAACTTGATTTGATCAATTTAGGGGCAAAAACTAGCTAGATTGTTCATTTTCATGATACTGAAAATGTATCGGTTGAGGTCATTTGAATACTACTGGACAGTTTGGTCAGATTTCCACCTTTTCCCCCAGATGTTTTGGTCTATTGATGTCAGTTCGATTGGGTATATTTATCAATAATTTTTACTTGATTCAAAGACTAGACTAAAGTAAGAAAGAGAGAGCGAGAGATAGAGATTTTCTCCCTCGGAGAATACGTACACATCCAGCTGAGTATATGTCCCCGGTTCTAAATCCTCTGTCTAGAGTATCCAAACGATGAAATTCATATTTACAGAAGCACAAATAGTATTCCAACCCATCAAGAATTGACAACAATATTGTAATAGACCTCAAAAAATGAGTAAATCGAATTGTCTTGGCCCTATAATTAATTTTCTCAAAACCCAATTAGATATTCCCCAAATTCTTAGATCCAAAACACAAACATAATCAGTAACAAACCAGAAAACAACGAAGAGAACAAGGAAAAGAAGAAGAAAATCAAATCCTCCCATTGAATCAGCGAGAATAAGAAGATATAAAAGCCAATTCCGGCCACAAAGATGCGAAATGATTCGAGGGAAGCGTTATGAAATAGTCTAAATTGAATTCGTGTTCGTGATTGCTTCTTCTAGTTTAGTCTCTAGGTTAATTTGTATACAGATTGAAGTGGAAGAAGAAGAGACCTGATCGATGCGCGAAGGAGGAGAGCCGGGCGCCATTCATGAGCAATCGAGAGAAGCTTGGCGAAACTCCAATCCAACTACGAGAAAAAGCAACGTCTCGGCGCCAAAAAAGAATGGAGTTCGAATGAAGAAATTAACTTATTAGTCAAGAAATTGGTTCAATCACAAGAGAAGGAAGCAATCATATTTTAACTTAAAATTTATTAACCTGATGCCACTGGGGCCACTGGCGTCTCCCGCTCCACGTTTGGACGGTTTGTATTTCTAATTACATCATCTATCTCTCGAATCCGTCTACCACGTCTCTTCTCTCGCTCCATGTCTGGAAGATGTAAAAGATTACAAAATTAGGAACTTAAGTATGCAATAGTTATTCATATTGATTATATTTGTTAAAAAAAAAAAGTATGCACAAGTTACAAAATTAAGAACTTAAGTATGCACAAATTATGCACAAAATATATATGAAACTTACTTAATCTATGACACCAGAGTCAAATTAAAAAAAATAAACTCACAAATTAAATATATATCATGTAAATCCAAGTCCGTAATCCTGTTTTTTGACAGTCTAAACAAAGCACAAACATGTTGTTCGTCCTACAAGAAACTGACTATAAAAAAAATCACTTCCATCAGATGAGATTCAGAGCATCGACAGCAAATCAGCAACACGCCAAGGCCAACACATATACAAATAATTTGTTTGATTCATGAAACAACTATGCATAAAAGCCCTAAAATCAGGTTGGAGGACAAAATAAATCAGACAACCAGATTCAAATGAATCGGAAAGAACAAATGCAAAATTCGTATGCAACGATGAAATCGGGATACACATACAACTTCACTATACAGAAGAATCAACAATCGAACTGAAGAAATCGAAAGAAGGAAGGTAAAAGAAAGATACGTACGCAAATAGAATTGAAAAATAGAGAAGAAAATAGCGATTCGATTCGATGCAAGGAAGAGAAAAATACCGAACGGCGGAGGGCGAAAGGCGAACGGCGGAGGGCGGCGGCGGCGGAGGACGAACGACGGAGGGCGGCGGGGGACGAACGGCGAACGGCAAAGGGCGAAGCGCGAACGGCAAAGGTCTGATGGATTTGAGAAAAATGCGAAAGTCTTTAGGGTTTAATATGTCTAACCCGACGCATGAACCATGCGTCGGGTTAGATATATCTTACCCGACGCATGGTTCATGCGTCGGGTTAGACATATCTAACCAGACGCCCGGTCCAGGCGTCGGGTTAGAGTTCGTCTGGAAAACAATAAATTCTTGTAGTGATATTCCTAGATTTTTAATATATAAATTGGTTTTATATTAATTCCTAATATATAATAAATTATGGAAGTTTTTTTTTAATAGCTATACAACTATAAAATTTATTTGGGATGTTGCCACTAATTATATATTAGGATAACTAGGCTACTATTTAGGGTACAATTAATTTTGCAGCCTAATTATAATTGTAGGCCACGTGCCAATGCAAATTGATTTTTTTTTTGGAAAAACTACCGGCTCGTTTGATAACGTTAATGTTTCATGTTTCTTGTTCTCATTTCTCATTTTTTAAGAAACAAACTTATTTGATAATTGTTCTCGTTTCTTGTTTCTAAATTTTGAGAAACGTTTTAAAAAAAAAAATGACAAATTTTGAGAAACTACAAAAAATGTTTTTTTTTTTTTAGTACATTGGAGGTGGGGGAATTTGAACCACAGACCTCTAGGTCGTCAACACATACAAATGTCAACTGAGTCGTCATGCTCGCTTTGGCTACAAAATGTTGTTTCTCTTTGTTCCTTTTCTTATATAATATTTTTGTTCCTAAAAATATAGAAATTTGGTGTTGCCTTGTTGGTCTGGTGATTTAATTAACAAATACCATAGAAGAGGAGAAAATGAAAAAAAAGGGAAATGAAAATTATGAAAAAAAAGGCATATTTTCTCATTTAAGGGTTATTTAAGGGTTATTTAAGTAAATATAAAATGAGTGACAATTTTGTAATAAGAACAATCTTCTCAGATTCATCTGTTCCAGCGGCGACGATTATGTAAACTTTGGATAATTGTTTTTTAGATTATCTAAACTAAATTCTATTTAAACTATAAAAAGAAAAAGAAAAAATATAGACAAAAATATAAAATAAGCAAGAAATAGTTATCAAGCATATTAATATATATATTTTTTTTTCTTTCAAAAAAATAAGAACCAGAAAACGTTATCAAACAAGTTTCTGTTTCTAGTTCTCAAAATATAAGAAACAAGAAACAGGAAACAAAAAACAGAAAACAGGGAACAAGAAACAGGAACGTTATCAAACGAGCCCTATATTTTTAGTTCCTGAATTTTCAGCACTAGGTGCGTTTGGTCTTGAGTTTTTAAAATTGAACTAAGTTTTAGAGAATCTTTGTTGATTTTTAAGCTCGCCCACCCGAAACTGTTGTACAATTTCCCCCAACAAAGAAAGCCTCTTCCGTCCCGTTAGTGATGAATGATTTTTAAACCTATTCTTAAAATGTTGTCGAATACAGTATCGAAAAAAAAATTGTTGCACCGTGAATTTCACTGTCTTGAAAGCAATTGTGGCACGATCTCGGTTTGAATCGTTATTCGCCGGTTGCTCCCAATGTTAACACAACACTCATGCTGCTCGGACGTCCACTCTTCAGAGAGCGGTTAGAAACAAGAGATTTTTGGAAGATGAAGAAAAAATTGTACTTTTCAAGATTGTCAAAATACCATACAAATACAAAGAAGAATAAAAACTAAAATCGAAAGAGTTACTAATTCATAAAAACCAAAATCGTTTTAGATGTCAGATCTCAAAACTTATTCCAACATTAATTTTGAGAGGGTGATAAAATAATTCTTTAAACTCGACTGTAGTGCCCGTGTGGGGGAGGGAAGTGCATTCCTCCGTACTAACCACTTTTGCAAGCTTATCAAGGTGTTCCTCTATTTATACTTACTTCTTAATTGTAAAACTTACAACGTAAGATTATGCTTCGTAGACACTGTATTTGATCCGAGCATTTGTTTATTATTAATATTTTTTACCTTATTTTTTTTTGTCATATTTTATTTAGTCATTTTTAACCTCTAAATTTTTTTTTATGTATTTAATTAATTTCAAAAATTGAAGAAAAATAATAAAAAAAAGAACGTTTTAATTATTTTGAAATATTTTTACCGACAAATAAATTCGAAAGATTTTTACGGCCTACTGCAACAACAGCAACTCCACCTCCTTGGTCATCCCCTATTTTCAGGGAGAATTTCTAGTACATCCGTGATATGGAGTTTCTTCATACCATTGTCTTTGAATGACTGACACGTGCCCATTTTTTAAAAATTAAAAAACGTTAATTTTCATGTGGGCTCCACCAGTTTTTTAATTAACCATTTTTATTCTCTTTCATCTTTTTCGTTTTCTTTCATCACCATCACCATCACCAATTTTTTAATTAATAAATTTTTGTTCTCTTCCATCTTTTTTTTTCATTCCCGTTCCTCTCTCTTTCATCTTCTCCAAGGAGGGTTGTTATTTAAACAATTTTATGAGTTAGAAATTTGTTAATAATTTTTTTTCATATTAATGTGATTTTTGTATAATCATTCCAGTATTTAACTTGATTAACACTTCACATTGAAAAATCCAGATTATCTTCTGAATTTAGAAACCAACAAAATTAAAATGCCCCTATGTCATGTTAATAACTTTCTCAACTATTTTTTTAATTTCTTGATTAGTACTTGACATTAAAATACGGGTGTGCTAATTGCTGGATTATCTCTTGAATTTAGAAACCAATCAAATTTGATTTTAATTTTGATTTTGTTATAAAATAGGAAAAAATGAAGAGAAAAGTGGAAGGGAATAACGAAAAAGATGAAAGAGAAGAAAAATAGTTAATTAAAAAAATTAGTGAGCCACATGAAAATTAACTTTTTTTTAATTTTAAAAAAATGGACACTTGTCAGTCATTCAAAAGCAGTGGTATGGAGGGTATGGAGAAACTCCATACCACGTAGGTACTAAAAATTCTCCCCTATTTTCCTTTCATTACACTCAATTTATTTTTTCAAGCAATTAAGTGTTGGGAATTGAAAACTTTGTTTTCCCTAAAATTTGGGTTTTTTTGGTAGACAGTTATGGTCGAATGGATAAATGCTCTTTGAATTGACTTGTTTCTAGTGTTTAATTTTGAAGAAAAAAATGTTTTGACAAAAATTCCTAATTGACACTCAAAATGATTTGAGTTTTAAAAAAAATGGTATGTGGATGGAACTACTAAAAAATATATATATATTTTTCAAGCAAGCATTTTTTATAATTTTTTTTTTTTTTTTTTTTTTTTAGAAATGTTTATAATTAAAAGATTTAATGTTTTGTTAGATTATGAATTTGCATCCAATTTATAAAATAATAAAACAGTTCTCCACTCCTAGCACCTACTTTTTCTATTCATTAAATTAGAAAGATTATTAATTTTTATTGTTTATTAATGGTTTGGCTTTTATAATAATTTAACATGGATAGAAAGTAAAAACAATTTTAGTGTAAAAATTAAACAAATTTGTATATCAAAATACTTTGAGAAAATGTAATGGTATGATCATTTTAATTATAAACATTTGTATAAAAATGTTAATATATATATATTTTTTTTTTCTTTTAGTAGTTAATCCAAACACGCCCTTAATCTCCTGTGTTATCAACTTAATAGAAAAATGATAGACAAACCCTTATTATAAAAGTAGTGGCAGCATTTAGAAAGTCTTCCCACGCGCTTGAGGCTGTCCTCTTTGCTCATTAGCTTTGTTGTTGTTGCTCCATTTACTTGAGAGTATGAAGATGCTAAAGACGTCTTAATTTATTGAACAGGGGAAAGCAGATCCTCGACGGTGATAATTGTAGCTCGAGTTTTTGCCTCCATATTGCTTTTGGTTTAGGGTTTCACTACAAGAATTTCGGGTTTTCTCGACGCAGAAAACCCGTCGAGAAAGGCCCTAAATCCGTCGAGAGAGGTTTTCTCGACGGAAAAACAACCGTCGGGAGTTTTCATCGAGACAAGGCCGTCAGGAGAGCCTCTCTCGACGGTTTTTTAAGTTTCGTCGAGAAAGGGTATACTCTCTCGACGATTTTGTTAAACCAAACCGTCGAGAGAAAGTCCTCTCTCTCTCGACGGATTAGGGTTTACTCATCCGTCGAGAGAAAGGATACTCTCTCGACGGTTTCGTTTAACAAAACCCGTCGAGAGAATATACTCTCTCTCGACGGATTAAATAAACCGTCGAGAGAGAGTTTTGTCTCGACGGTTTTGTTTAAAAAAATCGTCGAGAGATCGTCTGTTTATTTAATATATATATTTTTAATTCTTTGTTTTAAAAAAAAAATAAAAAAAATTAAAATACCTGATAGTATGTTTGAAACACATATTTAATTAATTAAATTGGAACATTAGAGTGTAAAAAAGTATTTTCATTGAAATCTAAATTAATATTGTTAGAAAGTTGGGCTTACACAACAAAATTAAACCTACAGAAATATACAAAATTAAACGCAGTCGAGTCCCCCTTCGAGAGCAGTTTTGTGGACAACATCAACCCAAAATACCTGAAAAATAAAAAATAAATCTCATATTAACATAGCATCAAAAAAAAAAAAAAAATTTATAACTAAAACATAAAGTCAACATACATGCAAAAACTAAATTTACCTAAATTTACCTAAAGATCAACCTAAACTCATATATATATATATAGTTTACATAAACTAAACACAACACATATATTTCAACTAAGTTAACTTTAAAAGAAAATCCAAATCTATCAATTTAAACTAACCTAAAACACCAAACTAAAGTTAGTTTAACTTTAAACTAATTCCTAACCCAAATCACGGTTGTTAAGGGATGATAGTGGCATGTGTTATTCTTTTAATAATATAGCTCTCATATTTAATTTTGATGGAATAAAAATCTCATTTAAAATTATAAAATTAAACATTAAATTGATATTGAATGATTGAAGGTATGTTTGAAGTGATTTTAAAGTTAATAAAAGTGATTTTAATCATTTCAAAATCATTTTTCAAACATGCCAAAACTTATTTAAATATATAATTTAATTTGTGGGAATGGTTTCTACTCTTATTAATTAGATCATCATTATTGTGGAGAGTAAAACTTGTTTGTTGGCTGAGCTACAAATATCTTTTGCACTCAGCCACATGTCATGATTTGATTGGCTAATATTTAAACCAATTTTAAATAATAATAAAATCTTTCACGCTCGTTTACTTGGTTTTTGTCCGTAACTTTCCTTTTCTTATTCCATCAAATTAACAACTTCTCCTCATTTTCTCTCTCTTTCTTTCTCTTCACTCCAAACTTCAAGACCATGAAATTTTAATTGGAATTATTTGAAATTTGTCGGGCTGTTTGTGTGTTATATAGACATAAATTTTCAAGTGGGTTTTGAGAGGAAGTGAAGGAAAGAGTGGGAAATTTCACGGTTGGATTCATCTAAGGTTGGTAAAGGTAAAGGTTGATTGAATTTTATTTTTTTTTAGAAAAATTCGAAAGAAAAAATGGTAACAAAAAAGATTTTATTTGTCTATAGATATTCTTTAGAGTATTGCAAATCTTACTGCGTTAAAAAATACTTAACCAAAAAAAAGAAAAAAAATATTTATTGTAGAGAAAGGAAGAGAGGAGTGAGAGATGAAATTG
Organism: Herpetospermum pedunculosum; assembly: GCA_028017165.1. Taxonomy (NCBI): domain Eukaryota; kingdom Viridiplantae; phylum Streptophyta; class Magnoliopsida; order Cucurbitales; family Cucurbitaceae; genus Herpetospermum; species Herpetospermum pedunculosum. The sequence goes on from CM051528.1 coordinate 64,023,397, forward strand.
AAAACAAAGGTCATGACAGATGAAGCAGAGAAAAGAGAGAGAAAATAAAAGAAGTTGTTTATCTGATGAAGAAGAAGGAGAAAGTTACCGGAAGAAAAAAATTTAAGTAAACGGCGTGAAGGATTTTTCTTATTTAAAAAATTATATAAATATTCAATCAATCAAATCGTGATAGGTGTTGGGCTGCAAAAAATACTTGTTGCCCAGGGTGTAAGCAAGTTTTACTCTATTGCTATTGTGGACTCTTTGCAATTTGATTTCAATACAATCGAGGTAGCTACATCATTACAAAAAAAAAAAACACATTTAACGACGAACAAATAGCGGATTAAAATAAAATTGTCGCAAAAATTGCGATGTACAACGAAAAAAGGTCACAAAAATGTGAGGAATTCAATAAAGAGTTCAATAAAGATTTTTTAACAAGGTCTTCATCCGAATTTTCCTGGTTGAAAGAACTGTTCTTTTTTCCTCATGATCTCAAGGAGTAAGATGCCAAAACTATAAACTAAAGCTCTACAACTACTTTATTGTTGAATTTAAAAAACAAAAATTGAACTTTGTACTAAATACAATAACTGCTTTTATTAAGTGAAATATAAGTTGAGAAAGCTCTACACCAAAAGTAGACCTATGTGGGGACGAGGCGCCATGACCCCAAATATTTGAAAGTTGTTATATATGTAGGTAAAAATATTACCTTAAAATATATAGAATTAGAAATTTATACATCCGGTCTCAAAGTAAATGAAAAGAAATTTTCTGTCATGCATCTCTAGCATTAAGTCTTTGGTATGCTTGCCTATTCTTTGTGAGAGCGTCGAACCTCGGACATTTTTGTAATAATTTCTTTCTTATATTCTTATAACATAATTTTTTTTGCCCACTCTAAACATATGTGAGAAAATTCATGTCACAGAAAATAGGCTGCCACAACAATGCCAATCACCATCGCCACTGTTGCTCTCCATTTTCCTGTCCCAACAGTACACAACAATACAACTTTTAACTTAAATATTTTGGGTAGATATAGTAAACTCATAACTTAATATCAAATAATTCAAGTACATATACCTGAAAGTAATGAAGGAGCCGCCGTAGAGGGTGCCGGTACTGAAGGGGGGGAGGGCAATGAAGAAGAAGCCGCCGGAGAAGGTTTCGAACCCGACAAAACGCCATCGTAAAAGGGATAAAGCTCGTAACGAAGCACACAACTGGGAGACAAAAATCTAGCTCCCTTTTTGCCACTGCAATACTCAGGTAATATTCCAACAGCATGTCTCAAACATTTCCAACATTTGAAATTTGACAAATCCCCAATACATTGTGCCAGTGTGTAAACCGTTACGTGTCCGAAATTCACTTCCTTTGTCGCAAATTTCAACATCCCTCTCACGGAATAAGCATTCTCGGCAGTAGCGTTCAACGTGGCGACCACGACTTTGTCGAACGCATCCACATCAGCATCAACATCAACATCAGCAACGTTGATCAGAACGAGCGACTGCTGTTCGGTGACGATGGAGTAGAAAGATTGATTGGAATATCGCAAAACACACTCGTCAAACCAAATAACCGCCCCTATGCTGAGGGGGCAGTATTCCTGTAACGAATTGGAGGTGGCTGTGTCCACGCACTCTCGGCAGGCGGCCGCGTCGAGATCCCCACGGCACTGGAAGTCGCCGTACACGGTGGGATTTGGCGGTCGGCCGACCGAAGAATTGTGATATAGTTTGAGAGAAGCATTGGAGGAAAGAGCCGAAGAGAGGATTTTGAGATTGGAAAGGTAGGTGGAGTTTGGTGAGAAGGTGGCATCGGAGCAGTAACGAGAAGGATATTCGAAGGATTCAGAGCTCCCATGGATGGAGAAGCTGAGGAGGAAAAGGAGAAACACCACAAAGTTCTTCATATTATATTAACCAAATCTCTTATGCTTTGGCGTAAATCTCTTATGCTTTGGCTGTTTAATATATTGCATGTAACGTTCCAGGCTGTTTTATATTAGATGTTGTATGAAACTCCTCAACTAAAAAAATTACAAAAAAAATCTTGGTTTATATTATTTAAAGATAAAGTTGGGGTATTTTTTAAGGGAAAATTATACCCGATATTTTGACTGGATTGTCAAAATGACTCGGATCGGAAGAAAAAAAAAAAAAAAGATAAATTGACTTTCTGCTGACATCATGATTTTTTTGTAAATATTATTTTTTAGCTTTAGTTGCGGGCGCAGGTTGATCTCGCTCTAGCTGCGGGTTAGTCTAGCTCTAACTCTAACTTCATTTCAAATCTGAAAATTTTAAAATCAAAAGTTTTTTTTAGATTCGTGACCAACTCGCAGCTAGAGCGAATCCAGCTCGCGACCGCAGTTTTAGCTATAAAATAATATTAAAAAACATGATGATGTCAGCTCAATTTAACTTATTTTTTCAATTTGGGTTAGTTTGATAAACCAACTCCGACTAATCTAGAAATTAGAATCAAGTTTGAAAGCAAGTGTAATCCAAAGTGGATATTTTGTGTATTTTATATTGTTTTCATTTGGGTCTCTAATGGTAGTGGATGTCATCAACAATAATGGCAATTGTAATTTACTTGTCTTATTTTAATTTGGTCCATGTTTAGATTATATAGGTTGTTTGATTTATAAATAGGTGATTTGTGAGAGTAAAATTGTTAATTAAAAATACTCTTTGAAAGTCTCTTGAATTTACTAAATTATCATGACTTCAAATTAAATTATTTGAGAAATACTAATCTAGAAGATACGTTAAATATATCGATCAATAGTTTGATCATCCATCTCGGATGGTAACTTTAAATTTTATTTTAGTTTCCAAATTTAAATTTTAGAACATTATTATTATTATTAATTAAAAAACAATCATTTCTAGTTTTGAAACTTTTTAAAACATCTATTTTATTCCTTCATTTTAAAAAAAAACATTTTAGTCAGTTTTATTATTCAACAATTTAAGTTTTGTTGGATAACGATTTAGGTCCGGTTTCATAATCATTTGGTTTTTAGTTTTTTGATTTTTGAAAATTAAGCATATAAACCACACATCCACAGGTGAATTCCTACCATAACTTTCATTTTTGTTAAGAAAACATTACAACTCTTAACCAAATTTCAAAAACAAAATCAAATTTTTGAAAGCTTCTTTTGTTTGTTTCCAACTTTTGGCTTGAATTTTGGAAACACTTCAAAATATAGATAACACAACGAAAAAATTCATATGTGAATGTATTGTTTATAAGCTTAATTTTTAAAAATCAAATGGATATCAAAGGGATGTTAGTTTTTTGTTTTAAATTTTTAAAATTTGCTTTCAAATCTTTTAAAGAAAACTGTGAATCTAATCAAATTTTTAAAACAAAATTAAGTTTTAAACTATTTTTATTTAGTTTTCAAAAATTGAGTTTTTTTAAAAAGCTATTGAGATCAAATTGAAACTAAATCCAAACTTTTAGGTCTCATTTGATAATTATTTAATTATTTATTTTTTAATTTTTAAAATTAAATTAATAAACACTACATTTAAATATGAGTTCTAGACTAATATTAAAATTTCCTTAAAAAAAGATGAAATTTATTTTAATTAAAAAAAATGGTGAGAGAGCCGATTTTTAAATATATATATATATATAGTTAACCATAACTTAACATGTTACATGCTAAGTTCAAGTGTGTATTGTAGAGTCTGGAGTGAATCAATTGTCTAGTCGATTTATATTTTTTTTTTAGAGTAAAACTTGTTTGCTGTCTGGGCTACAAGTATCTTTTGCAGCCCAGCCACCTCTCATGATTTGATTGGCTAATATTTAAATTATTTTTAAATAATAAAAAAATCTCCGTTTATTGTCAGTAACTTCCATTTTCTTATTCTAGCAAATTAACAACTTTTCCTATTTTCTCTTTCTTCATTTCTCTACATTCCAATTTCAAGGCCAAGAAATTTCAATTGGTGTTATTTGAAATTTGCAGGACTGATGGTGTGTTATATAGACCTAAATTTTCAAGTGGGTTTTTAGAGGAAGTGAAGGAAAGAGTGGGAAATTTCACGAATTCATCTGAGGTTGGTAAAGGGAAAGGTAGATTGAATTTATTTTTTTTTAAGAAAAATCTCAAAAAAAAAAAAAAAATGATAACAATTTTTTTTTTATTTGTCTAGAGATATCCTTTAGAGTATTGCAAATCTTATTGGGTTAAAAAATAGTTAAGAAAAAAAAATACTTATTGTAGAGTAAGAGATGAAATTGAAAACAAAGGTCATGGCAGAAATGAAGGGAAGAGAGAGAAAATAAGAGAAAATAAGAGAAGTTGTTTATCTGACGAAGAAGAAAGGGAAAGTTACCGAAGAAAAAAATCTAAGTAAACGGACGTGAAATGCTTTTTTTATTTAAAAAATAATATAAATATCCAGCTAATCAAATTGTGACACGTGTTGGGCGGCAAAAGATACTTGTATCCCGGGATGTAAGCAAGTTTTACTCTTTTTTTTTATAGAATTCAACGGTCCAAGTTGGCCAATTGCCACTTTTGTAGTCCCGTGGCCCAACCGTATGGTGCCACAGGTCATTTTAAGAACGTTTTAATATTGAACTTCAACTTTCAAATTTTTTTTATTTTTTTTTAATTTTCGAAAATATATGCTTTCCTAAATTTATCTCTCCTCAAATTTTAGGTTTTAAAGTTTAGATTTAAGATTAGGTTTAGTCTAGTATATAGGGAGTATAAATTTTAGAATTTATGGTATGGTTTAGGGTTTAGTACCACACTGGTACCAGACTTCATGTCTCATTTGTTTTATAAATTTTAACTCGTTTAGTCAAGATACAAATTTCCAGTCGATATTAAAATTCGGTATCAACCGATATATATATTAAAAACTAAAAACGAGGTAGGGACACTGCTGTTGAAATATAGCCATGATGATGCAATTATGGTTTGAAGGAAAATTGATTTAATATCTCTAATAATAAGTATTAGAAATAAACTTAGTTTACACTTACACACAAGTTCTTGATACATGAGGTTGGAGTTGAGCACTCTTCAAATATGAATCAATTTTGACCATTTATGAAATGGTAAGCAATTGTCAATATAAGCTTAGCAATATACATAATGCAGGAAGACTATAAGTTAGAGGTCTAAAGTTCGAATCCACCCCTACACATTGTCAAAAAAAAAAAAAAAAAAAAATCAATCTCAATCACTAGTTCCGTTATAAATTTTGGTTTATTTTCTCCTAATTTCTTTATTATGGATTACATTTTGGGCTGGTTGCACAAACAGCAATCAAGCCCAAAATAATTGCAAATTTAGCAAAGTTTAAAACGTTTTGTAAATATGACAAAAAATCAGTGGCTATGACTGATAGACTTTATGACTATTATTGATAGACTTCTATCCGTGATAGATTTCTATCATAGACTATTATCACTGACAAAATTCTATAAAAAAAACTACTATCAGTGATAGACTTCTATCAGCGATAAACTTCTATCAGCGATAGACCATACTATCAGTGATAGAAATTGCCATATCCGCAAATTTTTTTAAAAACTGCTATATTTTTAATTATTTTACTCTAAATTGACATCTGTTACAATTTTTCTTACATTTTTTTACCTAAACATTTAGACTTTTCAAATTCTAAAAATAAAAATTATTTTTTTAATTTTTAAAATTGATTTGATTTTTAAAATTATTGATAGAAATTAGATGACAAAACAAAAAAAAAAAAAATTACAGATAAAAATAGTATATAAAGATTTAATTCTTAAAAGTCAAAAACTAAAAATGTATTGAGAAATTAAATATTACAACCCTCACCCACGTACAAAAGAGTTGAAAAATGGTCCGCACTAATTTAGATGTGAACCAAAATGATTGAGTTTGGAATTATTTTGTTGACTTTAAACATTGTATAAGGAAAATCGGCCGCACTAATTTAGATGTAAACTAAAATGATTTGAGTTTGGAATTAATTTTTTTGACTTTCGAACATTGAATTTTATACTAAATAAAATAAATACAAGACTAACTGCGTAATTAAATATTACACCCTAATTTATTGAGTGGAGAAATATTTGAGCCGGATAAAACCGTGGGACCGGTTCACTCACAGAAAATTGCAGTAACCCGTCGGGCCGGTTCACTCACAGAAAATAGCCTGCAACAACAATCCCAATCACCATTGCCACGGTCGCTCTTCCTTTTCCTGTCCCAACCAAACTCAACATTACAACTTTTTGCTTAACTTTATTTATAAAGTTTAAAAAATGTCTAATAGACGTATGCATTTTTTATTTTGTGTTCAATAGATCTCTAAATTTTTAATTTTGTATCTAATAAGTCCTTTAACATATTTAATTTTTTTTTTTAAATTCACAGACCTCTTAAACACAAAATTAAAAGTTTAATATTATATTAGACATAAAATTTAATTTTATATATAATAGGCATATTATTTTTTATTTTTTTAAAAATATGTTAAGAACCTATATAATTATAATTGAAAGTTTAGACCTATGAGACCTATAGACATTTAAATTTAATTTTTGGCTAAATACCCCTAAACTAAAAGTTTTTTTTTAGCAAATAAACTAAAAGTTAACAACACAATTAGAAATGTGAAGATTTAAATTCTAACTTTTTTTTTTTTTATATGACATGGAAAGAAAAAAAATATAGACTTCCAAGTCTTAAAGTGTTAACAATCCATAAAAATGTAAACATAGCTTTTGTTCTTTTGTTTTTTAAATGCTATCTCAAACATCTCAGTTTTCATAGGACATAAATTCTATATGTTATAAACATTGAGGATACTTTTACAGGATATTTTGAGACATTTTTCATAATTTAGCAGTATTTTGTAAAGTTTTGAAAGTTAGAAGGTATTTTGATTTCAATTAATTAAAATAAGAGTAAAATTTGAGAGAGTGAGTAGCATAGAACCTGAAAGTAGGGGAGGAGGCGCAGTAGAGGGAGGCGGCGGAGAAGGGTTGAAATCGGGCGGCGGAGGAGGCACTGCAGGCGGGGGGGTGGAAACAGAGGAGGGCAAAAGCAAAACGCCGGCGTAAAAGGGATAGAGCTCGAAACGAACCGTACAACTGGGGAACAAAACTCTGCCTCCTCTCTTCCCACTGCAGCAACTCGGAATTTGTTGGACAGCATCTCTCAAGCATTTCCGACAATCGGAATCGGACAAATCCCCAGTACACTGCGCCAGCGTGTAAACCGTTTCGTTTCGGAATCTCGCTTCCTTCGTCGCGAAATATCTCACCGAAGAAGAAGAAGAAGAAGCATTCCCAACCGTATCGCTAAACGTGGACCCCAAAATTTCGTTAAACCCATCCACGTCATCGCCGCCAATATCTCGTTTGTTATAAACCATCAACGACGGCGCTTCGGCCACCAAGGAGAAGAAAGATTCGTTTGAATATCGCAGAAAGCACTCGTCCAACCAAATAACCGCCTGTATGCTGAGGGGACAGTAACTCTGTGATGAATTGGCGGTGGCGGTGGCCACGCAGCGGTGGCAGGCGGAGGCGTTGAGATCCCCACGACACTGGAAGTCGCCGTAGGCGACGGTGGGATTTGGGGATTTCCGACCTTGACCCACCGAAGAAGAATTGTGATAGAATTTGTGAGAAGAATTGGAGGAAAGAGCCGAAGAGAGGATTTTGAGATTGGAAAGGTAGGTGGAGTTTGGTGAGACGGTGGCGTTGGAGCAGTAACGGAATGGATTTCCGAAATATTCAGAGCTTCCATGGATGGGGAAGCTGAAGAGGAGAAAAAGAAACACCATAAAACTCTGCATTTTTACCAATCATATTTTTTCTTTGCCTCTTCATTGTTTTATATTTACATGTTTTTAAGGAACTTCAGATATATTTTCTTTTTTTTTTTTTGGTCAAAAGAAAATATAAGAAACCTTGAATTCTTAAATCTAAAAATAAATAAAAAAACAAGTCTTAAAAATTCTCTTGAATTTTAAAAACATTTTTAAAAAAGGGATAACAAAATAAAGAAGTTACAGGTAAAGATTAGTATTATGAGTTTAATTTTAATAATAATTTTTTTTAAAAAAACTAAGTCATTTTTACTTCACTGCGAACAAGAGCATAGGACATAATGTATAGCCTAGAGACCATGAGATCTTAGGGGCCGTTTGGTTTGAGGATTTGCAGATGCCTGAGAATAGAAGATGCCTAGGAATGAGATGTCTGGGAATGAGATGTCTGGAAATAAGATGTCTGGGAATCAATGATGTCTGTGTTTGGTGTTGTATGAGAATGTCATCAGATTTTCATGTAAATAAATGATGTTTATGTTTGGTGTTCTCTGAGAATGTCATCAGATTTGTAAATAAATTTTAAATAATTAATTGTTGTTTATTTTATTTAACAATAAATCTTAATAATTATGTTCAACAAAAGTTATTTAAAATTATACAAATTTTTAATTCTAATTAATTAATTAATACAATAATAAAATTGAAGAATTAAGGATAAAAGTTATATAATTCAAAAATCAAATATAACCTATCATCTATTACTAATCATAGGTTGGTGTGCGATACTTGGCAACCTATGCGATCGCATAGGTTGATGTGCGATAGTTATGCGATCGCATAAGTAGTTGTGCGATAGTTATGCGATCACATAGGTAGTTATGCGATCTCATAGGTTGTTGTGCGATCGCATAGCTATCGCACACCAACCTATGCGATCGCATAGCTATCGCACATCTTAAATCAACATCTTAAATCAAGAAGCTACTTAAATCGATTTAACAAAAAAAATAATAATAATAATAATTACATAAAGCTCTAGATTGGAATGAATTTAACCAAAAAAAAAAAAGAAGAAAAAAATACACAAACTTGAAATTAGAGTTTGGAATTGATTTATAAAAATAAAAAAAAATAAAAAAAAAACTTGGGTAGAAGAAACGTTGTTAAAAAAAAGAATGAAGAAGAAGATTTAAAAAAAAAAAATGGGAAGAAGAAGACATACCTAGACAAGGCATCACCCTGGCTTTCGGAGAAAGTCGCCTAAAATGGAGGGCATCAGAAAGCCATATTTTTTATGCCTGGGCTACAGCTATGCCCGGGCATAAATGCAAAGACGCCAACCAAACGGCCCCTTAGGTTCAATCTCCCACCCCAAGGGTGATTCTGGGATCCACTGATTATGGACGTTTACCTAAATTTGTAAACGTAATCAAAGTGTGCGTTCCACCTCAAAATTTGTAATCTCATTATCTCATTTTCTCTACCCATGTCCAGTACCTCAAAATTTGCAATCTCATCACCTCATTTCTCTACCATCTTAGGTGGTTAATGGTATTACCATGAAAATTACATGTGTTCCACCAATTTTTTTTTTTACATGTTTGCCCCTCCCTATCTTTTTGTTGAAATTCTCATTGTCATCTTCTTCACTTTTTTCTTCCTTTCATATTCTTCTCATCTTCTTCTTCCTCTCTTGTTCCCTCCTCCGGCCAATCTCGTCATCGCCGCCCACCTCACTCCGGTCAATCTCGCCGACGCCGCCCACCTCATTTGGTCCCGGCGCCGCCGTCCATATGTTAGAGTTTCTTTTTCTTTTTCTTTAAAAATAATGGGTTTTTTTAATTTTTTTTTTCTCTTTCAAGCAATAAGTTTTCTTTTTCTTTCTCTTTCAACAAATGAGTTTTTTTTTTTCTTTCAACAAATCCTTTTGCGCCTCACCAATCTCATTTCTCTTTTTTCTTCACAAGTTTTTTAATCCAAAATTTGTGGAGAAAAATAAAGAGAAACTCATTTTGATAAAAATATGAACAAATTGTTGGTATTGGATAAAAGATGAACATATTGTGGAGAAAGGAGAGAAACTCATTACTTTAATGTTGAAGCCCTTGAAAATTGGGGTTACTTTTCTTTTGTGAGGATGAAACATAAATGGGTTAATGGAGGAAGAAAGAGATTGGAGCTCCAATGACGAAAAACTAAGAAAAAAGAGAGAATAAACGGAGGGAAGTGAAAATTCATGTTGAAAAATTGGTTCACGAGTCTACACATGAGTAACGCTTGGAAAACGAGTTAACACACGATCCCACAAGTATCCACACGGGTCTGCACTCGAGTAACGCTTGGAAAACGAGTCAACACACGATTCTAAACATGATTAAAGCGACAGGGTATTATGGTAAATTCACAAATGATTACGTGCAATTAAACACCATCAATGAAATTTCGATTACGTTTGAATTAGCCTGAACTAAACACTATTAAAGGTAAATCGATTACGATGCATGGTTGAGAAAAATTCATTACTGAGTGATAAACATAGGCCTAAATGGTTACAAGACCTAAAAGAGTGTAAATGAAAAAATGATTGGATGAGGTTTTCATATTCTATAATGTAGCTGTCAGTTTTGCACTAATGACTCAAAAGATATAAATGATAAAATTGTTTCATTTTTTATCTAAAAGTTATGAAAAATAACAAATTTTAAGATATAGAAGATTTTAATAAGATTCTACATTGTGACATCCTCTTTGAATAATTTGTTAGATTTGACGTAATCTTTCTCAACTAATTTGTCATATAAAGAAGGTCTTTTTTTTTTTTTTTTTTTTTTTTTTTTTTTTTTACAACATCGTATAAACAGGGTTGATCTAATTAGAATCCACTGTCAAACCAAATCGAAAGTAGATCTTTTCTGCATTTTATAATTATTTCATTATTGACGGTGGAAATCATCATCAACACGGCACTTGTATTTGCTTGTCTTATTTTAATTTGGTCTTTCGCTACTCTTTCTTTGGATTTTTAAGTTTTTTAGTTTATAAAAGTAAATCTACTACTTTCAGAATATATTTTGAAAGCCTCACTAATTTAGTAAATTATCATAATTTAAAATAAACAAATAATTAAAATTCTACTTCTAGTGTCCGACCTTTTCTAGTTTCATTTCTATTTATTTTAGTATAGAAGTAAATAAAGAAAAATAACATATATTTATTGTTGGAGTGCGACCAAAGTCCCACATCGGTTAAAATAGAGAAAGATCAAGTATACAATATTCTCCATTGGTATGAAGTTTGTGATGAAAAGCAAAACCATGTGGATTTAGACTCAAAGTGGACAATATTCATACTATTGTGAAGGTTCGGTTTGATTTTCTTTAACATTTATTTTAATCATGAGTTAAGAAATAATAATAATTCAGATATTCAATCATCCATCTTGGATGATTGAACCTAGAACTTCATAATTAGGCGATACATGTCATTGACTTATGCTTTTGTTGACAATATATACCAACTCAATACCCTCGTTAATGAATCTTAAAATAAATAAAAATTAAAAACAATTGCAGAAACCATCAATAAATTATGGAATTTGACACAATCATACTCAAACTTTTAATTTCATTAATTACATCTATAATTTGAATTTCACACAAACTTACTCATAAACTTTTAATTTCATTAATCACCTCTATAATTTGTAAAGTGTTGCAATCGGTCCATTCTATCACACTTCGTCCCAAATTTTTTTATTAAACCTAGGACGGACTATGATGATAATAGACTTCGAGTGTGCAATAAAATCTATTTGTCAAGTCTCTCTCTTTTAGTTTATAGCTTATCAACTTCATATCAAATATTATAGCGCAACAAAAATTTAATTTGTAAAGTGTTGCAATCGGTCCATTCTATCACACTTCGTCCCAAATTTCTCTATTAAACCTAGGACGGACTATGATGACAATAGACTTCGAGTGTGCAATAAAATCTATTTGTCAAGTCTCTCTTTTAGTTTATAGCTGATCAACTTCATATCAAATATTATAGCGCAACAAAAATTACAATCTTTACATACAATGAGGGATATGCGGACTTGATAAGATTGGCGGCAAATAGGGTTCTCAGCTATCTCTGGTTGAAATCCAAAAACAAAGCCCTAGTGAAAAAAAACCAGTCGTCCTAGATTACCCTTCCAATAGAGATGTTCATGGGCGGGGCCGGGTAATACCTTCTCCGCCCCCGTCCCCCATTCTATTACTGGTCCCTGCGAAATTCACTGTTTAATTTCGCAGAAAGGAAGCGGTATTCCTCGCGGGTAATTTTCTTTTTAATTTATTCTTAACCATTTTTTTTTAAGTTTGGTTATTGGTTAAGTTTAATTAATTAATTAATTATATATATATATATATATATATATATCATTGATCAAAGGAAAAATAACTCACCCAACTACAATAACTACATCTTCATTCTTCGGTCTAAAAAAAATAATTATACATATATAATTATATGGGGTAGGGTGGGTAATCGGGGAGGGGCGGGATATGCTATTACCCGTCCCCGCCCCGTTTAGCTAATGAGACAAAAAAATTCCCGCTCCCAGCTTCAATCCTCATGTAATCAAGGATTCTTCGTTCCGTTCGGGGTCAGGCTAAATGGACATCTCTACCTACCAAACTTAGAATGAGTTGTGACGCCTTCGCGGTTAAATTATCATTTAATTGGGCTTCACGACTTAACATGTGTAACTCACATGACACTCCTAATCCTTGTCTCCGCGGGGATTTTTCATCCCCGACCTCACCTCCTTCCTGATTTTAGGAAGTTGGAGTCGGGTTCGGGAAATCCCAGAGGGAAAAATTCTCGTTCTTTATTTTTATGTTTAATTAATTGATTATGAGTAGAGAATTAAAAGTTATCTCAGGTTGAATCCTTAGTTAATATTTTTAGTTTCCTTTTAGAATTTAATTTATTTTTAATTCTCTATAAATAGAGAATTCATATTTATTTATTATTATTTATTTTTATTTTTATTTATTTTTAATAATATAATTATTGATTTCTTACATTGAATTCTCGACAGGCTACAAAATAAAATAGAATTCAAAGTTACATGGATGGTCTCCTTGATTCCTCAAGTATTTAATTTCAAGTCATAATAATTTAGTAAATTCAGAGACTTTCAAAGAATATTTTTAAGTAACAATTTTACACTTATAAATCGCCTATTTATAAATCAAACAACGTATATAATCTAAACATGGACCAAATTAAAATAAGAAGTAAATTACAACTACCACTATTGTTGATGACATCCACTACCAATAGAGACCCAAATGAAAACAATATAAAATACACAAAATATCCACTTTGGATTACACTTGCTTTCAAACTTGATTCTAATTTCTAGATTAGTCGTGTTCAAAAAACCCCATAAACCCCAACTTTATCATTAAATAATAACAAAACTTGTAAAATTAAAAACAAGATTTTTTTTTTTTGGAGTTTCTAAAAACATCTAATATAAAAAGAATAAATGCAATGAACAGCGAAACAAGTTTTGGTAGTATGAAGAAATTTGTGGTGCTTGTCTTGTTGATCTTCAGCTTCCTCTTCATCCATGGCAGCCCAAAAGTGCTTATAGATTACCCTTTCCGCTACTTCCAGTGCTTGAGAGACGCTCTTCAAAATTTCCCAGATTGTTGCAGTGCCAAACAAGGTGGTAGAATTTTGTTTTCCAGTTGTATGATCCGTTACGAGCTTTATGCGTTTTACCGCCGCGTTTCGCTTTCGCCCTCTTCTATTTCCTCTCCCCCGGCATCTGCCCCTGCGCCGGCAGTGCCTCCTCCGCCGGAAACTCCCTCCCTTCCGGCGGCTCCTTCATTGCCCTCCTCCCCTCCCGCACTCACACCCTCTACGGCGGCTCCTCCACTACTTTCAGGTTATAAATATGCTACTCATTTTTCTCGAAATTTACTCTTATTTGAATTAATTGAAATTAAGTTATGAGTTTACTATATCTTGACTAATTAATTACCAACAAGAATTTGAGCTAAAAGTTGTATTGTTTTGTTGTGTTGGGACAGGGAAATGGAGAGCGACTGTGGTGATGGTAAATGGCATTGTTGTTGCAGCCTATTTTCTGTGACTTGAATTCTCCCTCACGTGTCGTAGAGGTGTTTTTTTTTACATGTTGGGGTGAGAGATTGAACCTAGGACGGTGATACATCATGCCATTGAGCTATACTCTTGGCGTGCCGTAGAGGTGTTATCTGGCTCAAACATTTTTCCGCTCAAGAAAGGCGGTAATATTTAATTGCGCAATAAGTCTTATATTTATTTATTTTTGCGGAAAGTGCAAAATGCAATCACTTTGATTCACACGCAAATTAGTTCAACCATGCACATATCTTCGACCAAGAGATTAGAGCTTAGAATCTATATTTCACATGTTGACAAGAATAATTGATTAAATTTGAAGTTCCTATAATGGAGCCACCGAAAAAGTGTGCAATTGTTGGTATAGGTAGTAACACTATTCAACTCTTTTAAACTTCTCTCATTCGGATGTGGTGTCGGTTCATTCACGTAACTTCTCCTCTACGCTTGGATGTGACCATACAACATCATATATTAGGAGGGATATTTAGCTCTAATACCATTTATGACGCTCAAACCCAACACGCTTTAACTTTGAAATTATTATAATTGGGTCGTCGAAAAGAAAGGTGCATCTTGTTGGTATAGGTAGTAACTATCAATTTTTTTAAGCTTCTCTCATTCGGATTGATGTTGATTCATTCATGTACCTCTGCTTGAGCGTCACATTCTTAATATAATATGAAAACGATCTAAGATCAACAGAGGGAGATCGATCCATGACCTCTCCCTAGCCAAAAAAATGTGTTACTCCATTGTTCAATCTGGAACACTTTGAGAATGTGAGTAAGAATTCATGACTCCCAAAACTTTCTACGACGTATTTTCGGAGTGAGTAAGAATCTTAGTCTCTCTCCACTCTCGTCTCTGTCCATTGTCGTCGTTTCAACCTTGGAAAAAAAAAATAAACCCCTCTTTTCAAAATGCATGAATCTAGGATGGTAATCTACTGACACGAGGGTTGTTAGTGGGAAGAATTTGTATTTTTTTTTTCAATTTTTTTCCGTTAAACATTTTTAAATCTAAGTTGATATTTTTTCTCTTCTTCAAAATTCATGGATCTAGTTGTTAGAAATTTTTTTGTTAAAAAACGGAGGAATGAATCTGATTGTTAGAAACTAAAATAAATATTTAAAAAAAAATTAAAATCAGTTATGTCGCCTGTCCGTAAATAAGCGTATATAGGTATAGTCGGGATGAAAATTGTCAACTTCTTTACCTAAAATTGTGGTAGTCATGAGATGAAAATATGAAACTTTCTTAATTATTTTTCAATTCAGTTTTTTATTCTTAGTTATTCTTGAAAATTTTCCATAAAAAAATTTGCTTAACTTAATGAGTTGGGCTTGTAGGCTTGATATTTGTTTTGGGCTTCACAAATTTCCTAACAAGACCTCCATAATTCTTCCATGACCATGGTCAAATTCTTCCCAAATCCTCTCCCTAATTCATCCTCCTCCTAAAACTGTCACCCTTTCCCTCAAATCCCCCATTTGATCTATGTAAATTCTTCAAGTCATTAAATGGGCCCTTTCGACTCCGTCGTCGTCGCCTCCTCCTGCAGCAACAACTCCTCTTCCTCTTCCTCCTCCACCACCACCAAACCCCACAACATCGATGGCCTCCTCAGTGGCACCAATAAGAAGATTCGTTCCTCCGACCTCCATAACGTCGCTCAACGCCTCTAACGCCTCGAACCCGCCATGATCAACTCTTCCTTCGAGATCTCTCAACTCGCCTCCGACGTTGTCCATTACAACCCTTCCGACATCGCCTATTGAGTCGCGATTCCATTCTCGATTTCCATGGTCGATGGAAGAAGGAAGAAGGAAAGTTACGAACTAAAGAAAAAAACAAACAAAGTAAACGGAACAAATCTTAGATCTCAAGGACTAAAAAGATAATTTACCCTTTTTATGACCGTGTAAAGACTAATGTAAAATATGTTAAACCGAGCATAGCTCAATTGGCATAAGGTTGTGCCTGTGACGAAAATGTCATGGGTTCAATCCTCGATTTAATTAAAATACCGTTGCAAAAAAAAAAAAAAAATGTCGATGATTTTTGACAAAAAGAGCATAGCTCAATTTGTATAAGGTTGTACCCGTGACTAAGAGGTCATGAGTTCAATAATCGCATTAATTAAAATACCGTTGTAAAAAAATGCTTCTTTTTGAAAATGCTTCTTCATAAGCGTCGAGCTCACATTGCTGCAAGAAACCGTGGAGCCTTCTCATTATTGTGAAGAGAGAAGAAGGAAGACAAAGAAGATGGGAAAAAAAAACCCGATCTCGTTCCGGTCGAGCTCGCCACTGCGGTAGTACAAAAATATTGTTTTTTTTTTAATTAAAAAAATGTTATTTATGAAAGACAAAAATATTTTGTATATTATTTAGAGCTAGTCGAACTAAATTAGGGCCCTTTGGTAAAGGGGAGAGCCAGTATTGTTCAGATGAGGGCAATATTGTAGGAATGATATGCAATTATTGAAGATATTTTGAAGACAATAATTGAGTTTATATCTCTAATAATAACTAAAAGAAATAAACTTAAGTTTACACATATATGTTGTAGATTGTACACAAGTTATTGGTACACACACGGCTGGCAGCACGAAGTTGCAGCCAAACATTCCTCCAATATGAATCAATCAACTTTTGACAATTTCTGAAAAGGGTCTCATTAGCCACACATCATGTTCTAAAAGGGGTGGCAAAATCGTCCCCACTAAGTTTAGGTGGTTCACGTATGGCGGTTGAGCTAGGTTTATATTGTCGAGTTTAAAAATTATTTTCGATTAAAATCATTTTTGAATATATATGTCTTAATCGTAATCATTCAAAATTAATATAAGGTTTGATTTTAATCATTTCAAAATTACTCTCAATTATTCATTTTTTAAAGTAGTTTTTTTGCAACAGTATTTTAATTAATGCGAAGATTGAACTCATGACGTCGGACACAACCTTATGCTAATTGAATTATGCTCGATAAACGGATTTGATGTTGTATTAAAAACAAAATATTACAACGTAATTGATTGAGCAAAGACATATTTTAGCCGGATAAAACCTCTTCGCACGCGAGAGAATTAAACTCCTCACAGAAAATAAGCTACAACAACGATGGCCACTGTGGTCCTCCATTTTCCTGTCCCAACGGAACAAAACAACATAACTTTGTTATTACATTTCTGTCGGAAATAAATCAACAAAATAACTCGTTACTTAATCTCAATTAATTAAAATGTTGGAATGCCATAAATCGACTCGTTACCATAGGTTTAGTGGACCTGATATAAATTTAATGACTTCTGCAACTTTTGTAATTTATAATTTCTTTTATTTGAGATGAGTAAAACTTGTTTGCTGCCTGGCTACAAGTATCTTTTGCAGCTCAGCCATGATCATGATTTGATTGACTAATATTTAAACTATTTTTAAATAATAATAAAAATGTCGGTTTACTTGATTTTTGTGTGCAACTTTCCTTTTCTTATTCTACCAAATTAACAACTTCTCCTACTTTCTATCTCTTCATTTCTCTACCCTCCAAACTTCAAGACCATGAGATTTCAAGTGGGGTTATTTGAAATTTGCAGGATTCATTGTGTGTTATATAGGCATAAATTTTCAAGTGGATTTTTAGAGGAAGTGAAGGAAAGTGTGGAAAATTTCACGGTTGGATTCATCTGAGGTTGATAAAGGGAAAGGTCGGTTGAATATTATTTTTTTTAAGAAAAAATCCAAAAAAAAAAATGGTAACAATTTTTTTTTTATTTGTCTAAAAAAATACTTAGGGTAGAAAAAAGAAGAGAGAGTGAGAGATGAAATTGAAAACAAAGATCATATGACATATGAAAATAGAGGAAAGAGAGAAAAAATAAGAGAAGTTAATTTGACGAAGAAAAGAAAAGTTACGGAAGAAAAAAATCTAAGTAAACGAACTGTTTTTTTTATTTAAAAAAATAATATAAATATTCAATCAATCAAGTCGTGACACGTGTTGGGCGGTAAAAGATAGGAGAGAATTTTAGTACATCTTTTGAAAATTTTCTATACTACTAACTTTGAAGGACACGTGGCGAAATAGTTGTTTGACTGGGACCCACTCTATTAAATATATTATTTTTTTAAACTATTTTGCCACGTGTCTGATATTGTATAGAAAATTTTCCTACTAGAAATTCTCCTATACTTATACTTATAGTCCCATACTGGATTCACAATTTTATTTTTTTTTGTTGTTGTTTGAATTCTGTTTTACCCTGAAATAAAAGTAAATTTTGAGAAGTATATATACCCGAAAGTAGTGGAGCCGCCGCAGTAGAGGGTGGCGATGCAGGAGGGGAAGAGGGCAATGAAGGAGCGGCCGGAGAGGAGGGAGTTTTTGCCGGAGAAGGGTTCGAATCCGACGGAGGAGTGACTGGAGCAGGGGCGGATGCCGGGGGAGTAGAAATAGAAGAAGGCGAAAGTGAA
The DNA here is from genome assembly GCA_028017165.1 of Herpetospermum pedunculosum. Taxonomy (NCBI): domain Eukaryota; kingdom Viridiplantae; phylum Streptophyta; class Magnoliopsida; order Cucurbitales; family Cucurbitaceae; genus Herpetospermum; species Herpetospermum pedunculosum. The sequence goes on from CM051528.1 coordinate 64,041,842, forward strand.
ACACCGGCGTAAAACGCATAAAGCTCGTAACGGATGGTACAACTGGGAAACAAAATTCTACCGCCCTTTTTGGCACTGCAACAATCGGGAAAATTTTGAAGAGCATCTCTCAAGCACTTCCCACAGTTGGAAATGGACAAATCCCCTGTACACTGCGCCAGCGTGTAAACCCTTACGTCTCTGAAATTCGCTTCCTTGGTCGCAAATTTCACGGAGGAAGAAGAAGCATTCGCAACTGTATCATTCAACGTGGACCCCACAACTTGGTTGAACCCGCCCACATCCTCTTCAATAACCTCACCGTTGATCAAAATCAACGCCGGCTGTTCGACCACGACGGAGAAGAAAGATTGATTGGAATACCGGAAGAAGCACTCGTCCAACCAAACAACCGCCCCTACGCTAAGTGGGCAAAATTGCTGCGACGAATTGGAGGCGGCGGTGGCCACGCACTTTCTGCAGGCGGTGGCGTTGAGATCCCCACGGCACTGGAAGTCGCCGTACGCGGTGGGATTTGGGGGTTGCCCGGCGGAAGATTTGTGGTACAATTTGCGAGAAGCATTGGAGGAAAGAGCGGAAGAGAGGATTTTGAGATTGGTGAAATAGGTGGAGTTTGGTGAGAGGGTGGCGTCGGAGCAATAACGGTAAGGGTAATCTATAACCACTTTTGGGCTGCCATGGATGAAGAGGAAGCTGAAGATCAAGAAGAAAAGGACCACAAATTTATGCATATTACCAATTATCAAAACTTGTTTGAATGTAAGCTAAAGCCATTTTTTTTTTATAGGAGTAAAACTTGTTTGCTGGCTGGGCTAAGCACCTGACCTCTTGGTCATTAAGTAATACATATGCCCATGCTCGCTTTTGGCGTAACTTTTCTTTTCTTATTCCATCAAATTAACAATTCCTTCCTACTTTCTCTCCCTTCATTTATCTACACTCCAAACTTCAAGGCCATGAAATTTTAATTGAGATTATTTGAAATTTGCATGATAGACATAAATTTTCAAGTGAGTTTTTAGAGAAAGTGAAGGAAATAGTGGAAAATTTCAGAGTTGGATTTATTTAAGGTTGGTAAAGGGAAAGGTTGATTGAATTTTATTTTTTTTTAAGAAAAATCTCAAAAAAAAAAAAAATGGTAACAAATTTTTTTTTATTTGCCTAGAGATACTTGTAGAATATTGCAAATCTGACTGCGTTAAACAATAATTAACCAAAAAGAAAGAAAAGGAAGAGAAAGGAAGAGAGAGTGAAAGATGAAATTGAAAACAAAAGTCATGGCATACGGAAGTGAATGAAAGAGAGAGAAAATATGAGAAGTTGTTTATCAAAGTTACGGAAGAAGAAAAATCTAAGTAAATAGCGTGAACTGTTTTTTTTGTTTAAAAAATAATATAAATATTCAGTCAATCAAATCGTGACACGTGGATAGACTGCATAAGATACTTGTAGCTCACGCTGTAAGCAAGTTTTATTCCTTTTATATTTATCAAATTCATGTGTTTGGAATATTTCTACCAATAACCTTAAATTTTCAGTATTTTTCAAATGATTGACTCGAATTTTAAAAATTAGTTAAATTGTACCTTTCTACTCAAATCAACCATTTTTTTCGTTTTCACTCACGTTTATGAGAGGGTAACAAATTTCAATTCAAAAGTGGAGTGGGTGAGAACGAGAGCCAGCAAAATAACATTAAAAAAACAGTTGATGAGTGACTAATTTCTATATTTCGAGTCTCTCACACGGACTAAAATTTAGGGCAATCAGTATAAATATTTGATGTTTTCTATATTTATTATTTAATTAAAAAGTGTTAGTGATAATGGGGTTGGACTAATCTAGATTAGAATTCCACTTCCAAACAAAATAAGCTAAAGTAAATATTTTCAAATTCTCTACGGACAGTGGATATCATCATCAACACGGCACTTCTTGTTATTTGGCTTATTTTAATTTAGTCTTCGTGTCCTTTCAACTTCTTTTCTAAATTATACTTTAATTTAACTCTAAAATATTTGTTTTAGTTCCTGAATTAAATAAATATTAGGAAAAAAAAACTAATTTTTACTCTTAAACCGGTTAAGTTGTATCAAGTTTTTACTAATTTTCAATTTCTCCAATTCACCTCAAAATTAAAATAACTTATAATTTTTACAATTGGATAAATTTTTGTTTCCAAATTCGTTAAAAAAATATATTTTCATATGTTTTTAATAAATTATAAAACATATATAAATAATTGACAAGATTTCAAACAAAAACATTCTAGTTGATAAATTCTTGTTAAAACTTGTTAGTTTTGAAAAAATTATAACATGATTAATTTATGTATTAATCAAACTTAAATTTGTGCAAAATTTGATATCATTTAAATTTGTGAATTTATGAAGATTTTTATATTATATTTTGTTATTATTAAAATTAGTAAGTGAATTAGCGAAAATTGAATAGATGATCTAAATTACAATATTTAACTAAGTCTAAGGTTTAATTTGATGAAGTTGAAAGTTTAAGGATAAAAAATAAAAATTTCGCGTAAATAAAAACAATTATTTAAAACTTTCAAAATGTTTATTTTAATTTTGAGTTAAGAAGAGATATTAACTTATCATTTAGTTCTCTAATATTTACCAACTCAACACCATTTTCAATTTTTTTTAGTTCAACTTGAGGCGGGAAAGATTCGAACTTCAGTTCTTATGGTCAAAGACACATCTTTATGTCAATTGAGTTTTATGTCCGGTTTATAACACCCTCTCCAATTAATACTATTGTGACTCTAATATATATTATATCCGGCGTGAACACATCAATACACAAATTTAAATACAACGTCCACCCATCTCATAGATAATTAACCGCAAAATATTTATGAGAATCAAAAGGATTACTTAAAAGGTTGTTTTTAGTACAATAATTTAAGAAAAATTACACTTTTTAGCGGTAATGTATAAACTAGTAACTAATATGACTGAGACAAACAATTAATATTCTTGTTTTTACTTTTTAAAACCCAAAATTATTATTATTGAGGGAACTTAAAATTCGATCCAACATGAATTTTCTAAATGTGAGATTTAAGTTCCCTTCATCCAAAATTTTCTAATACCCTTTCTATATGTGAGATTTGTATACATGGGAGATGCACAATAAAAATATGACATATTAATCATTAGCAATTATTTTGAACTAATATATTTATAACTGATATTTTATATTATCTTAACAATATATATTAAAATTTATTATTTATTATTTATTATTAATATCTTAATTAATTTGAACTTATTTAATTATTTTTATTAATTAAATTAAATAATTTAATTTTCAATATTAATTTTAATTACTATTTTAATGTAAAAATATTTATTTAGTTTTATTTTTATTGATTAATTATTTAATTAATATAAAAATTAATTAAACATGTCTAATTTTAAATTATCATTACATTACTTTATTCTCTTACATTAATTAATTAAATAGAATTCTCTTAAACAAAAAATGGTAAAACAAACATAGTCGTTTTTTTTTTATTTTGACAACATGTAGGGTAGGTGATTGAACCTAGGACCTCTTAGTACAATACAACATGTCAGTTGAGCTATGTTCTTGCCAAAACAAACATAGTATTTAATTCTCAATATTAATTATCTTATATAATTAAACAAATATAGATGCTTAGGGGCTATTAGATATTTTATTAAGTTTATGGACCAAATAGACACAAACCTGAAATTTTAGTTTTAGGGACTGAACTTGTAATTTAATTTATCATTACTAAATTATGAAAAATAAATCATTGGGTATGATATCAATTTATTTAGGGAAATTGTAGTAAATGACAATTTAAGACTTATTGTTTGCAAATATAGCATGTTTTTAAAATTTTTGCGGATATAGCAATTTCTATCGCTGATATCTTATGACTGATATAAGTCTATCGCTGATCACCTCAGCTTTCTATAGATTTTTGTCAGTGATAATAGTCTATCAGAGATAATAGTCTATCACTGATAGAAGTCTATCAGTGATATAATAAAGTCTATCAGTGATAGAAACGGTTTTTTTTGCCATATTTGCAAAACATTTTAAAGTTTGCTAAATTTGCAATTAGTTTGGGCCTGATTGCTATTTGTGCGACCAACTCTTTATTTAATATATACATAAACTTTTTTTTAAAAAAAATATAATTGAATTATCTAAAAAAAAAAAAAAAAAATGTAATATTTTCTAGAAATGAGTTAAATTTCTTTATGTGAAAATATTTTTTTTAAAATCGTTTATAAAAAATTTGAAAAAAAATTAAATTGTTTGTATGAAGTTGATATAAATTATATATTTAAGACTAATTTGAAGAATTATTGAAAATACATTGACAAAATTTAAATATTTAAAAGTACATCAACTAAAATATACGGATCCAAAGTTTAGAAACTAAAATAATATTTTAATGTAATTTTTATCTCAAAGTAAATTTAATACATTAAAAAAGAACTTATTTATTAAGTTAACTAATTAATACGGGATTAAACATCTAACCTCTTCGGGGCGTTTGGGGCGCAGAGTGAGTCATTATAGTTGGTGGGTTATAATAATTTGTGGTTTATAATAGTCTGTGTTTGGGGTGTAGAGTTGTATAGTCTGGGTTTAATAAGTCTGTGTTTGGAGTGGAGAGTTGTATAGTCTGGGTTTAAAATACAGTTTTCTTTAACATGGAGTTTGAAATATGTGTTTATGTTAGTTTATTTTTTTTCTACAATATTGTGTTGTATTTGTATAGTTAAATGTATATTACATATTAATTTTTTAAAAGTTAAAAAAATAAATATTATTTAGGAAATCACAAATAATCGACAACAAGAGGCTCGGTGGAGAGAAAAATAATACAGTTTTGTTTAACATGGAGTTTGAAATATGTGTTTATGTTAGTTTATTTTTTTTCTACAACATTTTGTTGTATTTGTATAGTTAAATGTATATTACATATTATTTTTTTAAAAGTTAAAAAAATAAATATTATTTAGGAAATCACAAATAATCGACAACAAGAGGCTCGATGGAGAGAGAAATAATACCGTTTTCTTTAACCTGGAGTTTGAAATATGTATTTATGTTAGTTTATTTTTTTTCTACAACATTTTGTTATATTTGTATAGTTAAATGTATATTACATATTAATTTTTTAAAAGTTTTAAAAATAAATATTATTTAAAAATCACAAACAATTTCGGTGGAGAGAGAAATTTGGGATGAAATGAAAGATAAAAAATCGTGAAGTGAGTAAAACAAAGAGAGAGGAAAAATCGGTAAATTGAGTGAAAAAAAAAATAGAAAAAAAAAAAGTACTATAGCACTACTACAGTGTTACTGTAGCACTGCTACCGTAGACACTGTAGCAACCGGGGAGCCCCAACTTATATAGTTGGGGCTCCAAACATGGGGTGGGTTATTTAAGTCTACCCCACCCTATCCAACTTGGGGGGAAAACATCCCTTTAGTTAATGGTACAACCTTTGACAATTGAGTTAGACTCTTGGCAACTGAAGACACTTTTAATTTAACAAAAAGAATTTATTTCATCACTCATGACTAAACGTGGCCATGGTCATTCGATGATCATTTTCATCCTGATGTTCATCTTGAAAGACGTCAATGAATCTTCGACTGATGTAACTATGTTTACTCATGGTCCACAAGTGTATTGTAAAAGTTAGGTAGGAAATAAAATGAGAGCAATGAATGAGCAGTTGTGACCTGACTTTGGAGTCTTGGTAGGGACGGAAGCAAGTCAATGGCCAAGTCAATCTCCTAGTCTGTGTCATTTGTCTAAGGAAAATGAAACCTTGGTCTTTGGACTTTGTATGTATCCCATCAGCTGTTAATTTTAGAAAGAAGAAACAAAGAAAAGTCTGTAAAACGATATAAATGAACCACACAGAATATTAAACGCTAAACGTTGAATAATTGACCTTATGGCCTACTCTTTAACTTGTCCCCTTTTTTTTCTTATTTTTTATTTATTTATTTATTTATTTTACATTGGGGTGGGGGATTCGAACCATAGACCTCATGGTCGTCAACTCATACATATGTCAGCTGAGCTATGCTCGCTTTGACTTTAACTTGTCCTATTCACACCAACACAACGGTTGGTGTGGTTTAATGAATGATTTTTACTCAAAAACATCCACCATATGTTTTATGTTAATCTTAACAACTTTACGTTCATAAGAACAACAGACCTTTACATATATCCACATTGGTATGATACTAGAGCATAATTCCTCATTCAAAAGGGTACCAATGGAGAATGTTGTTGCACAATCCTCGAACCTCCCTTCAAATAATCATTTTTACTCCTTTGGACTGATATTGTCCACTCTGAGCATAATTCCTCATCCAAAAGAGTACTAATGGAGAATGTTGTCCTTTCTTATATACCCACGATCTTCTCCTCTTCTAACCGATGTGAGACTTTGGTCGCATTCCTAACATACATGATATGATATACTATATTGGAAAAGGTTTTCAATTTTTCCTCTAAAATTAAAAAATGTTGGTAGAAATAATGTTTTTTTTTTCTCTTATGTGACAATTTTTTTTTTAATCAATATCTACAAATTTAGTCATTTTCGATTTTAGCATTCACTAATGAAGACAATTATAATATAGAATGGTTTGAATGGCAAATGACTAAATTTAAAAGAAAAATAATTTAAACAACAATGAATAATTTGAGAAAATATTAAAACAATAAAGACTAAAACACATATAATTGGTCTTAATTTACAATAACTCAATTTATTAAATTACATGCTTAATAATATTTTCTTTTTCTAACATTTTAATAAATAATGAGCTTGCAATTACCCTTTTCTTTTAGTGAACCTAAAGGTTTGTAGAAGAATGGGAGAATGAGTGAAGGAGGAGAGGAATCCACCTCAATTCTCGTAGTCAATTCATAAAAAAATAACAATAAGGACGTGCTTTACCTCTCCGTGTGCAATTTGCTGTCTGTAATTCATATGGTGTGATATAAAGCTTTGTGTTTGATGTTGCTTACAAAAACGTGCAAACATAATGAGATGTAGAGCCCATTCATAATCTTGTATTGAGATTATGCCATTCGATTGAACCAAAAATAGGTGTTCAATTTCATTGTGATTGAATATTACGTGAGACCCACCACTCTTTGATGAATTAATGCGCCTGACCGATCCCGATTTTTTACTGTTCTATGTATTTTTTTCACCCTACTTTACACATTTTACAATTTATCTCTCTTCTACGTCTGTCTTGCCTTACACTAGACGAAGAATGTAATGTATACCCATATATGTTACTAGAGTCGTCCCTCAATTACTAGACGAAGAATATGAAACGAAATCAGAGTTTGAACGAGTGGTGTCGTGCGAATGAAAATTCGATTTGCAGTGAGACGGATAACAAGAATGTGTGTTCATGCATAAATTTATGATCTTGACAAAAAGTCGTAAATATTTAAACATAATAACATAAGAGTTTACAAAAATTCACAAGATTCATTCCATAAAAAAAATTCCATAAAAAAATTACGATTAGCACCTTAATTATCACATAATTTTTTTTTTTTTGATAGTCATTAAATGAATTCAAAGACCATTTTCAAAAGCTCGTGAACTAAAAATGTTTTGTTTTTAAATTCAAAAACTAAATAAACATTAAACCCAAATATCAATAACCAAAATTATATTATGCATGCCCTAATTTCTTTGTTTTATAACTTTCAAAAAATAACTTCTCGCCAAATCGAGCGTAGCTCAATTGGCATAGGGTTGTGTCGGTGACCAAAATGTTATAGGTTCAATCCCTGCATTAATTAAACTACCGTAACAATGAGATATCAAAACAGTTGAGCTATGCCTTTGACAAGATATCAAACAGTTGAGTAAGAAACTTTAATAAGTTTTTTTAACATATTTACAAAATATTTTAAATTTTGCTAAATTTACAATTGTTAGGTTGGATGCTTTCGATGCAACCATCCCTCAAATATATTCTAAATTAAGTTTAAAAACCACCTACAAAACTCCGTTCAATTACTTAATTAATTGGGGAGGCATCATTATTAGGCTAGATGATTCAAAGAACAATCATAACCAAGCATTATTACTACGAGAACACATAAACGCATTCAACTTTTTTATTATGAAGCTTCCACTAATTCATATTGAGTTGGGATACAAGAGTATAACCTATAGCTAAAAAATATCCAATCAAACATATCATTTATTGATACCAATAACACATTTGTCAACAAGAGCATAACTCAACGGCACGATGTATCGCCTAGTGACCATGAGGTCCTAGGTTCAATCCTCCAACCTACATGTTGTAGACGATTTTATCGTGGATGCAACTCAGATATAGATGTTTCATTGGCAGACCACGGGATAGACTTACTCGTAGATTGATCACTATCTATTATAATGCCATTGTCTTTACTGCGCAAGAAGAATGCTGGCTCTTCCGGCAATGACAAAGTAATCGAATAACTATTAAGCATAAGAACAATGGATGCCATGGAAGGTCTACTGCTAGGATCCTCCTGAACACATAATAAAGCAATATGAATGCATCTAAGCACCTCATTTCTTGAGTAGCTATCTCTCAGACTCACGTCCAATAATTCTAATGGCGTTCCATCCTTCCATAGTTTCCAAGCCTGGTCGGAAAAAAAGGGATTTCAAAGTTCAATTATGTGCGACGTCATTTGCTAGGTTAATTCAATTGTTAAGGGCAAGACTCGTCGACTTACATAGGTCAGAATGTCTTCGGCAAGATCCGACAAGTAAAAGGTGTTGTTTTTCTTGCCACTTAAAATCTCCAAGACTAAGACTCCGAAGCTATACACATCGGATTTCATAGAGAAGTTTCCATGCATTGCATATTCGGGAGACATGTAGCCGCTGAAACGCAAAATTCATCAATAATAGCAATTCAAGTCTTTAAAGGAAAAGGAATTAAAAATTTGCAGTACTACTCGTACAAACGTTATGAGCATAAATGACTTCAATAACACAAAATTTGATCTCGCTACTTAAAAAGAGGTATGTACTATAAGAGGAAGTTTTAGAGTTATAAGGAAAACTTACTAGGTACCAACAATCCTACTCGTATTTCCTTGAGTTTGATCCACTTGAATAATTCTTGCCATGCCAAAGTCAGAAATTTTTGCATTCATATCTCCATCTAACAAGATGTTACTCGCTTTAAGATCACGGTGAATAATTCGAAGACGAGAATCTTCATGCAGATATAATATTCCACGAGCAATCCCGTTGATGATCTTATATCGTTTCAACCAATCCAACCGTCTCTGTCCCTCTAGATCTACACATTTTGGAGAATCAAATTGAAACAGAGGAAATGAATCAAACAAAATGAATTATGAAGTGAATGAACAAGAAGAAGTGAAGAACAAACCAAATAAGAAAAAGTCAAGGCTTTTGTTGGGAATGTATTCATAGATGAGTATCTTTTCTTCACCCTCCAAGCAGAATCCCAATAGTCTCACTAGATTTCTATGTTGAAGCTTAACAACCAACATAACTTCATTCTTGAACTCTTCTGCACCTTGTAAAGATCCTCTTGACAATCTTTTGACTGCTATCTCTTGTCCATTATCAAGAGTGCCCTGAAATAACATACCTCTCAAGTTACTGGCAGTCCTACAATAGATTTCAAGATTCCATTCATAAACTAATTTCTAATAGCTGTTTGGTACCTTGTAGACTGCACCAAATCCGCCTTCTCCCAACTTGTTTTCCTCTGAGAATTTGTTAGTAGCAGCATCGATTGTTTTGAAATCAAATTGCAGAGATTCTACAGTGGTCATCTCGTTAACAACTACACAAATTAAACCCAAATTCAGCTTCAGATTTGAAGATTGAAATCAATCACAACTGGGATTAAAGAAGAACAAATACCACTATCTTCCTCTACAGCAGAGTGTCTCCTCTTCGCTCTTCGGCGCAGGAAACAGCAACCCACAACAAAAAGCAGGATGGAGACAGTAATCGGAGCCACAATGGCCACAATTAACACCATTGAGGATCTTCTTTCCCCTGTTCAACAAAATTGGATATCTTCAGCTTATTTGATTACTTCGTAAAACGAGGGTAACAGAAGGAAAATTACCCGGTGGAGGAAAAGAAGGACGAAGAGGTGGCGGCGGTGGAGTTGTGGAATTGGGCGTGGGAGTTGCCGGAGGCGGTACAGAATTCGTTTGCGTGTCTTCGTAAAACATGTAAACTTCGTAACGAACGTAACAGCTAGGAAGCAGAACTCTCCCACCTCGTTTATTAGTACAACAACTCGGAATAGAACGGATTGCTTGTGTTAAGCAATCTTGGCAATCGGAATTTGCCAAATCGCCGGTACACTGAGCTAATGTGTAAAGATTTAGATCTGTAGTGAAATTAGCCTCCTGGGTTGCAAACAATTCGCCCACCGAAGACGCGTTGGACGCCCGAGCCGCGGTGGCTCTCAGTGTAGACATGATTAGGTTGTTGAATCGAGCCATGTCGACGTCTATATCGGCCGAATTCAGTAATTGCAAATTTGGCTCTGTGGTGACGGTGGAAAAGAAAGGTTGGTCGGAATAGCGGACGATGCATTCATCGTACCAAATCACAGCGCCTTTACTCAAGGGACAGTACAGCCGGGCGATGTCTCTGGTAGCGGTGGCCAAGCAATTTCGACACAATCTGTCGGTGACGTCTCCACGACACTGGAAGAGACCGTAAACGGCGTCGTTTGGTGGTCGGCCAACGGAAGTATTGAAGAATCTGTTTCTTGCGGGGCCGTTGGCGGAGAGATTTGAGAAGAGAAGATTGAGATTTGACTGGTAGGTGCTATTCTGAGTGAAATTGGTGGATAAGCATGCGCGATACGGGTAAGAAACAGGGGTCTGAGCGTTTCCATAGATAAGGAAACTGAGGAGGAGGAAGAAGAAAGTAACAAAATTGAGCATCTTAAAGAAGTAATTGAGTTTTGGGCTCGTTGCAGCCATTAAACAACTGGGTTTGTCTATGTTATCATCATCTTCAAAGAGTAGAAAGATTTTGCAGAATAAATTGGAAAAAGAGAAAAAACCAATACGAAGTCAGCCTTCAAGTTGGAAGGCCATGAGAGAAACAGAGTGAAGTCGATGTCGGAAATCGTATTAATCCAGACAGAGACGATTACCAGCGACCACAAGGTCATTTTTTTTTTATTTTGTGAAAAATTGGACAATCACATCTCCCCCTTCTCGCTTCAACTATAATTCTTTTTTTATTTGTGTTTAAATGTTTGTTTTAAATTTTTAATCTTCACCATTTATATTTGGGTTGATTGGATAATGAGGCCCAAAATATTTACAATTATAACAAAATGTAAAATCTTTTACTAATATAGCAAAAAAGAAAAAAAAAAAAAATAGTTTGGTCTGTGTAAAAGATCAAAAAGTTCGAACTCAATTGACAACCTCAAAATCAATCTATTAAAATATGAATCCGGTAGAATTTTGCTTAGTTTATAAGCCTGAATGAAAGATTACGAAAAAACATAAAAACAAATTTATATCGAGAGAGATATGATGTTCGAAAGATGAACCGAAATCACATAACAATCTATGCTATAACTATGTAATGACATAGCTAGCAACTTATGTGATAGCTATGGGATCACATAGGTTGTTATGTGATTCTGATTCAACTATTGTATAGGTTGCTCAAATGCCTCCGCAAGATCTAGCTCAAATGCCTTTAGAATCAGAAAATTGTTTTCGTAGTGAAAATCCAACAAAGAAAGATAAAATAGAAATATCTTAAAAATGAAAAAGTAAATTTTGAAACTTTTTGCTATATTTGCAAACTCTAAAAACGGTAGCTAAATTTTTAATTACCCTAATTTATTTTTGCATTCTATTACAATTTTCGCTTATATTTATATTTGGTTTGAGTTTGATTTTTATTTATAATTTTAGAAATTTCAAATTAATCTGATTGAGGTTTTGGGCAATAGTAGTTGTCAATAGCTAATTTGAGCTATCATCATAATGATTGATTCCATAAAGAAGTCGAGAGATCAATGTGTTAAATTAGTTAAAATATTAAATACATTTACCTTAATACAGTTAGTTTTTTCCTTTTTTTTTTTTTTTTTTTTTCTTTTTTTTTTTTGAGTACATTGGGGTAGGGGGATTCGAACCACAAACCTCTTGGTCATGAACACATACATGTGCCAGCTGAGCCATGCTCGCTTTTGACAGTTTTTTTTTTTTTTATGTTCGCCGGATTAATCATATTCTGGACCGGAGCAATGAAGTCATTCAAAGTGGTTCATTTTGTAACAGAGAAGTCGATGTATGAACAAAAATTAATTTTACTTCCCCACCTAGCTACTCTAGGTTAGGGGTAGGTCCTGATGTCAAAAAAAGGATTTTTCACTTCTTTCTCTCATTCAAAACCGTGCATGAGACTTTCATCTCGCACGACTCCTAAGCTAAGTGATAAAAGAAAGAAGAACTTATCTTCTTTCCTTTTTTGATTACCTTCCTCGCGTATGTATAAGACTGAATCCATTCGATTTCTAAAAAGAATTACTAATTCTTAACTTTTCGAGGAATCCTTCATCCGTGGTTGTGAATGACTGATTTTTCTCAATCTTTTCGACCTTAGTTCCGTAGAAGTTCAACATGGGTGAAAATGAGGATTGAAATATCTTTAGAAGAGAGATTACTAATGTCTTTAACTACTTCAATAATACTTAAGTTTGACAATATAATTCTTACATATACCTTAACTATTATGAATTGATTAGTAGTCAATAATTTTTTTTTGTAAAATAATAATAAGTTTAGAGGGAATGAATTCAAGATAGTTGCATAAGATTTATTAACTTAGGAACAAACTTTTTTAACATCCAAATGTAGTAAGAGAACGATATACACGGAAAAAATTAAATTAGAAACATTGTTTTTCTAAGTCAATGACCACAATAATTAAATTAGAAACATTGTTTTTCTAAGTCAATGACCACAATACCCCTACATTTTTTAAATCAAAACCCTACCATACCATTTTCCCTCACCATTCATCCCGGCCAAATCTAAACAAAATTCGAGAATTGAATTCATGACTAAGTCAATGACCACAATACCCCTACGCTTTTAAAATCAAAACCCTACCATTTTCTCTCACCATTCATCTCGGGCCAAATCCCATCAAAAATCGAAAATTGAACTCATGACCTCTTAATAAAAAACACAATCTTATGTCAATTGAATTATGTTTTGGTTTGAAAAAAAAAATTATATAATTTAGATCATAAAATTCAAAAAATTCAAAACACAATTTTAATAAATAAATCTGCTGAATATTTTTACTAAGTAAATTTAATTACATAAAACATAATTTAAATTGCAAGGCTGGCCTAATATTTTATGTGTTGTGGAAAATACATCTTAAACATTAAAGACTAGAGTGAATATAATATTGGAGAATAATGTGCACCTACCTCCTAAGTTAACTTATAGAATAGTCAAACACATTTTTCTCTTAAGTTGTAAAATTATTAACAAGTTTTCCATCATATTTGATCGTTGTTGTAACTTCTAATAGTTCATAAATAGATAATGGGTAACTTATAAATACATTCATTTATCAATAGAAATAGCAACAGATCATTTCATCATTTCCATACCTTTATATGGTGTCTTAGCTTTTGCTCCAAATCTCCTTTCTTCCTCAAGTGCAACGATCAATTATGGTCATGGTTAATACCACCACCTCTCAAGGAGTCATCACCCCAACACAGACAGAAAATCCCACCCTTCCGCTCTACCTCATCAATATGTCACGTCAAAACATCTTAAAACTTACCTCCACAAACTATCTTGCTTGAAAAACTTGTTAATGGTTCTACAACTTAGAGGAAGAATGTGTTCGACTACTCTACAACTTAAGGAGGTAGTTGCACATTATTCTCCCATATACAAGTCAACAAATAGAAATAGTTGTGAAAAAAAAAAAAAGAAAAAAGAAAAAGTGGAAAAGTAAGAAGTGGGGTCACTGAGGTATGAAAATTCAAATTATATTTAGGGAAAAAAAATAAAAAATTATTGGAACTGGAAAGTGGACTGCAGTCGGAAGTTGGATATTTTTAATTCGTTCTCCTTTTATTGTTTTTCCACATATTTTTTATATTTTATATTTGATGTTTATCCTCACAATTAATATATCTTATATTTGTTGCAGTAGTAACAACCAATATACTACCAATATACTTTATATTTAGTATATCAATTGTGATTGATAGAACCTGATATATCAAATATAAGATATATCTCGTAAATAATGCACCAAATATATGATATATATCGTTTTGTCTGATACACCAAATATAAAATATATCAGTAACCAACAATTGTATAATTGATTTTTTTTCGATCTAAAGTAGTTTTAGTTTGATTAATTTGATTTTATTAGTGTAGATTACATTTGGACGCTAACATATTCGATTTACAAATATTTTATTTAATTTTGATGGAGTTGTAATTGATGTAAGTAGCTAATATACTTTATATTGGCTGTTTTTTTTTTAATATTGTATTTTGATGGAGTTGTATTGAAAGTTACAATATTTTTATAATAAATTTTAAAAAATACAATATTAAAAAAAAAACAGCCCTTTATATTTGATGTATCAATTTATTGATATACCAAATATTATAAGATAAATAAGTTCAAATAATATAAATGAATAGTTTGCTATATGTGGAAAGTTAAAAGATTATTGCTATAAATGTAATATTTTTTTGCTATTTTTGTAAGTGCCTAATCAAACTATGTTTGGCTCTTAAAATTCGCTGTTATTTTTTTTAATATCGTAAATTTTAAAAAATTTTATAAAAATATTATAGGTTTGAAAGTATTTTAAAAAATGAATAAAACTTGGGTTGGGATACAAGCAAGGACGGAGTCACATGGGGGCCAGGGGGGCACGTGCCCCCTCGAATTATTAGGTTTATAAATTTATATGTAAAATTTTGAAAAATATAACTACAGTTTAACAATTTGTACTTAAGAAATCGGTAGATATCACAAAAATATGCTATGGTCAGGTGGTAAGGGGCACGAAATTTTAGTATGTTTGCTTGCCACAGCTTGAGTTTGAACCCTTCAAATGCCAACTATTTTGTTTTTCATTAAATTATTTTAGATTTAACAAAACAAAAAACACAATTTTATATTAAGATTTTAAATCTTGTAAATTATTTTAGATTCTAAAAAATAAAAATTAATTTAATTTTGAAAAAAATGGTTTATTATTATTTTTCTATAAATATTAAACCTTCTAAATTTTATTTATTTGTATAGAGAATTACAGGTTTAGTCTTTCAATTATAAATATTAAACCTTCTAAATTTTATTTATATGTATAGAGAATTACAGGTTTAGTCTTTCAATTTTTAAATTTGTGTTTAATAGATTCTTGAAGTTTAAAAGATTCATTAACTTTAATTTTGTATTTAATTGGTCTTAGGCATTTAAATCTTTTTCAGTAAAAATCAACTATTGAGGACTCAATTACACTTGCAAATTTAAATTTTGTATCTAATAAATATGTTATTATTCCAAAACCTAGTATAACTCAATCCCCTGACTAAGAGGACGAGAGTTTAAGGATCTATTAGATTCAAAATTGAAAGTTTTAGAGTGTTTTACCCACATTTTAAAGTTCAAGCACTATATATATATAGACATGAATCGAAATTTTCATAGACTAAACTTTCGTTAACCCTATTGAAATTGTGCCCCTCCTGACAAAAACTTCTGGATCTGCCCCTGGTTACAAGTATTTTTGCGTGTCACAATTTGATTGACGGAATATTTATGTTATTTTTTAAATAAAAAAACCTTCAACCGCTTACTTAGTTTTATTTTTTTTTTTATTAACTTTCTCTTCCTTCTCCATCTCATAAACAACGCAGTCAAGTTCCTCAAATTTGCAATACTCTAAAGGATTTCTTCATTTTTTTTGGGGGGGGGGGGGGATTTTTCTTAAAAAAAAAAAATCCAACGGACATTTCCTTTTACCAACCTCTCCCCCACGTGGTCTAATTTCGTTGTTAGTGTAAGTGTTTTTAAGAAATTGATTATTGAACTCGAAATTGATTATTGAACTCGAAATTGAAGAATACTAATCGCACTACCATGACTGACCCAGATGAATCCAACCACTTGAAAATTTCTCACTTTTTCCTTCACTTCCTCTAAAAAACCACTTGAAAATTTATGCCTATATAACACACAATCATCCCTGCAAATTTAAAATAATCTCAATTGAAATTTCATGGCCTTTAAGTTTGGAGTGCAGAGAAATGAAGACAGAGAAAGTAAGAGAAGTTGCTAATGGGAGGAAGAAGGAAATGAAAGTTAGGGACCAAAACCAAGTAAAGGACGTGGAAGATTTTTTTTATTATTTAAAAATAGTTTAAATATCTAGCCAATAAAATCATGACAGGTGGCTGGGCTGCAAAAGATACTTTAGCGTATGTGCAAGCAAGTTTTACTCTTTAAAAATAATGTTGTTTTAAAGGAGGAAAAGACAACCTCTACACGCGAGAGCAAAGTTCGTTTTTTTTAAAAGACGATTTTGCTCCACGGTGATGACTCTACATCTACTAAACAGTTCTTTTCATTAAAAAATAGATATATTCTTCAATTTGATATCTGATTTCACTATTTTTTGAGTTGTGTATCAAAAGATAAAGATCATCGAGCTTAGACTATAGTTCTGTAAATTTCAGAGTTGAAAATTCTTTTGAGCAGTGAGCATTAAAAAATTGATATCGTTTTACCCAAATATTCAAAAAAATTGAAAAAGATACGGTTGGAAAGCTAACACAAAGAGCTTCAATATGATACCTATTTTCATATTTTTGGAGTTGTATATCAAAAGATAAAGATGGTCAAAGTTTAGCTACAGTTTTGAAGTTTTCAGCCTCGATATCTTTTGATACACAATACCAAAAATAGTGAAACCAGGTATCAAATTGAAGCTCTCTCTGTTAGGTTTACAACCGTATCTTTTTCGAAAATTTTGAATATCTGGATAAAAAGATAACTATAGTCCAGTTTCGATGATCTTTATCTTTTGATACACAACTCAAAAAATAGTGAAACGATGTATCAAATTGAAGCTCTCCCTGTCTTTCCAACCATATTTTTTTCGAAATTTTTGAATATATAGGTAAAAAGATATCAAATTTTTAATAAAAAATTAGTAAATGCAGAGTCATCCGAGCAAGATCATGTTTTCAAAAGAGATGCATCAGACCTTCCCGTAACATCAACAATAAATTTGATATTTTTCAACCTTCGCGTAACACCAACAATAAATTTGATATTTTCCAACTCAAGGGAAAACTAGTATTTTTTAATTTTAGACAGTAATTATGTATTTAAATTGCTACACACATGCAAAATCGAACGTTCACTCTAGAACCTGTTATGCAATGTATTGAGCGGCATCACCAAGTAGTTATTTGATTAAAAAAAAAAATGTAATTTCTCTAATTTTCCCAACTTTGAATTATGCTATTTAATTACAATACCTAACCTTTACCATTTCTTTTAGACTACTCAATGCTCATTTATTTTGTAAGAGCGATATTTAGTTAAATTACATAATTCGTCCTTGTGTTTTCATTATTTTATCAATTTAATTCTAAAAAGTTAAAAGAATTTAAATTATATCTCTATGTTTTAAATTATATTTACTTTAATATCTACTATTTTTTAAAAGAAAAAAATGTAACAAAAGGGGGAATTCAGACCTTCAACCTACCAAAAACAAATGTTAAGATTGTTGATACCGAAATTTGGTATCAACGTTAAATTTGATTTTGATTGGTGGAACGAGTTTGATCTTGCCATACCTAAAAAAGGAAGAAGGTAAGTTAGGACCAGTGAATGATTTTTCACAACAACTCCAACACTCAAGTTAGTCTAATAATGAAAAAGAGAGAAAACTTAAGAATATGGAAAGTTGAGATTTATATGAAATTTGAATAATATCAGATAACTTTACCGAAATTGTTATATAATCTATCCTTATACAGGAATCTATATATGGTCAACCCTTTCATCAGTCGAGACGAGCTCAACTCCTCCTAGTCGCCAAGTCGAGGAGCTCGACTTTGTTAGAAAAATTGAAGCCCAAACATTAAGGCCCAACTTAACTTCATTAAGCTAATAATCCTAATTGGCTAATATAAAGGTGGCTTAACAAATAAACTACCTTTTGTAAGTGGCTAATTGTGAGGTGAAGTTTCATTTAAATAGTTGAAGATTGGGAGACGTTAAATATACAAATAATTTCAATCAAATTGAAGAAGCAGAGGGCAGTATTTGTGACATGTTTTTGGCAAATAAGAAAAAAAACAGTGGATTTTTCTTTTGTTGTTTCAACGAGAAGAAGTCCTCCGTTCAAGAGTCTAAGAGTTATTGTTAGAATGATTCGTAAGCACTTTTTTTAAGAGAAAAGTGAGAGAAATCATTCTTGAGAGGTTTGAAACTCTTGTAACTTTCTCCAGGACGTTATAGTGGAACCTGCATCGGTAGCAGAGAACTGGACGTAACCCACACTGGGTGAACCAATATAAATCCGATGTCAATCTCTCTTCCCTTGAACTTGTTTTATTATCGTTCTTATTGCTTAGAAGTTTTAGGCTGGTTTATCTATTCTCTAAGCTCTGGTTTCCAAATTGTTTACTCCGCTTTAAATTTGTAACCAATAACTGATCTGAATTGTTTAGATAAAATATATATTGTCTGAATTTAATAGAGAATTTGGATGGATTATATTTGTATCGAATTTACTCTAACAAACTCCTCCTTGTCGACAACTAGCTCGACTTCTTCTTGTTCTTGCGTTAAGGGATTAATCCCTCAACTGAGTAGGTCTTTCTTCAACCTTCGAAAAAATATTTTGTAGAATGAATTGAAAAAAAAAACCCAATAATCGGACAGAGACGAACGACAGAAGGGGACATGCATTTCTTTTTTTTCTTTTGTGAAAAAATGGATAAGGACGTTTCGCCCTTCTGGCTCCATATTTTGTGTTTAAATTATTCTTTTCAAGTTTTAATCTCCACCATTTATATTTATATTTGGTCTCAGTTTGATTTTTATTTATAATTTTAGAAATTTCAAATTAATCTCTTTCATTGAGGTTTTGGAGACTGTCAATAAAATAGTAGTTATCAATAGCTAATTTGAGCGATCATATTTTTTTTGATTCTCTAATAAAGTAGAGAGATGAATGTGTTAAATTAGTTAAAAAGGATAGAAATGAGGAAGAGATTACTAATCTCTTTAACTAGTTCAAGAATACTTAATTTGTTAATATAATTCTTACACTAGTATGAGTAGACTAGTAGTAAATAAGAAACTTGAAAAATAATAATAAACTTAGAGAGAATGAGTTTAAACCATAATATTCGCCTGCTTAAGATTTAATAACTTAGTAGTGAGATTAGTCGGAGTGCACTTAAACTCGCCAAAAACTATCACTATCGCTATAAATAACTAGCATCATTATTTAAATAATGTAGGGTAGTAGATTGAAAATATGTGGAGAGGAAATTCGTACTTGAGACCACGTTCATATTGACAAAAGAACTTATTTATTATTATAGTTTAATTAATTTATATTTTAAACATAATTTATTATGCGTCTGTCCGGAGTCGAACTCGAATCTATTGTTTAGAAGGCAACTATCTAACTATCGGACTACAAACGATGAAAAGACCTGTCAAACTCTCATTAAATTCTCTTGACTAACATAATTTAAATTGCATAAAAAAAATGGCCTAAGATTTTATGTGTTGTGGAATAAATCTTAAACAGTAAGAAGTGGAAAAGTAAGAAGTGGGGTCGGTGAGGTATGAAAATTCAATTTATATTAAAAAAGATAGACTTGGAACTGGAAAGTGGACGACAGTCAGAAGTTGGATATTTTTAATTCGTTCTCCTTTTATTGTTTTTTCATATGTTTTTTTATTGGTTTAAATAATTTAATCAAGGGAAAGTGCAGCAGTGGGTAACAAAATAACTTAGTCACGTTTATTTCCTTTCCAAAATAATCAATCATTAATAATTTTAATTTTGATTGTGCTACACCAAACATATATGTTTGATGCGATTTATCAAAGATTACAAACGTAATTAAAGTGTGGGTCCCACCTCTAAATATGTATTCATTATTCTATTTCCCTACTACATTTGAGTACTCAATAAGATTATCCTTGATTCTTGATTATTAAGTCACTCCAACTCTTTTTTGTTTTTTTTTTTTTTTTTTTCTTCATGTTTGTCCATTTCTCTCTTCCTTGAAATATAAAAAAAATACTCCATTTCACCTTTTTCTTTCTATATTCTTCTTCCCTCCCCGATAACTTTGTCGCCGCCCACCTCACTCCAGTCAATCTCACCGCCGCCGTCATCCACATCCTTCTGACCTGCCGCCACTCATACGTTAGAAATGAGTTTCTTTTTCTTTTTCTTTCAAAAAATGAATTTTCTTATTCTTTCTCTTCCAAACAATAAATTTTCTTTTTTTTTTCAACAAATCATTTCACCCTTTCTCGACAAACTCATTTTTATTTTTTCTCTACAAGTTTTTTAATCCAAAACTTATGGAGAGAAAAAAGAAACTCATTTTTGATAAAAAAAAAATAAAAAATAAAAATAAACAAATTGTTGGTATTAGATAAAAGATGAACAAATTGGGGAGAAAAAAAAATAAATCTATTACTTTAATGTTGAAACCCTAGAAAATTGGGGGTTGTTTTTCTTTTGTGAGGAAGAAACAAAAAAAATGGGTTAATAAAGAAGGGAAGGGATTGAAGCTCCAGTGACAAAAAAACGAAGAAATAAGAGATAATAAACGGAGGGAAGTGAAGATTCATGTTAGAAAATGAGTTTTCGAGTATTCACACAAGTAACTCTCAGACAACGAGTCAGCACCCGATTCTGAACATGGTTAAAGCGAAAAGGGTATTATCAATTAAATTCAAATTACGTGCAAGTAAACACTATCAAATGTTAAGGTAAATCGAGTAAGGTAAACCGATTAAGATTGAAGCCTTAATTCATTACTATTCTTGAGTAAAATCCATTATGATGTGGTAAACGTGACCTTAATACTTACAAATCTCTAGCTACTATATTTTTTAGTTTATTAATATAGCAAAATTTTCAAAATTTTATTTTTTTTCGTTTTTTCATACCTTATACCTTATATATTTATTTGATGTATCAGTTTACCAGTCACAATTGATATACCTTATATGTGCTGTATCAGTCTACCCGTCACCACTGATATATTTTTATATTTGGTGTATCAGTTGTGACTGATAGACTGATACATCAAATATAAGGTATATTAGTTGTGACTAATAATTATATTTATTTAAATAAAATTATTTTTTTAATTCATTTATATTTAATCTAATTAACAATAGCTCAAAATTATTTTTTTAATTCATTTATATTTAATCTAATTAACAATAGCTCAAAATATGTTTAATTTTTTAGTAGTAAGATAAATAATATTTTAAAAAATAATATTTTAAAAAATAATATTTAATTTTTAAATTAACAAATTAAAAATTAAAAAATAATAATTATAACAATATTCCATTGATTTTAAAATAGAATGTGATTTTTTTTCTAATTACAAAATTAGTTTTTTTTTTTCCTTTTATAATTCATTGAATCTTAACTTTATGAAATGTTTGAAATTATAAATTTCAGTTTGTATTTAAAAGATAGAGAATATTATCCAAATATAATAGCAACTTGTTGTTTAATTCTTGTTTTTTTTTTCCTTTGTGTTTTTCATTCCTGTTTTTTTTTTTTTTTTTTTTAAATTCTTTATCTAAATATGTATTTCTTTAAAAAAAATAAAATCAAACCGATTGACATGTTATGTTATGTTTTTGGAGACGTTTGAATGAAACATTTAATTTTTTAATTCCTTATAAATATATATTTGATTCTTGTAAGCAATGTTTCGATTGTTGGAAATAATTTTCTTATTCTTAGACTATAGTATAAATTAAATGTTTCATCCAAACGTCTAGAAAAAAAGTCACATGTGGCCTAAAAAAAATCTACAATTCACAAAACATCTACTAAAAAATAAGAAGAAGAAAAGAAAAAAAGGGAATTTTTTTTTATCCAAACCCGGGTTTCAAAACACTGCACTCCTAACACTGACTTCTAATTCTCAGGCTTCCCAACACGGCACCCAAACACCGCTTTCTGATTTCCAGGGTTCAGAACCCTCCCAAACAAACCCACGGGGTTTTGATTCCCAGAGTTCTGAACCCATTATGGGGCCAAACGCCCCCTAAAAGATAGCAGAGAACAGATTGTTAGAAAGGGTAAAATCAACTTGGTAAGCCGAACTGATTTTAACAGATTATAAAATAATTTAATTTACCAAACACAAAAACAAAAACGGTTAAGGTTTTTTATTAATCACTTCCAAACCTCTCAAACCCAATGCCAAACGCAGCCTAAATCAATCTCACAAAATCTGTAATGCCAAAAATTAAAGAAATTACATTTAACTATAGTTTTGTTAATTATAAATATTAATAAGATGAACATATATTTACTAAATGCAACTAAAAATAAACCAAACTAAGAAAGGGAACACTTGATACTTGATCTGTATGCATAGGCAAATAAGCTCCAGTTGGGAAATATTGTGTTTCTTAATTATTCACTTGAGTACATTTAATTTCAAAAATCATATAATACATAAAACCACACTTGTTGAATTTTTCCATAAGGGCCAATGTGCACAAAACATTTAAAAACCAAATGGATGATACCTCAAAATCTTATATATAACCGCCAATCTATGCATAATCAACTGGTTAAAACATATATATCTTCAATGGTTCTCTTATGAATCGGTACTCTTGGGGCTTAGATAAAATCTCGAGAGTACCTTCGATATCTAACACTATCGTTCTTGCAACAAAGGATTGTATTAAGCCACAAAGACTTTACTTCATTATTTCTTCATCGTGGGTGCAACTCAGTTATAGATATTTCATTGGTAGACACAATCAAATGCTGACTCGCAAACTGATCACTATCCATTACAATGGCATTGTCTGTATTGTGCATGAAGATTGTTGGCTCTTCTGGCAAAGGCAAAGGAACAGAATAACTATTGAGCATTAGAACAATAGATGCCATGGAGGGTCTACGGCTAGGATCATCCTGAACACATAGTAAAGCAATATGGATGCATCTAAGCACTTCATTTCTAGAGCAGTTGTTTTGAAGACTTGGGTCCAATAGTTCTAATGGCATCCCGTCCTTCCATAGTTTCCAAGCCTGGCCAAAAAGAAAAGAAAAAGGATTTGAGAGTTCAACTTTGTAATGCATCATTTGCTAGATTTAGTTCAATAGCTAAGGGTAAGGATTGAAAGCTTCATTTTCTTGACTTACGTAGGTTAAGATATCTTCGGCAAGCTCCGATAGATAAAATATGTTGTTTTTCTTGCCACTTATAATCTCTAAGGCTAAGACTCCGAAGGTATACACGTCAGATTTCGTAGAGAAGTTTCCATGCATTGCATATTCTGGAGACATATAACCACTAAAATAACAACACTATTACTAATGACAATTCAAGTTTTCGGCTCAAGAAACTAAAAGTTACCGCAGCTTAAGAATTGAAGGAAAACTTACTAGGTACCAACAATTCGATTTGTATTGACTTGATTTTGATCCACTTGGATAATTCGTGCTAAACCAAAGTCTGAAATTTTCGGATTCATATCCTCATCTAACAAGACATTACTAGCTTTAAGATCACGATGAATAATTCTAAGTCGGGAATCTTCATGTAGATATAAAATTCCACGAGCAATGCCGTTGACGATCTTATATCGGCTCAACCAATCCAATTCTCTTTGTCTCTTAGAGTCTGCACATTTTGTAGACAATCAAGCTCAAAATAGAAGTAAATGAATAAAGATAAAAAGAAAGAGCATGTGTAAAAACAAACCAAATAGGAAAAAGTCGAGACTTTTGTTGGGAATGTATTCATAGATGAGTATCTTTTCCTCACTCTCCAAGCAGAATCCCAACAGCCTCACTAGATTTCTATGTTGAAGTTTAACAAGCAACATGACTTCATTCTTGAACTCTTCAGAACCTTGCAAAGATCTTCTTGATAATCTTTTCACTGCTATTTCCTGTCGATTATTAAGCCTGCCCTGAAACAAAATACCCCTTGAGTTAGCAGGGGTCCTAGAATATATTTAAAAATTCCATTCATAAAAGAAAGAGGTTAGGTACCTTATAGACTGCACCAAATCCACCTTCACCCAGTTTGTTCTGGGCTGAGAAATTGTTAGTAGCAGCATCGATTGTATTGAAATGGTATTGCAGAGATTCCACGGTGGTCATCTCATTAACATCTGCACAAATACCACCATCTTCCTTTACAGAAGGGTATTTCTTGGTGTTTGATCTCCGGCGCAGGAAACAGCAGGCGGCGAAAAGCAGTATGGAGAGAGTAATTGGAACCACAATGGCCACAATTAAGAGCGTTGAGGATCTTCTTTCCCCTGTTCAACAAATTTGGACATCTTCAGCATTTTGTTTTTTGCTTCACAAAACGATGGTAATGGAAGGAAAATAGAAGGAAGGAGAAGAATTACCCGGCGGAGGAAGAAGAGGCGGTGTTGGAGTTGCCGGATTCATTGGCTTGAGTTGGTAAAAATCGTACACTTCGTAACGAACGAAACAGCTGGGAAACAAAACTCTCCCACCTCGTTTATCAGTGCAACATCAAAGTGCAACTAACAGGGAGAATACCATCAAAGTGCAACAAACAGAGAGAAATAATAGGGAAGAGTAATCACAGAAGTGATACGATTCTCATATATTTCGAAGATCAAAAAGAGGGCAGCCATTTATATTAGCTATGGCTGCTGTACAGAATGTTAAATAACAAACTAACAAAATAACTATACAGGAGTTAAAGATAACAACCTAATGGGCTTTGGGCTGAATATAATCTAGTGGGCTTCCTTAATATCCCCCCTCAAGCCTATGTCTGCAGCATTATAAACACATAATTTGGTCCGAAGAGGAAGAAATGAAGAGGAAGAAATGAATGAGCTGACAAAGGCTTGGTTAGAATGTCTGCAATCTGTGCCGTGGCTGGAAGATGATAAACCAGAAGTTTCTGCTGAAGAACGAGATCTCGAACGAAGTAGATATCCAGCTCCACATGCTTCGTTCGAGAATGTAGAATAGGATTGGCACTGAGATGAACAGCTCCTAAGTTGTCACACCATAAGATCGGCGGTTTATGTAGCGAAATACACAACTCTTTAAACAAAGACGATAACCACACTAGTTCAGTAGCAGCATTGGCTAAACATCGGTATTCAGCTTCAGTGCTGGAGCGGGATATAGTATGTTGTTTCTTCGAACCCCAAGTAACAAGATTGCCACCAAAAAATACACATACACCAGAAGTTGAGCGTCGGTCATCCGGGTCGGATGCCCAATCTGCATCAGCAAAAGCCTGAATAGCAAAATGTGTGGGTACAGATAGAAGAAGACCAAAAGTGATTGTCCCCTTCAAGTATCTTAGTAGACGTTTTACAGCCTGCCAATGTGACAATCTAGGACAGTGCATAAACTGACATACACGATTTACCGAATAAGAAATCTCAGGGCGGGTGATTGTGACATACTGAAGTGCCCCAACCACACTTCTATAGAGATGGGTGTCAGTAAACAACTCTCCCCCATTTGCCGAAAGGATACTTGTACTAACCATGGGAGTGGAAATTGGATTGGCGTCAAACATCTTTGTTTTGTGTAAAAGGTCAGTAATATACTTGGTCTGAGACAAGAATAGGCCACCTTGTTGAGGGTAAGACACTTCAATGCCTAAGAAGTAGCTCAACTTGCCAAGATCTTTGAGGGAAAAAGTAGTATGCAGTTGTGAAATCAATAAGCCAATGTCTGAAGACGAAGACCCAGTAATAATGATATCATCCACATAAATTAAAATATAGATGGTGGATGATTTGGTCATTCGTATGAACAAAGAAGAATCAGCCCGTGAGTTTGTAAAACCATGGGTAAGTAAGAAATTCTTCAATCGATCAAACCAAGCACGGGGTGCTTGTTTTAAACCATATAGTGCCTTTCGAAGTTTGCAAACAAGTGGTACAGAGGATTTGGATGGGACCAAGAAGCCTGGAGGTTGCTCCATAAAAACTTCATCGGTGAGAATGCCATGGAGAAATGCATTATTGATATCTAATTGGCGAATGTCCCAGTTGTTAGCAAGAGCCAAAGTAAGAAGTACCCGAATCGTAATTGGCTTGACAACAGGGCTATAAGTTTCGGAATAGTCAATATCGGCAGTTTGGTGAAAACCCTTGGCTACCAAACGAGCTTTGTACCGAGATATGGACCCGTCAGAATTTCGTTTAATTTTGAATATCCACTTACAGCCAATAACTTTCTTGTGAATGGGAAGATGTACAAGATCCCAAGTGGCATTTTTCTGCAAAGCATTATACTCCTCATTCATAGCATGAGTCCAATGAGGACTTTTTAAAGCATCTTTGACAGAACAAGGCTCTGTGTCAATAAGTTCAGTAAGAAAAGCTTTAGGCTTGCTAATGCCATTTTTTGCTCGAGTAACCATGCCATGAGTATTCATATTTTCACGTGGTAAGGAAACAGTCTGTGTACTAGAAGTACTAATATTGGTCATCTCATTTGTTGGAATGGGGGAAGAAGTTTCTGGTGTTGGAATGGGAGAAGAAGTTTCTGGTGTTGGAATGGGAGAAGAAATTTCTGGAGATGATGTATGTGGAGAAGAAGTAGGAGAGGAAGACACAGTAGGAATAGGAGAAGGAGAAATATGTGGTGGAACATAATTTGCTGATGGGATAAAAGAAGAAATAATAGGGGAAGTTGTGGAAGTTGTAGTAGACGATGATTGAGCATAAGGGAAGATAGATTCATTAAACAGAACATGGCGTGAGATGAACAATTTTCCATTTTGATCAAGACATTTATAGCCTTTGTGGAGGAAACTATAACCAAGAAACGTACAAGGAGAGGAACGTAATTGAATTTTATGTTGGTTAAATGGTCTTAAGTAAGGAAAGCAAAGACACCCAAAAACTTTGAGAGAAGAGTAGTTTGGTTTTGTGTTAAAAAGTAGCTCCAAAGGACTCTTACCATGAAGGATCGGTGAAGGCAGTCTATTTATTAGGAAAACAGCGGTAGAAAAAGCATCATCCCAGAAAATTAAAGGTAGAGAAGAGTGGGATAACAAAGTAAGACCTGTGTCAACAATATGACGGTGTTTCCGCTCAACAACCCCATTTTGTTCAGAAGTATGAGGACAAGTAACACGATGAATAATACCATGAGTTCTAAGAAAAGAAGAGAAAGACCGATATTCCCCTCCCCCATCTGTTTGCAACATTTTAATAGAGGTATGTAATTGATTTTCAACGAGAGTTTTGAAAGAGATAAAAGTTTGTAAAGCCTCAGATTTAGACCGAAGAAAGTAAATACAAGTATGTCGAGAGAACATATCGACAAAACTCATATAGTAACGAAACCCATTCCGAGAAGTAGAATGAGATGGACCCCATAGATCAGACTCTATAAGTTGAAGAGGGGCATTATACGTAGTAGTCGAACGAGTAAAAGGTAATTTATGAAGTTTACCCATTGCACAAGAAGAACAAAGACTAGAGTTTTTATTGAGTGAAGAAGCAGAGTAATTACAATCTCTTAATACTTTGTTTACAATCGAAAAAGAAGGGTGGCCTAAACGATTATGCCAAAGTATATGTTCTACATCAGTTAAGGGATAGGGAACATATGGTTTAGTAGTAAGTGTTAAGTCTCTGAAAGTGACTTATTTAGGACCCATTTAGCTTAAGAAGATGTACACATTTAGGTGTTTTTGTTAGCATTTAGCCTAAACCTATGCTTTAATATGAGAATTAGAAGAAGGTGGCTAATTTAGGACTTATGCACAATAGGTAGAAAAAGGGGTGAAAACCGAAGAAAAGAATGAAAAAATAACCATTGCGAATGAATTGCGAAATAATTGCGGTGACCGCAATTATTCAAGTTAAAACCGTAAGTTGGCTGATCTTTTTCTGTTTAGATCCGACTTTTCAGGGATTCGTTCTTTCTCCTCCATCCATTCTGATATATGACGTTGAAGATTGATGGTTCTCCTTGGCCCAAACGCACCTGCAAACTACTATAAAAGGGGGTCAAAGTCGGAGGTTCAGTCATCACTCGAAGCGTAGAAGTCTTTCTGCAGTCCACCCTTTCCACTGTTCTTCCTTTGCCGTCTGTTGGAGTGAGAGTCTAAGCTTTTGGAATCGATAATCTGACAGGAAGGAGAGAAGATTCTTCTTCTCTCTCGATTGGATTCATCCAAGCACGGCTGAATTCTCATCACTTTCATTCGAGGCGACTGTCACGAAGATTTCCAGCAAACCTTTACTGTTTTCTGCTCTTTTCTTCTCATTTCCATTACTGTTCATTGTTGTTCTTAGTTTAGTCATTTCAATTATTGCATTTCGTTGTTGTCTGTCTTGGATTCAGTACTTTTAAAGCTTTCCTTTGTCATTCAAACACTTAAAGTAATCAAAGTAAGTTTCTGCATTTCACAGTTTTTCCTTGTTCTGCTACGAGTTTCACTTACTGTTTTAAGCACTTTTTCCTTCTAAGCATGTCTACTTTATCTTATATTTCTGTTCTACATATATCCATGAGTAACTAAATTCATTTAGGGGCATGCTAATGACAGAACTATAGGCTAAAAAACGTAAGTCAAGTAGGTAGATCAACACTCGAACATTGATTATATGTAAGCTTCATCCCACGGGCAATTTCGATTGGCCATCCATTTTGTCCAAAGAACTCCTAACCTCTGGAAGGAGTAAGAGTTCAGAGTCATATAATCATGCTAGCCTTTCATGGTAATCAGGAAACGGCCTAGGAATAGGCGTTTCCCTAGTACAAACTAAACACTCCTGTTTTAACAAGATGCTTAAGACCTTACTTTGAAGTCGAGTAAACTTGAGTCTCTCATGCATGGAATCGGACGATACTTGAGATAGAGTGAGTTTGATGTTTAGAGAGTTGATCCAAAGCTTGATAATCGTAATAAACTGCCTATAGGATAGTCATTAGTAGCCCTTAATTCACCCTTTTAATCAGTTTCGCTGCCAGTTAATTGCGGAAACATTGCGGTCCACGCAATTCTGCCAAATTTTCATTCCGTTTAGCTGTTTTCCTTCTCGTTTATTAATTCCATCTCTTATCCTTTGCATCTAATTTCAACTTGCTTTTGTTTATGTTATATCCCTCTACACATTCAGCAAAAAGTAGTTAATTAAAAACCAATTTTAACCCATCAAATTCATCCCATCTTTCTTAACATTCACACTTCGCGAATAGCTAAAAACAAGTCTCTGTGGAAAAAACGAATTAAATATACTCACTACTTGCTGTAAGACCATGTATGCTTGCATGTTCTAAGTGCTCTCTCTACCCTTTTGCATATTTATCTTTACACATTGAGCACGCAACAGTAAGCATAGCAGAAAATTGAGAAGTAGAATTCAGACCATTAGATGTAGGAAGAACCGAAGCCTTGGGAGTGGGATGAGTTTGTACTAGTGAAAACCGATATAATCCTTCATGAAGATGTCCTTGGAGCAAAATTTTCCCAGTTGCCTGAGCTTTCACAAAACAAACATTAGAATGAAATTCAAAAAAGCAAGCATTATCTTTAGTGAATTGGCTAACGCTAAGAAGGTTTTTCTTAATATGGGGGACATGGAGAAGATTTTGAAGAGAAAATATTTGAGAAGAAGTAGTAGGTGATAAGGAAATATCAGAGGAAACAAATAAAGATTGACCAGTGTGAAGAATATTCAGACCTGTTCCATTACCAACGTGAACTTGCTCACCACCAATATACTCATTCTTGAGAGAAAGATTTGTGAGATCACTTGTGATATGATTCGTTGCTCCCGAATCCGGATACCAACTATTATTCTCAGTATTTTGAGAAGTTGAAGCCATCATAGCTTGCATAGAAGACTGCCCAGGTTGATTAGAATTGAAGGACTGTGGTCGTTGAGGCAAATTACCCAGTAGTTGTCGCTGAAAATTAGGATCATATAAGGAGAAGCATTTTGATGCTGTGTGTCCAAATTTTCCACAGAGTTGACACTGAGGCTTAGAATTATTGTTCCAAGAACGTCCTCCACCTCTTCCTCTATAGCCATTGCGACCTCCCCGATTACCATTATTAGAATTCCAATGTGGTGGATGAGAATTCTTGGTGACAGACGATGTGCTCTGACCTTTATCAAGATTTCCAGAAACCAAATTGGCAGTAGGAATAGTGCCATCACTATTAATCATTGAGTTTCTCTCTAATCGATTCTCATGAGTCATTAAAAGGGCATAGATTTCAGGCAAAGGCTTAGGTTTAGATTTAGCAGAAATGACTGATACAATAGAATCATACTCAGAACCTAAACCAGAAAGTATATACATTGTGTGTTCTTGACTAGTTACAGAACAACCTACCTCATTCAAGGCACAAACCAGATTCTTCACCTTAGCAACAAAATCTTTAATGGACTGACCTCCTTTTTTTAGTGTTTGCAATTGGCCTTTCAATTGCATGATTTTGGCTGTATTACAGGTAGAATACGTTTGTTCAAGAATCATCCACATGTCTCTTGCGGTAATGCAACCCACCATTTGTGGTATGATGTCTTCATTCATCGCTCCAATTAACCAAGAACAAAGTAACCGATCTTGTCGCATCCACTTCATATACGCTGGATTGTCAATTAAAATTCCAGTAGTTTGATTCGAAGAACTAGTAGCATCTTCAACACTAGCATCTTCAACTTGACGGATTTGCTTTGCCGGAGGGTCAAAATCACCCAGAATGTGATTTTCCAAAGAATGGCCATAGATTGTGTTAAGAACTTGAAGCTTCCAGGTCAGATAATTGCTTTCATTCAACTTGAAAACCGAGAGGTGATGTCCTGGATTGATCACCAGAGAATTTTGCCCAGAATGAATCGATGCTCCAGAGTTTGCATGCATAGAATCTTGAAAAGCCATTGCTGATAAGCGAAAGGCTCTGATACCATCAAAGTGCAACTAACAGGGAGAATACCATCAAAGTGCAACAAACAGAGAGAAATAATAGGGAAGAGTAATCACAGAAGTGATACGATTCTCATATATTTCGAAGATCAAAAAGAGGGCAGCCATTTATATTAGCTATGGCTGCTGTACAGAATGTTAAATAACAAACTAACAAAATAACTATACAGGAGTTAAAGATAACAACCTAATGGGCTTTGGGCTGAATATAATCTAGTGGGCTTCCTTAATACAACAAAATGGAATTTGTTTGATAGTTAGTGTTAAGCATTCTCGACATCTGGAATTGGACAAATCTCCGGTGCATTGTGCCAATGTGTAAACGGTTTGATCTGTGAAAGTTGCCTGCTGTGTTGCAAACATTTCGCCCGCCGAAGAGGCCGTTTCCGCGTTGCCATTCAATAACGTGGTCACTAGGTTGTTGAAGTCAACCATTTCCTTGTCTACGACTACATCACCCGTGTTAAGTAACATCAGACTTGGCTCTGTGGACACCACAGAAAAGAAAGGTTGGTCGGAATAGCGGACGATGCATTCATCGTACCAAATCACAGCGCCTTTACTCAGGGGACAGTACAGCCGGGCGATGTCTCTGGTAGCGGTGGCCAAGCAATTTCGACAGATGCTGTCGGTGACGTCTCCACGACACTGGAAGAGACCGTAAACCACGTCGTTTGGAGGTCGGCCGACGGAAGTATTGAAGAATCTATTTCTTGCGGGGCCGTCGGCGGAGAGATTTGAGAGGAGAAGATTGAGGTTGGACTGGTAGGTGCTATTCTGGGTGAAATTGACGGAAAAGCATGCGCGATACGGGTCAGAAACTGGGCTCTGAGCGTTCCCATAGATAAGGAGACTGAGGAGGAAGATGAAAGTTAGAAGAAAATTCAACATGTCCAAGATCCAACTCCTTGCTTAATTATATGAAGTGAACAATAAGAACCAGAGTGAGCCCATATACACTTGGTGCTTCCTAGAACTAGAGATTGCAATGGAGGAAGTCATCGAGGTCTTGAGCAGAGGCTGAAGAAGAAAAGCTTCTGCGAAAACAAAATTGTCTTTTTCACTCCAAACTCAGATAAGCAGTGGAAATAGTCTACATCTAGATGATAAGACATTTAAGGGAAGAGAAAAAGAAGAAAAAATCATAAATATGTAACAATCTTTGGGCCTTGTGTCCCTTCAATAATTAGTGTCTGAAAAGGAATGAATTAAAGAAACAAAGAAAAAAAGTCGTAAAACGAGGTAAGAATTAAAGAAACAAAGAAAATAAGTCGTAAAACGAGGTAAGAAAATGATGCACAAAGAATTGTACAACATATAAATGAGTGAGATAGAGAATAGTTTAATAGTTGAATTACTTGCTCAACCAAGTCTTTAGCTTGTCTTTACCCTATGCTAAAATTTCCACCTCCACATGTTTAAAACGTCTATTGATATTTTATGATATTAGAGGATTCCATATCTCGATGAGAGATAAAATGTTTTACCCAAATGTCGAGGATGTGACTAGAAAATGTCAAGAATTTCAGACCGGTTTTTACCGACTGATAAATTGCTTATGTTTTTTTATCGGTATGAACTCAAGACCGATAAATTTAATGGTGGGTTTTTCTGATAAATCTCCTAAAGTTCTTCTATCTTTTTTATCGTATGAATTCCTAAATTTACTGGATTTTTACGATAAATTTGTCTTCCCTTAAATTTACCGGTCGGAAAAAACTCACCCGTAATTTAACGGTCTGTAATTTTCACCAATAAAAAACAACAGAAGGCTTATTTTCATGGTGAATTTTTCACGCATGATAAATTTACCAACAGAAGCGTAGATTTAGGAAAAAAAAAAATAGAATTTGAAAATCTACGTTAAGTTATAAAGATGTGCTATAACTTAAAATAAATAGTAAATCTTTATTTAGGATAAATAGTAATAATTTTCCATTTAAAGTTCAATTGATATTTTTGTTATAACGATAGATTTTTAAATCCTATTTTTAGATTTTTTTTTGATTAAAATGATAGTGTTGACCGAGAAATTTCGGCCTCAACAGTCGCCACGTGTCTTCATCACGACCAGTGGATCAGATAAACTTGACCGAGCAAATTCGGTCACACCGTAATTGGGCTCGAAATCGGGTCGGTCCAGAAAAGATATTCAAAAGACAATTTGGCCCAAAGTCCAAGCCCATTGGGCTCAAAATTTAAAAGCTCAATTGAACCAAGCCCATTGGGTCCAAGTCCATTGGATCCAGGCCCAAGCCCACCAAGCCCATGAGAACTCTATAAATAGAGAGCTCATTTTCATTGGCAAGGTGGAAAAAATTTCTACTCCTAAGAGCTCAGAGAGAATTCTCAAGCAACGAAGACTCACTGAATCCTTGGAAGACTGAACGATCATCCAACATCGAGAACAAGCTGCGAAGCCCTCGAAACAAATCATACATCGAGAACAAGCTGCGAAGCCCTCGAGATACATTTATATTTAAGAGAGAGTCAGATGATCAATCATTAGAGATTGTAATCCACTACGCACTGATACATACAAACATAAATACAAATTCAAATTCATTTAAACGTGTTCGAATCTCTATCCTTCGTCGAAATCTCGTGTGAACCGATTGGCACGCCTAGTGGGACCTCTCTACCTTTCATCTCTCTCTCTCAACAAAAAATTAACAATGGCATCAAAGAAATTAACATTCAAGGCTGTCAGTTCCAACAGTCCTTACAGGGGACCTGCTGTTGCGTGCTCAATGTGTAAAGATAAATATGCAAAAGGGTAGAGAGAGCACTTAGAACATGCAAGCATACATGGTCTCACAGCAAGTAGTAAGTATATTTCATTCGTTTTTTCCACAGAGACTCATTTTTAGCTATTCGCGAAGTGTATTTGTTAAGAAAGATGGGATGAATTTGATGGGGTAAAATTGGTTTTTAATTATCTAAGTGTTACTGAATGTGTAAAGGAATATACCATAAACAAGTTAAAGTTAAAATCAGGCTCAAAGAACAAGAGATGGAATCAATAAACGAAAAAGAAAACAGCTACACAGAACGCAATTTAGCAGAATTGCGAGAACCGCAATTTATCCGCAATTAAATGGCAGCGAAACTGATTAAAAGGGTGAATTAAGGGCTACTAATGACTATCCTATAGGCAGTTTACTACGATTATCAAGCTTTGGATCAACTCTCTATACATCAAACTCACTCTATCTCAAGTATCGTCCGATTCCATGCATGAGAGACTCAAGTTTACTCGACTTCAAAGTAAGGTCTTAAGCATCTTGTTAAAACAGGAGTGTTCAGTTTGTACTAGGGAAACGCCTATTCCTAGGCCGTTTCCTGATTACCATGAAAGGCTAGCATGATTATATGACTCTGAACTCTTACTCCTTCCAGAGGTTAGGAGTTCTTTGGACAAAATGGATGGCCAATCGAAATTGCCCGTGGGATGAAGCTTACATACAATCAATGTTCGAGTGTTAATCTGCCTACTTGACTCACGTTTTTTAGCCTATAGTTCTGTCATTAGCATGCCCCTAAGTGATTTTAGTTACTCATGGATATGTGGAGAATAGAAAAGGTAGATAAAACAGACATTCTTAGAAGATAAATATACTTAAAACAGCAAACCAAAGCCGTAGCAGAACCAGATGGAAACTGTAAAATGCAGAAGGATACTTCGATTACTTTAAGTGTTTGAATGACAAAGGGAAGCTCTAAAAGAAATGAATTCAAGACAGACAACAACGAAATGCAGTAATTGAAATGCTACACTAAGAACAACAGTGATCAGAAATGGAATTGAGAAGAACAGAGCAGAAAACAGTAGAGGGCTGCTAGAAAACTCCGTGGCAGTCGCCTCGAATGATGGTGATGAGAAGTCAGCCCTGCTTGGATGAATCCAATCGAGAGAGAAGAAGAATCTCCTCTCCTTCCTATCAGATTATCGATTCCAAAAGCTTAGACTCTCACTCCAACAGACGGCAAAGGAAAACAGATGGAAATGGTGGACTGCAAGAAGACTTCTGCGCTTCGAATCATGACTGAACCTCCGACTTTGACCCCCTTTTATAGTAGTTTGCAGGTGCGTTTGGGCCAAGGAGAACCATCAATCTTCAACGTCATATATCAGAATGGATGGAGGAGAAAGGACGAATCCCTGAAAAGTCGGATCTAAACAGAAAAAGATCAGCCAACTTACGGTTTTAACTTGAATAATTGCGGTCACCGCAATTATTCCGCAATTCATTTGCAATGGTTATTTTTTCATTCTTTTCTTCGGTTTTCAACCCTTTTTCTACCTATTGTACACAAGTCCTATATTAGCTACCTTCTTCTAATTCTCATATTAAAGCATAGGTTTAAGCTAAATGCTAACAAAAACACCTAAATGTGTACATCTTCTTAAGCTAAATGGGTCCTAAATAAGTCACTTTCAGAGACTTAACACACCCCCAAACTTAAGGCTTTGCTTGTCCTCAAGCATACTAAGGACTTACTTAGGCTGCTGTTTTATCTTCTTTAACTACTTACCGACTCCCCTATATCCCTATCTCTAGCAGTGCTGTCCTGTGACACACTCCTAAGTTTAGAACTAACCTCTTATCAAGCTTCTTCTGACTTCACCTGCCTACTATACCTGCTGTTTCTGTTAACCCCTTACTACTGATCTAACTACTTCTATGATATCATGCCACTATCCCTAAGGTTTCAAACTCTACCAAGCTTTACTCCAGACTCAGTACATGCTTCTAGCTTATTTTTAATGTGTCTAGGATTCCTTAGAGTCATGCCAGTCTTAGTATTAACAGTGACAGTAGTACTTTTAGAGAACAACCTAAGCCCTGGCATCACTACATTGGATATACACTCATCTCCCTAAAACAACCCTACAAGTTACAACTTTTGTGCTTAGCTACTTTGAGGATCAGAGTTCTTTTTAAATAGGACATCTAAGCCACAAAGTTATAACTCCTAGGTATACATTCTTCTTCCCTATATTTTTCTCTTTTTTTTTTTTTTTTCTTAGGTGGAGCTTCTCCTTTGGTTGCCTTTTGATGCAACGCCACTTGTGGGTTACACACTTGGCACTGATTACTCAGCAACCTAAGAGAAACTCCCCCCCTTTATTCTTTTTTCATTTTGTTCATCATTTTTTTTTTTTTTTTTTTTTTTTAAAAGGAGAAGAAGAATGCTTATGTTTCTAAGGGAGAGAGGAATGTTCCTAGGCCTAGGGTGGCCTCCCCCAAACTTCAACTACTCATTGTCCCCAATGAGTGTTTGAGGTGGCACACCCCCAAACTTGTCCTAGAAGCATCTAGTCTAAAGTAAAACAAAGAGAATCTAAACATCCTAGGCATAGGCAAAACATTCTAGAAGCAACTATCCCAGCAGCAGAAAATTTGAACATAACAGACAGGTTTAAGGACTTATGGTTTATGCATGCTGAGCACTATTCAGAGGCAAATTTAAACTATCAAAGGGTGTCCTATGACACTCATCCAGCATGCTTCAAGATCAGCTATATAAGGTAGTCATGCTAGCAACAAAAGATAGAATTTAACAGATCACAGCCTAACTAAAAAGACAGTCCAAAACATGCAATCAGTCACAAAAATTGCGGGAACCGCAATTATTTCGCAATTCAATCTGGGCAGATTTAACAATAACTCAGGCCCCTAGCATGCTTTTTCCCGTTACTCATGCATCCTAAAAATAAAACTAAACTATCCTACCTATTCAGCTAACATCATACTAGACTAAGCAAAAGAAAAAGCATAAAACTAAACATTAAAAACAGATCAAAAACTGAACACAAAACAGCATACTATACATGATTCTATCAAAAAGCAGGAAAATTGTCTTTTGTTTCTTAAGGGATCAGTAATACTCCCTCTAGTGCTCTTCAAACCAGCACTCAATTCTCATCATCCTCATCTGGTCGCCTTGGTCGTGGGGGCACCCATGGAGTTAGGAGGTTGGTGGGGAAGTCTGGGAAGATGCACCCCAACTGGTCTGCAACTTCTCTGTCCCTCGCCTGCGCATAGTTGGCCCATTGAGCCATTCTCCTCTGCATGTCCATCAAGCAGGCCATGGATAGGGACTGTTCAGCAGCCAGCCTATCCAACTCAAATTCCATGTTGCCCTTTCTTCTCAGCCTTAGGTGTGCCGGCAACTCCAAATGGCCTGTGTAAGGCAGCTGCTGCTCCAAGCGCTCGGTGGGAACCCCTGCAAGCAAACACAATTTGGTTATAGTGTTGGGGAAAAATAATGGCCCCTTACCCTTTTTAGCACACTCAGCTATGGCAGCAGCGATGACTTCTCCCACGTTGATCGTGAGACCCCTCATTATAGCATAAACCAGCAGCGAACGACTCTGGTGATGGAGCGCATGTAGCGCAGCGGAAGCGAGACGGATCATTGGCACTCTAATTTCATCAATTTAGCTAAATAAGAAACATGCACAAAGCTTTGAAATAAAAGGAATTAGAACACATACCTCTTGTAGTTCTAAAGACTTCTCTTCCAAAGCTCAAATCTCCTCACGAACCCTTCGAAGCTTCCCTCGAACTCCTCGAGAACCACCTCCGGTAGTCCCGCTATCCTCGGGCCGAGCAACGGAGTGGTGGGACTCCTTTATGAAAGAAAAAGTTTGGAAGAAGAAGATGGGAAGATGAAAGTGATGAGGATTTTGTGAGAAGAAGTCTAACACTTAGCTTTCTAATTTCTCAAGTAACATGAACTCTTCATGCTCATCCAACATTCAAACTCTTTGAAATTTCATCAACTCCAAACCATTTGAACTTCATCCAATTTATAGGCAATTCTCATGCAACAAAGTCTTTGCTTAGCATGACACCTCAAATTGGATGGATTAGTCTTCAACCAAGTGTTCCAAAATTGATGAGTTTATATGCATGTTGTTGGTGATTCACAATCCACTTCACAACTTGGATAAACCCACTCAACTTGGATAAATCCACTCAACATGGATAATTCCACTTTGACTTATAATCACACTTGTAATATTTTGTCATTTTAAAATTAATTCATAATTAATTTTAATAAGCAAAATAAATTATAATTAATTAAACTTTTTAATTAATTAATATTATTATTTAATTCAATATCAAATATTAATTAAATAATAAGACTAATCCCGGTTTCTTAAACCGAATCATCACACATGAATCCCTATTCATGTTTTACACCGATCCCATATTTAAATCATATTTAAATATGTCCATCATTCTTCCAAAACCGAATTTCAATAAATTCAAATTCTTTTTCTCTCATATTGTTACACGACTTAATCCGAGCTAGCCAGGAGAACCTAAAGGACCTACAGATCATGAGCTCCAACGATACGAGATTAACCGGTCAAACTCTTTAACCAAGCTAACCAACATTCGTTAACCCCCGGAGACTCCACTAAAGTCCAAGGGTTGCACTCTCCTCACCGTAGATATATTTCTGTCCTCTTGATATAACCATCATCAGTAAGTCGATCCTTCACAGGTCGTTCGTAATTACAGCTGGGTCAAAATAATCGTTTTACCCCCGTAATTACATCTTGTTCCTTAAGTCCCACTGATCCTCTAATGAACTATTGGTTTGTGGTCCAACCACCAAACCGATTGGTATGTGATCTCATCACTATACCAAGTCCCTCTCGGGCCAATGAGAGGGTGGGATCCCTAGTTCAAGACCCGGAGTCAGCACTTAAGGGAACAACCTCTCTACTAATCCCTCAGAGCGGGTAGGAGTGAATTCCATCTCGCAGGACTATGTTCCCAGCTACCTACCCGGTCTTATCCCCAAAATGGTAGGCTTATTGAGTCGGCGATCTCGGGCCACTCTCACCCATACAAGTCAAAGGATAAGCCCGAATAAACAGGAGTTCATAGCGTGCTCAGGATTCAGATCAAGTTACCTAGGTCATCATATGAAAAAGTCGGTCTTTACAGTAAACGGAGTTATAAAGAAAGAGCGACTTGTTTCGCGGTTCAGTCTTATGCAAACTCATTGCATAGGACGCCCCCACTCACATGTCTCCACATGAACGATTTCGGATCACATCGTTTGTACTATACAAAGTGGGCCGCGTCCAATAGTGTCCCCAGGATAAGGTACCCAGCCTTATCCCTATACTATAGACCGTTCTGGCTATTACTTGAACTTGATCCACAATCATGTCATACATGAAGTTCAAGTATACAACCTATAGCCATGGGTTCTTTGTTTATTGGAGTTAGGTTAAAAGTAAAAACAATTCATTTTATTCAATAACAACTTTACTGAATAAATCTCAATAACAACTTTATTGCAAAATAGAATATACATTTAGTTTACAAACCACGAGTTTTAGGACATAAAACCCAACAAACTCCCACTTGGACTAAAACGTCGTGGAGTATTACATGCGGGATGAGAAAAACTGGCATATCAAATATTTCCATGGCTTTTCTCCCACTATCCTACTGTACAACTCGTAGTCCTAGACTCACTAGGTGCCCCTCGAACACTTTAGCCGTGAGGGACTTTGTAAACGGATCAGCAATATTGTGCTCTGAGGCGATCTGCATGACGATCACGTCTCCTCGATGCACTATCTCCCTGATGAGATGATATTTCCGCTCAATGTGCTTTCCACGCTTATGGCTTCTTGGTTCTCTCGAATTTGCCACAGCACCAGTATTATCACAATAAAGTGTGATAGGCAAATTCATATTTGGAACAACTTCCAAATCCGTCAAGAACTTTCTAAGCCATACAGCCTCTTTCGCAGCTTCGCAAGCCGCGACATACTCAGCTTCCATGGTGGAGTCAGCAATACAACCTTGCTTTATACTCCTCCATACTATTGCCCCTCCGTTAAGAGTGAACACTGATCCCGATGTGGATTTCCTCGAATCCTTATCGGTTTGAAAATCAGAGTCAGTGTATCCTGTAAGGATCAAATCCTTCGCGCCATACATGAGCACATAGTCTCTCGTTCTCCGAAGATACTTGAGGATGTGTTTAACGGCAGTCCAATGATTATATCCTGGATTGGACTGGTACCTACTGACAATTCCCACTGCATAGCATATGTCGGGTCGTGTACATAACATGGCGTACATCAGACTACCGACTGCTGATGCATAGGGAATTCGTCTCATATCCTCAACTTCTTGAGGTGTCTTAGGACACTCTTCCTTTGACAATTGAATTCCATGCCTGAAAGGTAAAGAACCCTTCTTGGAATTCTGCATCGAATATCGTATCAACACCTTGTCGATATAAGATGCTTGAGACAGCGCTAGCGTTTTGTTCTTACGATTCCTTACGATTTGAATCCCTAGAACAAACTGAGCCTCTCCCAAATCTTTCATTTGGAATTGGGTCGCTAGCCATTGCTTAACGTCAGTCAGGAACCCTACATCATTCCCAATGAGTAGGATATCATCTACATATAAGACTAAGAAAGCTACAACAGAATTGACTATTTTCTTGTAGACACAAGGTTCGTCAACATTCTGTTCAAAGCCATAAGATTTGATCGCAGTATCAAACCTTATATTCCAGGATCTAGACGCTTGCTTCAACCCATAAATGGATCGATTAAGCTTGCAAACCTTTTGCTCTTGACCGTGAATTATGAACCCCTCTGGTTGAGCCATATAAATACTCTCTTCAAGATTGCCATTCAGAAAGGCTGTCTTGACATCCATTTGCCAAATTTCATAATCATAAAATGTGGCAATGGACAAGAGTATTCTAATCGACTTTAACATGGCAACAGGGGAGAAGGTTTCTTCATAGTCCACCCCTTCCCTCTGGGAATAACCCTTTGCCACAAGTCGAGCCTTAAAGGTTTGCACCTTACCGGCTTGGTCTCGTTTCCTCTTGTAGATCCACTTGCAACCGATAGGTCTTTCACCATCAGGTTGCTCTACAAGATCCCAGACCGAATTGAAGTACATCGACTCCATTTCGAGGTCCATGGCTTTAAGCCACTGGTCCTTGTCTATGTCATCCATTGCCTGTTTAAAGGTCAATGGATCCTCAACGCCGTCATCAGGTATGACGACCTGGGTTTCCGTTAAACCCATGTAGCGGTCGGGTTGTCTCACATCCCTCCCACTACGTCGAGGTATTCTCAACTCTTGAGAAGGACCAGCCTGATCAACAACTCTTGTTGACCCATCTGTAGCTTTCCTGGAAAGTTCGGTCAAAACAATTTTGCTCGAAGGTTGATGATCTCTCATGTGGTCTTCCTCTAAGAATGTGGTGTTTGTCGATACAAGCACCTTATCTTGTTGAGGATCGTAAAATAGACCACCTTTCGTTTCCTTGGGGTAGCCTACGAATAGGCATAATTTTGAACGATGTTCCAATTTCTTTGGATTGGGCACCAACACATGTGCCGGACACCCCCAAATTCTGAAGTGACGTAAACTACCTTTACGCCCTCTCCATAACTCATAAGGTGTTTCTGAAACACTCTTAGAGGGAACCATGTTCAAAATATATACAGCAGCCTCTACTGCATATCCCCAAAACGAACTAGGCAGTTGAGCATAGCTCATCATAGATCGAACCATGTCTAACAGGGTTCTATTTCTCCTTTCGGACACACCGTTCTGCTGCGGTGTTCCGGGCGCTGAGAGTTGGGATACTATTCCATGTTCTATCATATAGTCCTGAAATCTTAAATCCATATACTCTCCACCTCGATCTGATCGGAGTGTTTTAATCGTTTTGCCTAATGTGTTCTCAACCTCTGCCTTATACTCCTTGAACTTTTCAAGAGCTTTGGACTTATGATGCATTAGGTAAAGATAGCCGTACCTAGAATAATCATCAATGAAGCTGATGAAATATTCATACCCTCCCCGTGCTTTAACATTCATCGGACCACAAAGATCTGAATGTACAAGCTCTAGAGTTTCTTTGGACCTATGACCTTTTTCAGAAAAAGATCGTTTGGTCATCTTGCCCTCAAGACAAGACTCACATGGTGGTAAAGAGTTGTCCTCTAACTGATTTAGGAGACCACTCTTAACCAATCTCCCAATCCTATTGAGATTAATGTGGCCTAGTCTCAAGTGCCAAAGATAGGTACTTGGAGAAAGTTTCTGCCTTTTAGTTTGAGTTTGAGCTGTTTTAAACATCTCGGTGTTCAAAATAGCTTTTGCCTCTGTTGGTCTTAACACATACAAGTTGTTTTCAAGTTTCGCAGAACATATATGTACACCTCTTTTGCTAATGAACGCTTCATTAAAATCAAAAGATACTTTATACAAATGTTCAAGTAAACAAGAGATAGATACAAGGTTCCTTTTAAAGCTAGGAACCAACAGTACATTTTCAAGTAAAATGAAACTATCTCTATATAACAACTTGACAGTTCCCACTGCCTTGGCTGAGACAACCTCTCCTGTTCCAACCCTGAGAGTTATCTCACCTTCAGCAAGCAGCTGCCAGGAACTAGTTTCCTGGAAAGAAGAACAAACATGGTTAGTGGCTCCTGAATCCAGTATCCAGGCAGAACTATCATGTTCCACTAAACATGTTTCAACAACGAGTAAATCATATTTACTTAGTTGTTTCTTCTCAGCTTTGCTCGCCATGAGGGTATCATGATAGACCGATGAGAACGGTTGTCCAAACATCATCTGTAATGAATCCATGATCTCCTTAGCGGAGACCATTACCTCATGCTTCTTAGCTAACACATCGGATGTGCTGGCTGTTGCGTGCTCAATGTGTAAAGATAAATATGCAAAAGGGTAGAGAGAGCACTTAGAACATGCAAGCATACATGGTCTCACAGCAAGTAGTAAGTATATTTCATTCGTTTTTTCCACAGAGACTCATTTTTAGCTATTCGCGAAGTGTGAATGTTAAGAAAGATGGGATGAATTTGGTGGGGTAAAATTGGTTTTTAATTAACTACTTTTTGCTGAATGTGTAGAGGGATATAACATAAACAAATTAAAGTTAAAACTAGACCTAAAGGACAAGAGATGGAATTAATAATCGAGGAAGAAAACAGCCAAACAGAATGATAAACAGGCAGAATTGCGAGGACCGCAATGTTTCCGCAATTAAATGGCAGCAAATCTGATTAAAATGGGGAATTAAGGGCTACTAATGACTATCCTATAGGCATTTTATTACGATTATCAAGCTTTGGATCAACTCTCTATACATCAAACTCACTCTATCTCAAGTATCGTCCGATTCCATGCATGAGAGACTCAAGTTTACTCGACTTCAAAGTAAGGTCTTAAGCATCTTGTTAAAACAGGAGTGTTCAGTTTGTACTAGGGAAACGCCTATTCCTAGGCCGTTTCCTGATTACCATGAAAGGCTAGCATGATTATATGACTCTGAACTCTTACTCCTTCCAGAGGTTAGGAGTTCTTTGGACAAAATGGATGGCCAATCGAAATTGCCCGTGGGATGAAGCTTACATACAATCAATGTTCGAGTGTTGATCTGCCTACTTGACTCACGTTTTTTAGCCTATAGTTCTGTCATTAGCATGCCCCTAAGTGATTTTAGTTACTCATGGATATGTAAAGAGCAGAAATGGTAGATAAGATAGACATGCTTAGAAGAGAAATGTGTATAAAATAGTAAGCCAAAACCGTAGCAGAACAAGATGGGAACTGTAAGTTGCAGAATTGAACTTCGATTACTTTAAGTGTTTGAATGACAAAGGAAAGCTTTAAAAGAACTGAATTCAGGACAGACAACAACGAAATGCAGTACTTGAAATGTTAAACTAAGAACAACAGTGAACAGAAATGGAATTGAGAAGAAAAGAACAGAAAACAGTAAAGGCTTGCTGAACACTTCGTGGCAGTCGCCTCGAATGATGGTGATGAGAATTCAGCTGTGCTTGGATGAATCCAATCGAGAGAGAAGAAGAATCTTCTCTCCTTCCTATCAGATTATCGATTCCAAAAGCTTAGAACCTCACTCCAACAGACGGCAAAGGAATTTAGAGAGAAATGGTGGACTACACGAAGACTTCTGCGCTTCGAATTGCTTACTGAACCTCCGACTTTGACCCCCTTTTATAGTAGTTTGCAGGTGCGTTTGGGCCAAGGAGAACCATCAACCTTCAACGTCATATATCAGAATGGATGGAGGAGAAAGAACGAATCCCTGAAAAGTCGGATCTAAACAGAAAATGATCAGCCAACTTACGGTTTTAACTTGAATAATTGCGGTCACCGCAATTATTCCGCAATTCATTTGCAATGGTTATTTTTTTATTCTTTTCTTCGGTTTTCAACCCTTTTTCTACCTATTGTACACAAGTCCTATATTAGCTACCTTCTTCTAATTCTCATATTAAAGCATAGGTTTAAGCTAATTGCTAACAAAAACACCTAAATGTGTACATCTTCTTAAGCTAAATGGGTCCTAAATAAGTCACTTTCAGAGACTTAACACACCCCCAAACTTAAGGCTTTGCTTGTCCTCAAGCATACTAAGGACTTACCTAGGCTGCTGCTTCTTCTTTAACTACT
The DNA here is from genome assembly GCA_028017165.1 of Herpetospermum pedunculosum. Lineage (NCBI taxonomy): Eukaryota > Viridiplantae > Streptophyta > Magnoliopsida > Cucurbitales > Cucurbitaceae > Herpetospermum > Herpetospermum pedunculosum. The sequence continues at coordinate 64,086,709 of CM051528.1, forward strand.
CACTAACTCCCTTATATTCTTGTCTATAGCAATGCTGTCCTGTGACACACTTCCAAGTTTAGAACTAACCTCTTGTCTAGCTTCTTCTGACTTCACCTGCCTACTATACCCACTGCTTTTGTTAACCCCCTACTACTGATCTAACTACTTGTATGATATCATGCTATTATCCCTAAGGTTTCAAATTCTGCCAAGCTTTACTCTAGACTCAGTACATGCTTCTAGCTTATTTTTAATGTGTCTAGGATTCCTTAGAGTCATGCCAGTCTTAGTTTAAACGGTGACAGTGGTACTTTTAGAGAACAACCTAAACCCTGGCATCACTACATTGGATATACATTCATCTCCCTAGACAAACCTAAAAGCTACAACCTTGTGCTTAGCTCATTAAGGATCAGAGTTCTTTTTTCATAGGACATCTAAGCCACAAGATTATAACTCCCAAGCATACATTCTTCTTCCCCTATTTCTCCTTTCTCTTTCTTTTTTTTTTTTCTTAGGTGGAGTCTCCCCTTGGTTTGCCTTTTGATGCAATGCCACTTATGGTTTACACACTTGGCACTGATTACTCAGCAACTTGAGAAAGACTCCCCTCTTTATTCTATTTTTCACTTTTTCTATTTATCACAAAATTTTTTAGGAGAAGAAGAATGCTTATGTCCTAAGGAAGAGAGGAATGTTCCTAGGCCTAGGGTGGCCTCCCCCAAACTTCAACTACTCATTGTCCCCAATGAGTGTTTGAGGTGGCACACCCCCAAACTTATCCTAGAAGCATCTAGTCTAAAGTAAAACAAAGAGAATCTAAACATCCTAGGCATAGGCAAAACATTCTAGAAGCAACTATCCCAGCAGCAGAAAATTTGAACATAACAGACAGGTTTCAGGACTTATGGTTTATGCATGCTGAGCACTATTCAGAGGCAAATTTAAACTATCAAAAGGTGTCCTATGACACTCATCCAGCATGCTTCAAGATCAGCTATATAAGGTAGTCATGCTAGTAGCAAAAGATAGAATTTAACAGATCACAGCCTAACTAAACAGACAGTCCAAAACATGCTATCAGTCACAAAAATTGCGGGAACCGCAATTATTTCGCAATCCAATCCGGGCAGATATAACATTAACTCAGGCCCCTAGCATGCTTTTTCCCGTTACTCATGCATCCTAAAAATAAAACTAAACTATCCTACCTATTCAGCTAACATCAAACTAGACTAAGCAAAAGAAAAAGCATAAAACTAAACATTAAAAACAGATCAAAAACTGAATCCAAAACAGCATATTATACATTATTCTATCAAAAAGCAGGAAAATTGTCTTTTGTTTCTGAAGAGATCAGTAATACTCCCTCTAGTGCTCTTCAAACCAGCACTCAATTCTCATCATCCTCATCTGGTCGCCTTGGTCGTGGGGGCACCCATGGAGTTAGGAGGTTGGTGGGGAAGTCTGGGAAGATGCACCCCAACTGGTCTGCAACTTCTCTGTCCCTCGCCTGCGCATAGTTGGCCCATTGAGCCATTCTCCTCTGCATGTCCATCAAGCAGGCCATGGATAGGGACTGTTCAGCCGCCAGCCTATCCAACTCAAATTCCATGTTGCCCTTTCTTCTCAGCCTTAGGTGTGCAGGCAACTCCAGATGGCCTGTGTAGGGCAGCTGCTGCTCCAAGCGCTCGGTGGGAACTCCTGCAAGCAAGCATAACTTTGTTATGATGTTGGGGAAAAATAACGGCCCCTTACCCTTTTTTGCACACTCAGCTATGGCAGCAGTGATGACTTCTCCCACGTTGATCGTGAGACCTCTCATTATAGCATAAACCAGCAGCGAACGGCTCTGGTTAATTGTAGTCTCATGAGTCACTGGGGAGAGTCTTCTTCTTACGAATGAAAACCACACAGCTGCCTTAGCCGTGAGGTTGGCACTCATGAGCGTGTGCCGCCCATTGCGTGAGACTGTCCAGGAGGCCTCAGGCTGGCCAATGGTGCGGATGGCTTCTTCCAGCACAGCCTCGGTCGGCTCATCAACTATCCGTGCATAATCCGTGTGAGGTTGGCCCCTGAGACCAAATGCTTCATTAATGGCTTTGGCTGAGAAATCAACCTCCACCCCTCTGACCACAGATAGGCCATCCTCAGGGCTGAGCACGTTAGCATAAAAGTCATACACCATGCTCGTGTATGCTGGATTGGGAGGTCGGCAGAATTCCTCCCAGCCATGGTTGATCACCCCTGCGCGCAAGAACTGCGGCAGGTCAGCAAGTCGATCAAGGAACCCCTTCTCGTGCAACAGGTCCCTTTTCCTCAGCTCCACGCCCCTGGATTCAGCATCAGACGAGACATACCTCACTGACGGAGGTTCATCTTCAGGGTAGAGTTTAGCCTTCCCCTTATCGGCTGGCTTGGAAGATTCAGCAGCCTCCACCTTGAGGCGTTTGAGCGAAGGCTCAGTACTGTCTTTGTCTGCTGAAGGCACTCGCTTGGCCTTCTTCTTCTTCAGTTTCTTGGCTTTCTTGGCCTCCTTCTTGGCCTTCTTCTTCTCTTTCTCCATGTTGATCTGTTGGAGGCAAGCCCCCAACGTTTCTTCCATAGAATCGTCCTGCTGTGCAGGAACATCAGGGCTGTCTTCCCTCATAGGAGAAAAGACTTCTTCTTCCCCAGCATCTCCACTGCCTTGCGTGGACTCCTGATAATCCCCATAAGGGAATTCAGGATCAGGCCGTGGAGAGTTGTGCTCTGCTGATGGTGTATGTGCAGAACTCCATGGCGAAGACGGCAGTTCAGGACTCTGCACAGCCGCAGGTGGTAGACCAGAACTCTGAAGCGCTGGAGATGACTCGGCGCGCTGCGCAGGCGGTGATGATTCTGTGCTTTGCATCGGTTCAGATGGGAGAGGGCTGCGCATAGGTGACACAGACGGCGACGAACCTTCCTTTGCTGACTCGTGAGATGCACGATCAGGTTCTTGACTCTCCACAGAGGGAGTCTTGGCGATGGTTCGTTCGGCGGCAGTCTTGACAGTCCACCGGCGCTTCCTTGGCGTGCCCACTGGCTCAGATGGCCCAGCAGGGATCTCAGTGACCACCCTCCACTTCTTCCTACGAATAGGAAGCTTGGAGAGACGGCCAGTGCGTACAGCACCCTCATCAGCAAGGGCGAGAAGCGCTTCCCTTGCAGCCGCTTCAGCTGCGTCGTCGGCCTTCTTCTTGGCGGCGGATCTTTCAGCCCTAGTGGAAACCATTGTCAAATCTTGGAGGTTTGGAGAGAGAGATCAAAGGTGGAGAGAATCGCAGAAATCTTGGAGAGCAAAGAATGAGAGGATCGTATCAATCGGGCGCCTTCTAACGGCTATAAAAGCAACGGAAAAATCCCAACGGCTCTTTTTGCGGATCCAGCAATTTTTGCGCAATTCTAGGGACAATATTTCATAACAAATCCAAACTTTGATCGCCCGTATCTTTCATTTGGCTCAACCGTTTCTTGATTTTTAAAGTGGGATTTACTCCCCTTGATCCCCTCTTTCGATTCCCTACAAAAACAAATAAAACAAACATTAACTACGCAATTAAAAATACCTCACAAAACATACAAACGATCATCGAAAAAAACAGAAAAAATAAACTAAGGCATTGGCCTTGACTAAACGAGCACAGTAACCACTCGTTCTCTCTCGTTTCTAACTTCATGCTTCACGTAGGAGGAAGGCCGAGAGAGTCTTCACATCCCCCTCCTCGTAGTAGTGCTTCAACCTAGCACCATTGACCATAAATGGCTGTCCTTGCTGCAAGTTTTTAATCTCTATGGCACCATGAACAAAGACATTAGTAATAATAAATGGACCTGACCATCTAGACTTTAATTTGCCTGGAAATAGCTTTAATCGTGAGTTAAATAATAATACAAGTTGGCCCTTTTTAAAGTCTTTGATCCTGAGTCTACTGTCATGCCATATTTTTGTCTTTTCTCTGTACATCTTGGCATTCTCATAGGCCATGTGCCTAAGCTCATCAAGTTCATGTAGCTGTAAAGATCTTAATGTCCCTGCATCCTTCACACAAAAATTTAATTCTTTCATGGCCCAAAATGCCTTGTTTTCCAACTCAAGTGGCAAGTGGCAAGCCTTGCCATACACCAACCTATAGGGAGACATTCCTAGAGGTGTCTTATATGCTGTTCTATAAGCCCAAAGTGCATCCTCAAGCTTGAAAGACCAGTCTTTCCTATTAGGTTTGACTACCTTCTCTAGGATGTTCTTTATCTCCCTATTGGAAATCTCAGCTTGGCCATTTGAGTGTGGGTGGTAGGGAGTAGCTACCCTATGCCTAATGTTATACTTAGCCAATAATTTCTCCATAGCCTTATTAATGAAATGTGACCCCTCATCACTAATGATAGCACGAGGAGTCCCAAATCTAGTGAAAATGTGCCTATGCAAGAAGTTAGTGACTGTCTTAGCATCATTATTAGAACATGCCTTAGCTTCTACCCACTTTGACACGTAGTCTACTGCTACTAAGATGTACAGGTTACCTGATGATGGAGGGAAGGGTCCCATGAAATCAATGCCCCATACATCAAAGAGCTCCAACTCTAAGATGTAGGTGAGGGGCATCTCATCCTTACGACTGAGGTTACCTGTCCTTTGGCATTCGTCACAGTTGTGGGCATAATTGTGGGCGTCCTTGAAGATTGTTGGCCAGTAGTAGCCACTCTGAAATACCTTAGCAGCTGTCCTTTGACCACCAAAGTGCCCACCGTAAGGAGATGAGTGACAGTGCTGCAGCACAGACTTCGCTTCAGCAGCTGTAACACACTTCCTCAACAACCCATCAGCACAGGTCCTGTAAAGTATGGGGTCATCCCAGATGAATTTCCTTGCTTCATGGAGGAACCTCTTCTTCTCTTGTCCTCCCTTGAACACTGGTAATACCTGTGATGCACGGAAGTTAGCAATGTCAGCAAACCAAGGTTCCTCATCGTTTTCACGATGAGTCAAAGCAAAGATATGTTCATCTATAAAAGCATCAGAAATTGCGGAGTCCGCAATTTTTCCGCAATTGTGCTGCAATCGAGACAGGTGATCTGCAACCACGTTTTCACATCCCTTCTTGTCCCGAATGTCCAAATCGAATTCCTGCAGCAATAACACCCATCTAATCAATCTAGGCTTAGCATCAGCCTTCCTCATCAGATATTTTAACGCAGAATGGTCAGTATATACAATGGTCCTAGTTCCTACAATATAGTTCCTAAATTTTTCACAAGCAAATACTACAGCAAGCATCTCTTTCTCTGTAGTTGTATAGTTACATTGAGCCTCATTCAAGGTCTTACTAGCATAATAGACAGGATGTGTGAGCTTGTCAATCTTCTGTCCTAACATGACTCCTACAGCATAGTCACTAGCATCACATAGCATCTCAAATGGGAGATCCCAATTTGGTCCTACTATGATTGGTGCTGTGACCAATGCTTCTTTAAGGGCTTTCCAAGCTACTACACATTCTTTAGAAAAGATGAATGGCCTACCTAGCTCTAGAAGCTCGCATAGAGGCTTGGCTATCTTAGAAAAGTCCTTGATGAACCTTCTATAGAAGCCAGCATGTCCTAGAAAACTCCTAATAGCTTTGACATTCTGGGGCTCTACCAACTTCTCTATGACCTCGATTTTTGCCCTATCCACTTCTACACCTGCCCTTGACACTCGATGTCCTAAGACAATCCCTTCATCTACCATGAAATGGCATTTTTCCCAATTTAGGACTAGGTTGGTCTCTTCACACCTAGCCAGGACTTGTCCTAGGTTCTCTAGACAGGTTTTAAATGAGTCCCCAAAGACTGAGAAGTCATCCATGAATATTTCTATTATGGACTCATCCAACTCAGAGAAGATTGCCATCATGCACCTTTGGAAAGTTGCCGGTGCATTGCATAGGCCAAAAGGCATTCTGCGGAAGGCAAACGTTCCAAAAGGGCAAGTGAAGGTAGTCTTCTCTTGATCCTTAGGGTCTATAGTGATTTGATTGTAACCAGAATACCCATCTAGAAAACAATAGTAGGCTCTACCAGCTATTCTGTCTAGCATTTGGTCAATAAATGGTAGGGGGAAATGGTCTTTTTTAGTTTCTTTATTCAGTTTTCTGTAATCCATACATACTCTCCACCCTGTGACAGTCCTAGTTGGAATCAGTTCGTTGTTCTCATTGACTACCACAGTTATTCCCCCCTTTTTAGGTACACATTGGATGGGGCTAACCCACTGGCTACTAGCTATGGGGAAAATTACTCCAGCATCTAACCACTTTATTATTTCCTTCTTCACTACCTCTTTCATAGAGGGGTTTAACCTACGCTGGTGATCTACCCTAGGTGTGTGTTCTTCCTCTAGTATGATTTTATGCATGCAATAAGAAGGGCTAATGCCTCGAATATCAGCAATAGTCCATGCTATAGCCTTCCTATGTTGCTTAAGCAGTAAAATTAAATCAACCTCATGCTGTTCACTAAGCTTAGAAGAAATAATTACAGGCAGCGTATCATTATCTCCTAGATATGCGTATTTGAGGTGAGTTGGTAGTGGTTTTAGTTCTAAAACAGGTGGATGCTCAATGGAGGGCTTCAACGAATTTACAGTTCTATCAGTTAAGTCCATAGTCATACATACATGTTGAGGTCTATCTACAGGCATATTCATTATGTCAGATACATTCAGATCATCTACATCTAATCCTACATATTCGTTAGCATGCTTGGTTAATAATACATGCTCTAATTGTTCTTCCATTAGTGAGTCAACAACATCAATGCTAGCACAAGACTCAGAATCAGAGGGATACCTTAAAGCTTTGTAAACACTAAATTTTACCTCTTCATCATGAACCCTCATAGTTAACTCACCTTTTTGCACGTCTATTAGTGCCCTACCTGTGGCTAGAAATGGTCTACCTAGCAGGATGGGAACCTCCTTGTCTGCCTCATAGTCCAGGACAATGAAATCTGCAAGGAAAATAAATTTGTCAACTTTAACTAGAATATCCTCAATCTTACCTTCCGGATATGCGATGGATCTGTCTGCTAGTTGTAAAGTGACAGTAGTTGGACGTGCTTCTCCCATTCCCAACTGGCGGAATAGGGATAGGGGCATGAGATTTATGCTGGCGCCCAGGTCACAAAGCGCTCTGCCCACATGCTTGCCTCCAAGTTCTACAGGTAGGGTGAAGGAACCAGGATCCTTCTCCTTCTTGGGCAGCTTGTTTTGGAGGATGGCACTGCACTCCTCGGTGAGGTTTACTGTTTCAAACTCACCAATTATTCTTTTGTTAGTAATAATGTCCTTCAAAAACTTTACATATGAAGGCATAGACTGTAAAACTTCTACAAAAGGAATATTCACATGCACTTGCTTAAGTATTTCTAAAAATTTATTAAAATGAACTTCCTGTTCCTGCTTCTTCTTAAGCCTTCGAGGATAAGGAGGTGGTGGCACATATGCAGGCACGTCAGGACGCCTTAAGATAGGTGGAGGCCTTGGAATTTCTTCTACGTCCTCTACAATTGGCTCTAGCCTGGCTCCTGATGTGCTAGTTGGTGGTGGACCTTGGCTTGGCAGAGATTCCAGTGGAGCACTAGACTCAGTGTTCTCTACTCTCTTTGGTGTGTCCTTTGTGTTGCTCACCAATGGTCTTCCACTCCTAAGTTCAATGGCTTGAACTTGTTCTTTGCCATCTCTCCTTGGTACCTCGGTATCAGCAGGGAGTCTACCTTGGGGCCTACTTTTAAGTTCATTGGCTAATTGGCCTATTTGGTTTTCCAGGCTCCTAAGAGTAGCTTGCTGGCTCTGAAGAGTAGCATCATTCTTAGCTATATATTCCTTGAGTAGGTTTTCTACAGAAGATCCTACAGGTTGATTATAAGGTTTTTGGTACATTGACTGGTTATGTTGGGGAGTGAAACCAGGTGTTCCACTCGGCCTTGGTTGGTTGGGATTTTGGTTAGTGTTTTGTTGGCCACCCCATGACAGGTTAGGGTGGTTTCTCCAACCAGGGTTATAGGTGTTGGAGTAGGGGTTATTCCTAGGCTGCTGCTGACTACCTACATAGCAGACTGAGGATGGATTCCCAGGGCAGTATTCATAAGGGTGCCCTTCCCCACAGAATCCACAGATTGGTGCCTCGCCTTGACTTGGTTGGGTGCCCATTGACATGGCTGTGGCGGTATTGGCACTGGTTTGGAGATTGGCCTGAGCCATTTGCTTGACTAAGTTGGTCAGGGCATTTATTTGGGTGCTCATGGCGCTTAGAGCATCCTTGTCTTGAGCCCTAGTTGGCTCTACTGGATCGTCTGACCATCTACAGTGAGATGCTGAGATCTTCTCCAAGATCTCATAAGCTTCGTTGTAACTCTTGGACAACATGGAACCTCCAGCAGATGAATTTAAGACTTGTCTGGTGCTGGGGTTGCATCCTTTAAAGAAAACTTCTATTTGGATACACCATGGAATGCCATGGTGTGGACATTTAATGAGAAGGTCTTTGAATCTAGTCCAAGCTTCGTGAAGAGACTCATTATCAGCTTGTTTAAACTTTATGATATCATCACGAAAGGTTGAATTCCTATCAGGTGGGAAGTATTTGACTAGGAATTTTTCTGCTAAATCTGTCCAATTGCGGACAGATCCTGAGGGTAAAGAATTTAACCATGTTTTGGCTTTGTCCCTCAAAGAGTAAGGGAAAAGATATAGCCTCAGGGCCTCTTGGGAAACTCCAGGGATTAGGAATGTGTCACTAACTCCTAGGAAGTTCCTAAGGTGGTTATGGGGGTCCTCATTTTCTATTCCAAAGAATTGTCCCACAGTGGACAACATTTGGAACATCACTGGTTTTAACTCGAATGAGTGGGCAGTGATTTCAGGACGGATTATGCTGGGGTTCAGCTCCCCAGGCATAGGTACTAGATATGACAGAATGGCACTATTCTTGTCATTCGCTATTTCGATGGGGTTGCGAATGGCTTGTGCCGGATTTGGAACTAGATCGCCCATTTCTTTAGTTTCAGGTGTGGTTTGAGGTATAGGAGGTTGTTTAAAGAGACGTTTCTTTGCCTTATTCCTAGCTCGAAGTGATCTTTCAGGTTCAGGATCGAACTCTAAATTACTATGTGAACGCTCACTCATAAACTACCTTAATAGCACCTGCAAAAGAAATGAAACAGATTAGTTTCACTCAATGATAAACTTGATTTTTTCAAACTTAACAACTTCGTTTTCACTTAAAATAAGTCCCCGGCAGCGGCGCCAAAAACTTGTTGCGTGCTCAATGTGTAAAGATAAATATGCAAAAGGGTAGAGAGAGCACTTAGAACATGCAAGCATACATGGTCTCACAGCAAGTAGTAAGTATATTTCATTCGTTTTTTCCACAGAGACTCATTTTTAGCTATTCGCGAAGTGTGAATGTTAAGAAAGATGGGATGAATTTGGTGGGGTAAAATTGGTTTTTAATTAACTACTTTTTGCTGAATGTGTAGAGGGATATAACATAAACAAATTAAAGTTAAAACTAGACCTAAAGGACAAGAGATGGAATTAATAATCGAGGAAGAAAACAGCCAAACAGAATGATAAACAGGCAGAATTGCGAGGACCGCAATGTTTCCGCAATTAAATGGCAGCAAATCTGATTAAAATGGGGAATTAAGGGCTACTAATGACTATCCTATAGGCATTTTATTACGATTATCAAGCTTTGGATCAACTCTCTATACATCAAACTCACTCTATCTCAAGTATCGTCCGATTCCATGCATGAGAGACTCAAGTTTACTCGACTTCAAAGTAAGGTCTTAAGCATCTTGTTAAAACAGGAGTGTTCAGTTTGTACTAGGGAAACGCCTATTCCTAGGCCGTTTCCTGATTACCATGAAAGGCTAGCATGATTATATGACTCTGAACTCTTACTCCTTCCAGAGGTTAGGAGTTCTTTGGACAAAATGGATGGCCAATCGAAATTGCCCGTGGGATGAAGCTTACATACAATCAATGTTCGAGTGTTGATCTGCCTACTTGACTCACGTTTTTTAGCCTATAGTTCTGTCATTAGCATGCCCCTAAGTGATTTTAGTTACTCATGGATATGTAAAGAGCAGAAATGGTAGATAAGATAGACATGCTTAGAAGAGAAATGTGTATAAAATAGTAAGCCAAAACCGTAGCAGAACAAGATGGGAACTGTAAGTTGCAGAATTGAACTTCGATTACTTTAAGTGTTTGAATGACAAAGGAAAGCTTTAAAAGAACTGAATTCAGGACAGACAACAACGAAATGCAGTACTTGAAATGTTAAACTAAGAACAACAGTGAACAGAAATGGAATTGAGAAGAAAAGAACAGAAAACAGTAAAGGCTTGCTGAACACTTCGTGGCAGTCGCCTCGAATGATGGTGATGAGAATTCAGCTGTGCTTGGATGAATCCAATCGAGAGAGAAGAAGAATCTTCTCTCCTTCCTATCAGATTATCGATTCCAAAAGCTTAGAACCTCACTCCAACAGACGGCAAAGGAATTTAGAGAGAAATGGTGGACTACACGAAGACTTCTGCGCTTCGAATTGCTTACTGAACCTCCGACTTTGACCCCCTTTTATAGTAGTTTGCAGGTGCGTTTGGGCCAAGGAGAACCATCAACCTTCAACGTCATATATCAGAATGGATGGAGGAGAAAGAACGAATCCCTGAAAAGTCGGATCTAAACAGAAAATGATCAGCCAACTTACGGTTTTAACTTGAATAATTGCGGTCACCGCAATTATTCCGCAATTCATTTGCAATGGTTATTTTTTTATTCTTTTCTTCGGTTTTCAACCCTTTTTCTACCTATTGTACACAAGTCCTATATTAGCTACCTTCTTCTAATTCTCATATTAAAGCATAGGTTTAAGCTAATTGCTAACAAAAACACCTAAATGTGTACATCTTCTTAAGCTAAATGGGTCCTAAATAAGTCACTTTCAGAGACTTAACACTGGCCAAGATGTAGACTCGGGCTTTATCATTAGCCCTAGTCCACCTGTCAAATGCATCTCGAACAGTTCGAGTTGCAGATGAGCTAGGAGGGGGAGGACATTCCTCTGTTAAGACAAACCTAAGATCATCGATAACAAGAATCGTATTCAAGTTCGATTTCCAGGTCGTGTAGTTATCGCCGTTTAGTTTATCAGAAGCTAGTAATTGGATAAACGAGCTAGACATGCTGAAAAGAATGAATTCTATTAGTGAATTGAACTTAACCTATTTTTAACAACCAATCAAGAACTTTAGCAAAAGTAATAATGTACCCAAAAAATCATTATTAATTTGCAACGATACTTCAGTGAGTAAGAGCAACCGCTACCGAGGGGCAGTCAATCACTCCTTCACTGAACCAAGACATTCTTGACTAAATGCTAATACCAGAATAACTCATATTCCTATAGCACCTTAGTTATCGCTACTTCGGTCAAGAATCTACTAACAACTTAGTAATCCTTGTAAGTGTGACCCGCCATTTTCAGAACTCAGAGGTCGGCCCCAACAGTGCAACCGAATGGAAATGTCAGAGTTGGGAATGGACCTAAGAGACCCTATCCATTTCTGGAGATTGAGTTGTTCCGACTCCCATGAAACGGCCCTCCGAATGGACGGTGCTACTATGGGCAACCAGCAGGCGGAACATGGGAATCTCACGGTTCAACCTAATGGAGGAGACCGCAGGATGTATTGACATACTTCCTTCTCCCACTTACTATAAATACTTTCTCCATTCACCTTGCTCTTGATTTATGCAAACACCATCCGAATGGGGATGCCCTATTGACATCACGAGGCCGAGCATAAATCTCACGGTGTGAACTTTGCGGAGAACGTAGGAGGAGATTGATATATCATATATACCTTCTCAACACCACTACTAAGTATTTTAGAATGGTTTGGGTAAAGTTTTACTTAGGCATTATCCGGCTAAGACAATAAAACCTAAGTCTAGGTAGAACATACTTTTACCTAAGATGTCTAGGTGATAAACGTTTTATAACCTTACACCTCTCACGTGCATGCTCATAAAGCCGGGTTAACTTAACTCAAGTACCGGATCGATCCCCAGGTAGGAGGTGTTCCGTAAACCGTCATCTTAAATACCTCCAACCTTAGTGCAGGATCAAACCGGGTGAGTTCTCTCGTAACCTTAGCTTTACAAGATATCGACCTATTTTAACTATTAAAACGAATCGATACTAAATTCCTAATCGCATTGGAATTCTTTAACCCTTAGTGAGCATGCATTTATCTTTGTTATAGATTTTAAATGTCTATCTCATTTTACAACGCTTTATAAAACAAAGACATTCTATAACATGCTTCCTAAGCTAGAATATAACCATTACATTCAATTTATAACATGCTTCCCAAGCAAGAATATAACAATTATATTCAACTAAGGCAACTATGTTGTATGTTTAATTTCACAATTAATATAACACTTATATTAATTTTACTTTTAAACAAGCAACATCCAATTCATAAATTAATATAACACTTATATTAATTCTCATGAATTAAGCATGCATACTATACAACATAACACTTATATTATACTTTCAATGCATGCAACATGCTTCCTATGGTGGGATTTGAAATCTATATGGCATACTTTATGCACATACAAGATACTTTAATTAAAACATACATTCACAATGCATAATTAATTAAACACACTAAAGTGGACCGGTTTTGGCATCACGGACAAGCAAGCAACTAAATTATTACAATAATAATTCATCAACTAAGTTGAGACGCTTCCGAACCCTTCGAACCGCCACGAACCAGCTTGAATTTGCTTGAACCGACCAAAAAAAACAGCAACTTCAAAACTTCAAAAAAACTGAACCGGTCCATAACAGTTGTCCCGACTTCAACAGCCCGTAACTGGACCAATACCGACCCGAACCGGACCAAACGAATGCTGAACCGGACCTCCAGAGGGTGAAGAACAAGGAACCGGTCTGACTTTCAGTGAACCGGACCGCACGAGGACCGAACCGGACCGTTTCTTCCACCTTGCGCTGAACCGGTTTAGTGCTGGAATTTTGCAGAAAAAAAAAACAGCAAAAAACAGCATGCTGTTTTTTTTCCGACACCCGAGCTTCTGTCTTCGAATTGAAAGCCTATATGGACTCTAATGACTCCGAATTTTTTTACAGACTCTTCTTCACACATTAAAGCCCATACACGCCCGGGCAATTACAAAACGAAGTACAAATAAAAGCTCAAAAAAAAAAATGCCAAAACCGGAATCACACTTTAGACGCCCAGAAAAATAATTTCTAAAACAAATACCCACCGAGCTTAAATTGATGCAAATTGAGTTACCAAAAAACGCTCTGATACCAATTGATGGAGCGCATGTAGCGCAGCGGAAGCGAGACGGATCATTGGCACTCTAATTTCATCAATTTAGCTAAATAAGAAACATGCACAAAGCTTTGAAATAAAAGGAATTAGAACACATACCTCTTGTAGTTCTAAAGACTTCTCTTCCAAAGCTCAAATCTCCTCACGAACCCTTCGAAGCTTCCCTCGAACTCCTCGAGAACCACCTCCGGTAGTCCCGCTATCCTCGGGCCGAGCAACGGAGTGGTGGGACTCCTTTATGAAAGAAAAAGTTTGGAAGAAGAAGATGGGAAGATGAAAGTGATGAGGATTTTGTGAGAAGAAGTCTAACACTTAGCTTTCTAATTTCTCAAGTAACATGAACTCTTCATGCTCATCCAACATTCAAACTCTTTGAAATTTCATCAACTCCAAACCATTTGAACTTCATCCAATTTATAGGCAATTCTCATGCAACAAAGTCTTTGCTTAGCATGACACCTCAAATTGGATGGATTAGTCTTCAACCAAGTGTTCCAAAATTGATGAGTTTATATGCATGTTGTTGGTGATTCACAATCCACTTCACAACTTGGATAAACCCACTCAACTTGGATAAATCCACTCAACATGGATAATTCCACTTTGACTTATAATCACACTTGTAATATTTTGTCATTTTAAAATTAATTCATAATTAATTTTAATAAGCAAAATAAATTATAATTAATTAAACTTTTTAATTAATTAATATTATTATTTAATTCAATATCAAATATTAATTAAATAATAAGACTAATCCCGGTTTCTTAAACCGAATCATCACACATGAATCCCTATTCATGTTTTACACCGATCCCATATTTAAATCATATTTAAATATGTTCATCATTCTTCCAAAACCGAATTTCAATAAATTCAAATTCTTTTTCTCTCATATTGTTACACGACTTAATCCGAGCTAGCCAGGAGAACCTAAAGGACCTACAGATCATGAGCTCCAACGATACGAGATTAACCGGTCAAACTCTTTAACCAAGCTAACCAACATTCGTTAACCCCCGGAGACTCCACTAAAGTCCAAGGGTTGCACTCTCCTCACCGTAGATATATTTCTGTCCTCTTGATATAACCATCATCAGTAAGTCGATCCTTCACAGGTCGTTCGTAATTACAGCTGGGTCAAAATAATCGTTTTACCCCCGTAATTACATCTTGTTCCTTAAGTCCCACTGATCCTCTAATGAACTATTGGTTTGTGGTCCAACCACCAAACCGATTGGTATGTGATCTCATCACTATACCAAGTCCCTCTCGAGCCAATGAGAGGGTGGGATCCCTAGTTCAAGACCCGGAGTCAGCACTTAAGGGAACAACCTCTCTACTAATCCCTCAGAGCGGGTAGGAGTGAATTCCATCTCGCAGGACTATGTTCCCAGCTACCTACCCGGTCTTATCCCCAAAATGGTAGGCTTATTGAGTCGGCGATCTCGGGCCACTCTCACCCATACAAGTCAAAGGATAAGCCCGAATAAACAGGAGTTCATAGCGTGCTCAGGATTCAGATCAAGTTACCTAGGTCATCATATGAAAAAGTCGGTCTTTACAGTAAACGGAGTTATAAAGAAAGAGCGACTTGTTTCGCGGTTCAGTCTTATGCAAACTCATTGCATAGGACGCCCCCACTCACATGTCTCCACATGAACGATTTCGGATCACATCGTTTGTACTATACAAAGTGGGCCGCGTCCAATAGTGTCCCCAGGATAAGGTACCCAGCCTTATCCCTATACTATAGACCGTTCTGGCTATTACTTGAACTTGATCCACAATCATGTCATACATGAAGTTCAAGTATACAACCTATAGCCATGGGTTCTTTGTTTATTGGAGTTAGGTTAAAAGTAAAAACAATTCATTTTATTCAATAACAACTTTACTGAATAAATCTCAATAACAACTTTATTGCAAAATAGAATATACATTTAGTTTACAAACCACGAGTTTTAGGACATAAAACCCAACATCTGGTTAATTGTAGTCTCATGAGTCACCGGGGAGAGCCTTCTTCTGACGAATGAAAACCACACAGCTGCCTTAGCCGTGAGGTTGGCACTCATGAGTGTGTGCCGCCCATTGCGTGACACTGTCCAAGAGGCTTCAGGCTGGCCAATTGTGCGAATGGCCTCTTCTAGCACAGCCTCGGTCGGCTCATCTACTATCCGTGCATAATCTGTGTGAGGCTGGCCCCTGAGACCAAAGGCTTCGTTGATGGCCTTGGCTGAGAAATCGACTTCCACCCCTCTGACCACAGATAGGCCATCCTCAGGGCTGAGCACATTGGCGTAGAAATCGTACACCATGCTCGTGTAGGCTGGATTGGGAGGTCTGCAGAATTCCTCCCAGCCATGGTTGATCACCCCTGCTCGCAAGAACTGCGGCAGGTCAGCAAGTCGATCAAGGAACCCCTTCTCGTGCAATAGGTCCCTTTTTCTCAGCTCAACACCCCTGGATTCAGCATCAGATGAGACATACCTCACTGACTGAGGTTCGTCTTCAGGGTAGAGTTTAGCCTTCCCCTTATCTGATGGCCTGGCTGACTCGGCAGCCTCAACTTTGAGCCTTTTCCGTGAGGGCTCCGAGCTTTCTTTCTCTGCTGAAGGCACTCTCTTGGCCTTCTTTTTCTTGGATTTCTTGGCCTTGACAATCTTGGCCTTCTTCTTCTTTTTGAGCCTTGCCTGGAGTTGTGGGAAACATGCCCCCAACGTCTCCTCCATAGAATCATCCTGCTGTGCAGGCTCGGCAGGGCTGTCTTCTCTCATGGGAGAAAAGACTTCTTCTTCTCCAGCATCTCCACTGCCTTGCGTGGACTCTTGATAATCCCCATAAGGGAATTCAGGATCAGGCCGTGGAGAATTGTGCTCTGCTGATGGTGTATGCGCAGAACTCAGTGGCGAAGAAGGTGGTTCAGGGCTCTGCGCTGCTGCAGGTGGCGGATCAGAACTCTGAGGTGCTGGAGACAACTCGGAGCTTTGTGCAGGCGGTGACGATTCTGCGCTTGGCACTGGTGCAGACGAGAGGGGACTGCGCGCAGGTGACACAGACGGCGACGAACCTTCTTTGGCTGACTCGTGGGATGCACGATCAGGTTCTTGACTCTCCACAGAGGGAGTCTTGGCGATGGTTCGTTCGGCGGCAGTCTTGACAGTCCACCGGCGCTTCTTTGGCGTGCCCACTGGCTCAGATGGGCCAGCAGGGATCTCAGTGACCACCCTCCACTTCTTCCTACGAATAGGAAGCTTGGCAAGACGGCCAGTGCGTACAGCACCCTCATCAGCAAGGGTGAGAAGCGCTTCCCTCGCAGCCGCTTCAGCTGCGTCATCGGCCTTCTTCTTGGCGGCGGATCTCTCAGCCCTAGTGGAAACCATCGTCGAGTCTTGAAGATCTTGAGAGAAGAATCACAGATGGAGAGAATCGCAGAAATCTTGGAGATCAAAGAATGAGAGAATCGTATCAACGAGCGCGTTCTAACGGCTATAAATAAAACGGAAAAAATCCCAACGGCTCTTTTTGCGGATCCAGCAATTTTTGCGCAATTCTAGGGATAATATTTCATAAAAATTCCAAACTTTGATCGCCCGTATCTTTCATTTGGCTCAACCGTTTCTTGATTTTTAAAGTGGGATTTACTCTCCTTGATCCCCTCTTTCGATTCCTTGCAAAAGCAAACAAAACAAACATTAAACACGTAATTAAAAACACATCACAAAACGTACAAACGATAAGCGAAAAAACAGTAAAAATAAACTAAGGCATTGGCCTTGACTAAACGAGCACAGTAACCACTCGTTCTCTCTCGTTCTCTTTGTCATGCTTCAGTCAAGAGGAAGGCCGAGAGAGTCTTCACATCCCCTTCCTCATAGTAGTGCTTCAACCTAGCACCATTGACCAGAAATGGCTGTCCTTGCTGCAAGTTTTTAATTTCTATGGCACCATGAACAAAGACATTAGTAATAATAAATGGACCGGACCATCTAGACTTTAGTTTGCCTGGAAATAGCTTTAATCGTGAGTTAAATAACAATACAAGTTGGCCCTTCTTAAAGTCTTTGATCCTGAGTCTACTGTCATGCCATATTTTTGTCTTTTCTTTGTACATCTTGGCATTCTCATAGGCCATGTGCCTAAGCTCGTCAAGTTCATGTAGCTGTAAAGATCTTAATGTCCCCGCATCCTTCACACAAAAATTTAATTCTTTCATGGCCCAAAATGCCTTGTTTTCCAACTCAAGTGGCAAGTGGCAAGCCTTGCCATACACCAACCTATAGGGAGACATTCCTAGAGGTGTCTTATATGCTGTTCTGTAAGCCCAAAGTGCATCCTCAAGCTTGAAAGACCAGTCTTTCCTATTAGGTTTGACTACCTTTTCTAGGATGTTCTTTATTTCCCTATTGGAAATCTCAGCTTGGCCATTTGAGTGTGGGTGGTAGGGAGTAGCTACCCTATGTCTAATGTTATATTTAGCCAATATCTTCTCCATAGCCTTATTAATGAAATGTGACCCCTCATCACTAATGATAGCACGAGGAGTCCCAAATCTAGTGAAAATGTGTCTATGCAAGAAGTGAGTGACTGTTTTAGCATCATTATTAGGACATGCCTTAGCTTTTACCCACTTTGACACGTAGTCTACTGCTACTAAAATGTACAGGTTACCTGATGATGGAGGGAAGGGTCCCATGAAATCAATGCCCCACACATCAAAGAGCTCCAACTCTAAGATGTAAGTGAGGGGCATCTCATCCTTACGACTGAGGTTACCTGTCCTTTGGCATTCGTCACAGTTGTGGGCATAGTTGTGGGCGTCCTTGAAGATTGTTGGCCAGTAGTAGCCACTCTGAAATACCTTAGCAGCTGTTCTTTGACCACCAAAGTGCCCACCGTAAGGAGATGAGTGACAGTGCTGCAGCACAGACTTCGCTTCAGCAGCTGACACACACTTCCTCAACAACCCATCAGCACAGGTTCTGTAAAGTATGGGGTCATCCCAGATGAATTTCCTTGCTTCATGGAGGAACCTCTTCTTCTCTTGTCCTCCCTTGAACACTGGTAATACCTGTGATGCACGGAAGTTAGCAATGTCAGCGAACCAAGGTTCCTCATCGTTATCACGATGAGTCAAAGCAAAGATATGTTCATCTATAAAAGCATCAGAAATTGCGGGGTCCGCAATTTTTTCGCAATTGAGCTGCAATCGAGACAGGTGATCTGCAACCACGTTTTCACATCCCTTCTTGTCCCGAATGTCCAAATCGAATTCCTGCAGTAATAACACCCATCTAATCAATCTAGGCTTAGCATCAGCCTTCCTCATCAGATATTTTAAAGCAGAATGGTCAGTATATACAATGGTCCTAGTTCCTACAATATAGTTCCTAAATTTTTCACAAGCAAATACTACAGCAAGCATCTCTTTCTCTGTAGTTGTATAGTTACATTGAGCCTCATTCAAGGTCTTACTAGCATAATAGACAGGATGTGTGAGCTTATCAATCTTCTGTCCTAACATGACTCCTACAGCATAGTCACTGGCATCACATAGCATCTCAAATGGGAGATCCCAATTTGGTCCTACTATGATTGGTGCTGTGACCAGTGCTTCCTTAAGGGTTTTCCAAGCTACTACACATTCTTTAGAGAAGATGAATGGCCTACCTAGCTCCAGAAGCTCACATAGAGGCTTGGCTATCTTAGAAAAGTCCTTGATGAACCTTCTGTAGAAGCCAGCATGCCCTAAGAAACTTCTAATGGCCTTGACATTCTGGGGCTCTTCCAACTTCTCTATGACCTCTATTTTTGCCCTATCCACTTCCACACCTGCTCTTGACACTCTATGTCCTAAGACAATCCCTTCATCTACCATAAAATGGCACTTTTCCCAATTTAGGACTAGGTTGGTCTCTTCACACCTAGCCAGGACTTGTCCTAGGTTCTCTAGACAGGTTTTAAATGAGTCCCCAAAGACTGAGAAGTCATCCATGAATATTTCTATTATGGACTCATCCAACTCAGAGAAGATTGCCATCATGCACCTTTGGAAAGTTGCCGGTGCATTGCATAAGCCAAAAGGCATTCTGCGGAAGGCAAACGTTCCAAAAGGGCAAGTGAAGGTAGTCTTCTCTTGATCCTTAGGGTCTATAGTGATTTGATTATAGCCAGAGTACCCATCTAAAAAACAATAGTAGGCTCTACCAGCTATTCTGTCTAGCATCTGGTCAATGAACGGTAGAGGGAAATGGTCTTTTTTAGTTTCTTTATTTAACTTCCTGTAATCCATACACACTCTCCACCCTGTGACAGTCCTTGTTGGAATCAGTTCGTTGTTCTCATTGACTACCACAGTTATTCCCCCCTTTTTAGGTACACATTGGATGGGGCTCACCCACTGGCTACTAGCTATGGGGAAAATTACTCCTGCATCTAACCACTTTATTATTTCTTTCTTCACTACCTCTTTCATAGAGGGGTTTAACCTACGCTGGTGATCTACCCTAGGTGTGTGCTCTTCCTCTAAAATAATTTTGTGCATGCAATAAGAAGGGCTAATGCCTCGAATATCAGCAATAGTCCATGCTATAGCCTTCCTATGTTGCTTAAGCAGTAAAATTAAATCAACCTCATGCTGTTCACTAAGCTTAGAAGAAATGATTACAGGCAGCGTATCATTATCTCCTAGATATGCATATTTGAGGTGAGTTGGTAGTGGTTTCAGTTCTAAAACAGGTGGATGCTCAATGGAGGGCTTTAACGGATTTACAGTTCTATCAGTCAAGTCTATAGTCATACATACATGCTGAGGTCTATCTACAGGCATATTCATTATGTCAGATACATTTAGATCATCTACATCTAATCCTACATATTCGTTAGCATGCTTGGTTAATAATACATGCTCTAATTGTTCTTCCATTAGTGAGTCAACAACATCAATGCTAGCACAAGACTCAGAATCAGAGGGATACCTTAAAGCTTTGTAAACACTAAATTTTACCTCTTCATCATGAACCCTCATAGTTAACTCACCTTTTTGCACGTCTATTAGTGCCCTACCTGTGGCTAGAAATGGTCTACCTAGCAGGATGGGGACCTCCTTGTCTGCCTCATAGTCCAGGACAATGAAATCTGCAAGGAAAATAAATTTGTCAACTTTAACTAGAATATCCTCAATCTTACCTTCTGGATATGCGATGGATCTGTCTGCTAGTTGTAAAGTGACTGTGGTTGGACGTGCTTCTCCCATTCCCAACTGGCGGAATAGGGACAGGGGCATGAGATTTATGCTGGCGCCCAGGTCACAAAGCGCTCTGCCCACATGCTTGCCTCCAAGTTCTACAGGTAGGGTGAAGGAACCAGGATCCTTCTCCTTCTTGGGCAGCTTGTTTTGGAGGATGGCACTGCACTCCTCGGTGAGGTTTACTGTTTCAAACTCACCAATTATTTTTTTGTTAGTAATAATGTCCTTCAAAAACTTTACATATGAAGGCATAGACTGTAAAACCTCTACAAAAGGAATATTCACATGCACTTGCTTAAGTATTTCTAAAAATTTATTAAAATGAACTTCCTGTTCCTGCTTCTTCTTAAGCCTTCGAGGGTATGGAGGTGGTGGCACATATGCAGGCACGTCAGGACGCCTTAAGATAGGTGGAGGCCTTGGAATTTCTTCTACGTCCTCAACAATTGGCTCTAGCCTGGCTCCTGATGTGCTAGTCGGTGGTGGACCTTGGCTTGGCAGAGACTCCAGTGGAGCACTAGACTCAGTGTTCTCTACTCTCTTTGGTGTGTCCTTTGTGTTGCTCACCAATGGTCTTCCACTCCTAAGTTCAATGGCTTGAACTTGTTCTTTGCCATCTCTCCTTGGTACCTCGGTATCAGCAGGGAGTCTACCTTGAGGCCTACTTTTAAGTTCATTGGCTAATTGGCCTATTTGGTTTTCCAGGCTCCTAAGAGTAGCTTGCTGGCTCTGAAGAGTAGCATCATTCTTAGCGATATACTCCTTGAGTAGGTTTTCTACAGAAGATCCTACAGGTTGATTGTAAGGTTTTTGGTACATTGACTGGTTATGTTGGGGAGTGAAACCAGGTGTTCCACTCGGTCTAGGTTGGTTAGGATTTTGGTTAGTGTTTTGTTGGCCACCCCATGACAGGTTAGGGTGGTTTCTCCAACCAGGGTTATAGGTGTTGGAGTAGGGGTTATTCCTAGGCTGCTGCTGGCTTCCTACATAGCAGACCGAGGATGGATTCCCAGGGCAATATTCATAAGGGTGCCCTTCTCCACAGAATCCACAGATTGGTGCCTCGCCTTGACTTGGTTGGGTGCCCATTGACATGGCTGTGGCGGTATTGGCACTGGTTTGGAGATTGGCCTGAGCCATTTGCTTAACTAAGTTGGTCAGGGCATTTATTTGGGTGCTCATGGCGCTTAGAGCATCCTTGTCTTGAGCCCTAGTTGGCTCTACTGGATCGTCTGACCACCTACAATGAGATGTTGAGATCTTCTCCAAGATCTCATAAGCTTCGTTGTAACTCTTGGACAACATGGAACCTCCAGCAGATGAATTTAAAACTTGTCTGGTGCTGGGGTTGCATCCTTTAAAGAAGACTTCTATTTGGATACACCATGGGATGCCATGATGTGGACATTTAATGAGAAGGTCTTTGAATCTTGTCCAAGCTTCGTGAAGAGACTCACTTGGAGCTTGTTTGAATTTTATGATATCATCACGAAAGGTTGAATTCCTATCAGGTGGGAAGTATTTGACTAGGAATTTTTCTGCTAAATCTGTCCAATTGCGGACAGATCCTGAGGGTAAAGAATTTAACCATGTTTTGGCTTTGTCCCTCAAAGAGTAAGGGAAAAGATATAGCCTCAGGGCTTCTTGGGAAACTCCAGGGATTAGGAATGTGTCACTAACTCCTAGGAAGTTCCTAAGGTGGTTATGGGGGTCCTCATTTTCTATTCCAAAGAATTGTCCCACAGTGGACAACATTTGGAACATCACTGGCTTTAACTCGAATGAGTTGGCAGTGATTTCAGGACGGATTATGCTGGGGTTCAGCTCCCCAGGCATAGGTACTAAATATGAAAGGATGGCGCTATCCTTGTCATTCGCTATTTCAATGGGATTGCGAGTGACAGGCACCAGGTTTTGATTTACTCCAGCCATTTCTTCTTGAGGTAATTGCGGAGGAATTGTAGTCTCTGCAATGATTGGAGGTAAAAGGGTTTGTTTAAAGAGACGTTTCTTGGCTCTATTCCTAGCTCTAAGTAATCTCTCGGGCCCAGGGTTGAACTCTAGATCACTAGATGGAGTCTCATTCATAAACTACCTTAAATGGTACCTGAAAAAGAAATGAAGATGGATCAAATTCAATGGAAAATAATTTGATGTTTCAGACTTAACAAACTTCGTTTTCACTTAAAATAAGTCCCCGGCAGCGGCGCCAAAAACTTGTTGCGTGCTCAATGTGTAAAGATAAATATGCAAAAGGGTAGAGAGAGCACTTAGAACATGCAAGCATACATGGTCTCACAGCAAGTAGTAAGTATATTTCATTCGTTTTTTCCACAGAGACTCATTTTTAGCTATTCGCGAAGTGTATTTGTTAAGAAAGATGGGATGAATTTGATGGGGTAAAATTGGTTTTTAATTATCTAAGTGTTACTGAATGTGTAAAGGAATATACCATAAACAAGTTAAAGTTAAAATCAGGCTCAAAGAACAAGAGATGGAATCAATAAACGAAAAAGAAAACAGCTACACAGAACGCAATTTAGCAGAATTGCGAGAACCGCAATTTATCCGCAATTAAATGGCAGCGAAACTGATTAAAAGGGTGAATTAAGGGCTACTAATGACTATCCTATAGGCAGTTTACTACGATTATCAAGCTTTGGATCAACTCTCTATACATCAAACTCACTCTATCTCAAGTATCGTCCGATTCCATGCATGAGAGACTCAAGTTTACTCGACTTCAAAGTAAGGTCTTAAGCATCTTGTTAAAACAGGAGTGTTCAGTTTGTACTAGGGAAACGCCTATTCCTAGGCCGTTTCCTGATTACCATGAAAGGCTAGCATGATTATATGACTCTGAACTCTTACTCCTTCCAGAGGTTAGGAGTTCTTTGGACAAAATGGATGGCCAATCGAAATTGCCCGTGGGATGAAGCTTACATACAATCAATGTTCGAGTGTTAATCTGCCTACTTGACTCACGTTTTTTAGCCTATAGTTCTGTCATTAGCATGCCCCTAAGTGATTTTAGTTACTCATGGATATGTGGAGAATAGAAAAGGTAGATAAAACAGACATTCTTAGAAGATAAATATACTTAAAACAGCAAACCAAAGCCGTAGCAGAACCAGATGGAAACTGTAAAATGCAGAAGGATACTTCGATTACTTTAAGTGTTTGAATGACAAAGGGAAGCTCTAAAAGAAATGAATTCAAGACAGACAACAACGAAATGCAGTAATTGAAATGCTACACTAAGAACAACAGTGATCAGAAATGGAATTGAGAAGAACAGAGCAGAAAACAGTAGAGGGCTGCTAGAAAACTCCGTGGCAGTCGCCTCGAATGATGGTGATGAGAAGTCAGCCCTGCTTGGATGAATCCAATCGAGAGAGAAGAAGAATCTCCTCTCCTTCCTATCAGATTATCGATTCCAAAAGCTTAGACTCTCACTCCAACAGACGGCAAAGGAAAACAGATGGAAATGGTGGACTGCAAGAAGACTTCTGCGCTTCGAATCATGACTGAACCTCCGACTTTGACCCCCTTTTATAGTAGTTTGCAGGTGCGTTTGGGCCAAGGAGAACCATCAATCTTCAACGTCATATATCAGAATGGATGGAGGAGAAAGGACGAATCCCTGAAAAGTCGGATCTAAACAGAAAAAGATCAGCCAACTTACGGTTTTAACTTGAATAATTGCGGTCACCGCAATTATTCCGCAATTCATTTGCAATGGTTATTTTTTCATTCTTTTCTTCGGTTTTCAACCCTTTTTCTACCTATTGTACACAAGTCCTATATTAGCTACCTTCTTCTAATTCTCATATTAAAGCATAGGTTTAAGCTAAATGCTAACAAAAACACCTAAATGTGTACATCTTCTTAAGCTAAATGGGTCCTAAATAAGTCACTTTCAGAGACTTAACACCTGCTACCCGCAGCCGCGTCATCAAAGAAGTCTTGCAGACGGGCGAGCACACTCCTGCCATCGTGAGCAAATTATACAAACGACTGACGGAGTCCGCGCAGGTTGGGATAATCATCAAGGACAATCCCTTGTTCGATGAGGTTGTTCCCTCCTCTGATCAGCTGGAGAAGGTGTCTGACCCCAACGTATCTGTAATGATGGCGGATGCGCGCACTAACGACGAAGCGATGGCTGAAATGGAAAAGAAAATTAAATTTCTGATGAAAGCAGTCGATGACAAAGACTTCGAGATTGCCCAACTGAGGAGTCAGATGCAAAGTCGTGAGGTCGCGGAGTCAAGTCTAACTCATGCGGCCAGAAGGAGTGACAAAGAAAAAATGGTCATCCAAGAAGACCAAGCGCAACACTCAACGTCGGTCGCTTCCTTATCTGTCCAACAACTGCAGGACATGATTACCAACACCATCCGAGCCCAGTACGGTGGACCAGCCTAGAGCACCCTCTCGTATACCAAACCGTATTCCAAGAGGATCGACAACATGAGGATGCCCACCGGGTACCAGCCGCCAAAATTCCAACAGTTCGATGGGAAGGGCAATCCTAAACAGCACATTGCCCACTTCGTCGAAACGTGCGAGAACGCTGGAACTCGCGGAGACTTGCTGGTTAGGCAATTCGTCCGAACTTTGAAAGGAAACGCCTTTGACTGGTACACTGACTTGGAACCCGAGACGATTGACAGCTGGGAACAGTTTGAGAGAGACTTCTTGAATCGCTTCTACAGCACGAGGCGGACAGTCAGCATGTCTGAACTCTCGCACGCTAGCCAAAGAATGGGCGAGCCAGTCGTCGATTTCATTAACCGTTGGAGATCGTTGAGTCTTGACTGCAAGGACCGACTCACAGAAGTGTCTGCTGTCGAGATGTGCATCGGCGGCATGCATTGGGACTTCACTACATCCTACAAGGGATAAAACCCCAAACATTCGAGGAGTTAGCAACTCGCGCCCATGATATAGAGTTGAGTATTGCCAATAGAGGAAACAAAGACCTCTTAATCCCCGACGTAAAGAAAACAAAGACGGAAATGAAGGGCGTTGGGAAGATCACGAAGAATGTCGTGAAAGAATCTATGGTCGTCAACACGGCCCCTTTAAGGTTTTCCTCCAAAGCAAAGGAAAACAAAACGGAAGCAAGAAATGACAAAGGCGAAAGACGTCGCCTTACTTTGAAAGAAAGACAAGAAAAAGTCTACCCGTTTCCAGACTCTGACATCCCCGATATGTTAGAGCAATTGCTGGAAACGCAACTCATCCAACTGCCAGAATGCAAACGACCGGAGGAGTTAGGAAAGGTAAATGATCCTAACTACTGCAAATACCACCGGGTCGTCAGTCATCCTGTAGGCAAATGTTTTGTCTTAAAAGAGCTAATCATGAAGTTAGCTAGTGAAAAGAGGATTGAGCTGGATCTCGACGAGGTAGCTCAAGCAAATCACGCCGCCGTAACATTGAACTCCGGCGTTCAATTATCTCCTGTTTCACCTAAGAAGCAAGAGGAGAGTTTGATCCAGTTTGGGACTTGCGAACCTGTAATCGTTCGATTCGAACATGAAATCCTACAAGAGACTTCGCGGGTGAAGCCCGAACCCGTTGGGGATGAGGATGAAGGATGGACCGTCGTAAGGACTCCTGTTGACACACAACAATCATAATGACTCCTGTTGTAGCCTAACTCAATCATATAACTGTCAAACCTCTTATACCATTGCCTTGGAGACTGCTTTAGTCCATATAAGGACTTCTTCAGCTTGCAGACATAATCTTCTTTACCAGGAAGCTGAAAACCATCTGGTTGGCTCATATAAATCTCTTCTTCCAACTCTCCATGTAAGAAAGTTGTTTTTACATCTAGTTGCTCAAGTTCCAAATTCTGATGTGCCACCATTGCTAGTAACACTCTGATGGAAGTATGTCTGACCACTGGTGAGAAAATCTCATTGTAGTCAACTCCCTCCCTTTGTGTGAACCCTCTTGCAACTACTCGAGCTTTATACTTAATACCTTCCTCAGGTGTGATACCTTCCTTTTTCTTGAAGACCCACTTGCAAGTAACAATTTTTCTCCCTTTAGGCTGTTTGACTAGTTCCCAAGTTTGATTCTTATCAAGGGACTCCATCTCATCGCCCATTGCAGCAAGCCATTTTTCAGACTCACTACATGAAACAGCTTCTCTGTAGGTGGATGGCTCATGAGCATCCACATCTTCAGCAACCTGCAGTGCATAGTTCACCATATCCTGATACCTCTTTGGAGGTCCAACACCAACTCTCCTAACTCTATCAAGAGCTATACATGGCTGATGTGTCTGTGAACTAGAAACTTCTGAACTAGCTTCCTGTGAACTAGAACTCTCTGGCATATCAGTTTCTTCTGGCACAGTCACAGATTCATTTTCAACATGTTGATCTTCTCCACCTTGGGGCTGTGATTCACTCTCAGATGGAATGAATTTCAGCTCCACCTGTTTATCAACATTACTAACATCTTCTGCAACAGTAGACTTCACAGTAGATTAAGCATAAAATTTTCATCAAATATCACATTCCTACTTGGCTCAACACCCACATATACACCCTTTTTAGCTCTTGGCTCTAATTTACCCTCATTAACATGGTAATAAGCAGTACAACCAAAAACTTTTAATAAAGAGTAACTAGCAGGCTTACCAGACCACATCTCGTAAGGTGTGTTACAGTCAATACCTGTGTGAGGTCCACGATTGATCAGAAAACATGTTGTGCTTACTGCTTCTGCCCAAAATTTTCTAGATAACCCAGCATTAGAGAACATGCACCTTGCTCTCTCCAACAATGTATGATTCATGCGTTCTGCCACACCATTTTGCTGCAGGGTATGTCTGACAGTGTGATGACGGACAATCCCTTCATCCTTGCAGAACTCATTGAACTCAGACGAACAAAATTCCAGACCGTTGTCTGTTCGCAGTCTTTTGATCTTCTTCCCAGTCTGATTTTCCACTAATGCCTTCCACTGCTTGAAATTCTTGAAGGCTTCACTTTTATGTTTCATCATAATTACCCAAGTCATTCTTGAATAATCATCAATCATAGACAAAAAATACTTACTGCCTCCCATAGATTCCACTCGTGAAGGGCCCCAACAATCAGAATGAATGTAATCGAGTGTTCCCTTTGTACAATGAACACCACTCTTTGGAAACTTACTGCGATGTAGTTTCCCAAATACACAATGCTCGCAGAATTCAAGACCCTGTATCTTGTGCCCACAAAGAAGATCCCTCTTAGACAGAATCTGCATCCCTTTTTCACTCATATGACCAAGCCTCATATGCCATAGCTTGGTCATATCCTCTTGGTGAACCGTAGACGATGCAACAGCAGCAGAACCTGTTACTGTAGACCCTGTCAGAAAATACAAGGTGTCACGCTTGACACCTTTCAGAACCACCTTAGAACCCTTACATATATTCACAGCTTCACCTTCACCTTTGAAACTGAAACCCTTACTGTCAAGAACACTCAACGATATCAGATTCTTCGTCATTTGTGGAACGTGTCTAACTTCGTTCAAGGTGCAGAAAATACCATCATGTGTCCGTATCTTGATTGAGCCAATTCCAACTACCTTGCAGACTTCACTGTTGGCCATAGAGATATTGCCTCCATTTATCTGCTCATAAGTTGTAAACCACTCCCTGATTGGACAAATATGGTAAGAAGCTCCAGAGTCAATAATCCACACATCCTTACAATGTGAAGATTTATTTGCAACTAAGGCAAAATCAAAATCAGAATCGGTATCAGTTTTTGCCACAACGGCAGAACCTTCCTTCTTTCCATTCTGCTTTGCTAGCTTAGGACATTGGTTTCTCCAATGCCCTTTCTCCTTACAATATCTACAGACATCGTTAGTTTTAGGACCCTGTTACGTCTCCAAAAGTGATTATTTTAGGACTTATTTGCTATAGAAAGGTGAACACTCTTAAGCGTTTTTGGTAGAATTTAGCTTAAACTTGTGCTTATATATGAGAATTAGTAGAATGAAGCTAAATTAGGACTTATGTGTAAAAGGAAAGGAAAAGAACCAAAAACAAAGCTAAAGACTTGAAATTTGCACATTGCTGAAACATTGCGAAAACATTGCTGTCTCAGCAATGTTTTAAGTGAAATTTGTTAAGTTGTCTAACCGTTTTCTATTTTGTTACGATCTTTCAGCTGCTCATTTTTTCTCCTGCTGCCACTTGGAGTGTTGTTGTTCAGAATGGATGGTTCTCCTTGGCCGAATCGTACCTGCAAAATACTATAAAAGGAGGTCAAGGGGGAAGGACAGAAACACACTCGAAGGCGTAGACTTCCCATCTCAACGTAGTCTTTTCTGCTCTTTTTCTCTCTTCCGTTTGTTGGTTTGAAGGACTCAGCTGTTGGAGTCGTTAATCTGAGAGGAAGAACAGAAGATGTCTTCTCTTCTTATTAGATTCATCCAAAAAAGGTTCTCCTTCTTCCTTCATCCGAGGCGTTTGCGACGAGGAGTTCTACGCACGCATCTACTTGCCTTTACTGCTTTCTATTTCTATTTTCGTTGCTGTCTGTTGTAATTCGTTTATGTTTGCTACTCTAATTCATTTCGTTTACTTCTGTTTAGTTTTTGTCACTTTAAAGTTGCTGCTTGTTAGTTTGAACCTTGGTAAATCAAAGAGTTAATTTGAGTACTTCGCACTTGTCTTACTGCTCTTCTTCTTCTATTCTGCCATTTACATTCTGTTAAGCATGTTTACACCATCTTTTCTTTCCACGCCACTTTCATCCATGAGTAACTAAACCACATAAGGGTATGCTAATGACAAGTCTATAGGTAGAAACACGTGAATCAAGCATGTAGGTTAGCCTCAAATGCATTGAATGTATGTAAGCTTCATCCCACGGGCAATTTCGATTGGCCATCCATTTTGTCCAAAGAACTCCTAACCTCTAGAAGGAGTAAGAGTTCAGAGTCGTACATTCATGCTAGCTTTCATGGTAGCCAGAAAACGACCTAGGAATAGGCGTTTTCCTAGTACAAATCATTAACTTGCTTTTATAAATAGATGCTTAAGGCCTTACATGAACATGAGTAAACTAAAGGATCTAATGCATGAAATCGAAAGATACATGAGAATGAGTTAGTTTGATGCATGATGAGTTGACCTACTGCTTGAGAATCGTATGAAAAAGCCAATAGAGGAGTCGTTAGTAGCCCTTGTTTCCCTACTTTACCCCTAATTCGCTGTTAGTAACATTGCTAGAAAATTGCTGTCTGCGCAATTTTCTTAGTTCAAATTTTTGCCTTAGCCATTTTGCTTAGTTTTCTGTTTCGCGATTTTATTGCTAGATAGTTGCTTTCTCCGCAATTCTTTTCCTTCTACATTCGAGTTCACCTATTTACTTGCACTTGTTTATGTTCCCATATCTTGCACGTTTCTTAATAGTTAGACACTTTAAACCCAATTCTACCCCATTTAAACCACCCTTTCTCACTTAACAACTCACTTCGCTAGTAACTAAGAATAAATCTCTGTGGGAAATCGAATGAAAAAATACTTATTACTTGCTACAAGACCATGTAAGCTTGCATGTTCTGAGTGCTCTACCATTGCATCTTTATTTTAAACATTGAGCACGCAACAGACCCTTAGGCTTAAAATTCGATTTCTTCTTTTTTCTTACATTTTCCGAATTATCATATCCCCTACTAATTGCAGCAACTAACCCGACTGTCTGTGTTTCTGTACCTGGAGCAAATGCCTTATAGCAGTCTTCTCTGGTATGAAGAGCAGATCTGACCTCTTCTAGAGACAAAGTTTCTTTCCCAGCAATAAAAGAGTCAACAAAATTCTCATATGAAGAAGGCAAAGAAACTAACAGAATTAAGGCAGCATCCTCATCATCTATTTTAACCTCAATATTTCGCAGGTCTAGCAAAATTGTATTTAGTTTATCTAGATGGTCTCTAAGAGGCGTACCTTCGTGCATATGCAAAGTAAACAAACATCGCTTCAAAAGCAACTTACTGGTTAAAGACTTCGTCATGTAGAGACTTTCGAGCTTCAACCAGAGACCCGCAGCAGTCTCTTCATCTGCGATTTCAGTGATGACGTCATCAGCTAAACATAGCATGATTGTTGAATGAACCTTCTCCTCCAGGCTATTCCACTCATCGTCATCTGTGCCCGCTTTCTTCGGTTTCTTAGACAACGGCGCCCACAAACCCTTGTTCTTCAACAAGGCTCGCATCTTGATCTGCCATAAACTGAAACTGTTTCTCCCATTGAACTTGTCGATTTTCATGCTTACACCAGACATCTTTGTTATCGAAAAAATGCGGAATTTCGAAAACTAACGATGAGGCTCTGATACCAATTTGTTACGATAAATCAATAACAAAGAATAAGTAAGCGCAGAAGAAGAACGACAACACAGATTTACGTGGTTCACTAACGTCGTGTTAGCTACGTCCACGGGCAGAAGGGAGAGCAGTATTATTACGAAGTAGGAGAGAATTACAAATGAACAGACAAGAGGCGGCTGAAGTCATTAGAAGGTTTATATATGACACCCTTCTAATGACCTAATACAAAATGGGCCAAAGCCCAAAACAGATAAGTAAAAAACCCAAAGCAGACAAATTCAAGGCATTCCAACAGAAAGCATATTGATTTCAATACATTTTTTGAACTATAAAACATATAATACCTCATTCATTAGAGTTATTAAACACAAGCCATTTAATGACACACTTCATAGTGTGGGTGCACACTTAGGGGGCGTTTGGCCCAAGGAGTTGGGGGGAGTTGGAGTTGTTTTGTCTGGAGTTGTTTAGTCTGAGGAGTTGTTTAGTCTGGGGAGTTCTGAGGTATGTCTGTTTGGGGCAGGGAGTTGTTTAGTCTGGAGTTCTGAAGTCTGTGGTGTGTTTGGAGCAGGGAGTTGTTTAGTCTGGAGTTCTGAAGTCTGAGTTTATTTTAGCTGTTTTCACAATTTTTTTCTACAAATTTTCAAATTTTTCTTATTAAGGACTTCTTTCAATTCCAATAAATTCTAAAAATGAAATATTTTATTTTTATTTTATCTATCCTTGACAAATTTCTTTGAAGACAGCAAAAAATAATTTTGAGCACAATATTTGACATTATTTTTTCACATTGATTATCAAAATATATATATATATATATATATATATATATATATATATATATATATATATTTTGTTAGGACTCATCCTTAATTTTATGAATTATAAGATTGTCTAATAAGTATAGTCTATTCATGTGTCAAACACATCTTTCTCCGCCTCCCATTGACAGAGAGTTGTTGAACCTCAAGTTCTGAAATCTGAATTTATTTTACTAGTTTTTTCGATACAATTTTTTTTTTCTACAAACTTTCTAATTTTCCTTATTAAGAACTTTTCCTAATAAATTCTAACAATGCAATTTTTTATTTTTATTTTATCTACTTTCCAAATTTCTTCGGAGATAACAAAAAATAATTTTGAACACAATACCTCACATTAATTTACATTAATTTTTTAATCTCTCTCACCTTGATTATCAATAATATATATTTATTATTATTTTTTAAAGACTCAATCTTTAATTTTTTTTAATTTTATGAATTTTAGAAGTGAGATTTTGTTTTTGTTTTTAGTGTAAGTATATTTTACAAATTTCTCTAAAGAAAAAAAAAACAACACATAAACATATCTATGTGTCAAACACGTTCTTCCTCGCTTCCACCCACTTAAACTCATAATTTCATATGCACTACACCTAGAACCTATTTTCTATAATTTTTCATATTTTTATTATCAAGAACTTCTTACAATAAATTTTAAGAATACGATTTTTGTGTTTTTTATTTTATGTGTCCTTTACAAATTTATTCGAAGATAACCAAAATAACTTTGACTACCATACTTCACCTTTTTTTTCAATATCACTCACATTAATTATTCATTTTATTTGGATCGTTTTGAAATAAAACAAATACCCGTACAATAGTCGATTAACTATTACGTGTGAATTTGAAAGATTTTAATCCATTAATTTAAGTGAATCCAAATAAGCTATATTTTTATATTTTTATTTCTTCTTGAATACTACATTTTAAATTTTGTTTGAGTACCAATTTTAATTTTAATTCAACAAATTAATTTATATTTAAAATAAAAAATAGGTTGAATTGCATTTTTAGTCATTTTACCCCTTTTGTCTAAATTGTGTTTTTTTTTTTAAATAATTAAAAAATATTGTAAAAGGAAGAGAGAGAAAGAGAGGAAAATGAAGGAGAGTTGAATAGTAATTACTGTAGAAGTCTGGGGAGTTGAATAGTAATTACTGTAGAAGTCTGGGGAGTTGATATTTTTTGTCCGAGTTAAACAACTCCTTGGGCCAAACGGGGAGTAAGTTACTCCCCACAACTCCACTCCTCCTAACTCCGTGGGCCAAACGGCCCCTTAGGTATATGAATGCTTCATTAGAGACCACTTGATAGACTTACTAGTAGATTGATCACTATCTACAACAATGTCATTGTATTTACCGCCCATGAAAGATGCTGGCTGTTTCGGCAATGACAAAGTAACCGAATAACTATTAAGCATTAGAATAATGGATGCCATGGTTGGTCTACTCCTAGAATCCTCCTGAACACATAACAAAGCAATATGGAGGCATCTAATCACCTCATTTCTTGAGTAATTCTCTCTCAAACTCGGATCCAATAACTCTAGTGGTGTTTCCTCCTTCCAGAATTTCCAAGCCTAATCAGAAATAAAAAGGGGTTCAAGTGTTCAACTTTGTAAGCATATCATTTGCCAAGTTTAATTTACTCGAGAGAAAGAATTTAAAAGCTTCATCCTTGACTTACATAGGTTAACATGTCTTCTGCAAGATCCGACAAGTAAAATCTTTTGTTTTTCTGGCCACTTATAATCTCCAAGATTATAACTCCAAAGCTATACACATCAGATTTTAGAGAAAAGTTTCCATACATTGCATATTCCGGAGACATGTAACCGCTGAAACACAAGCAACATCATCAACCATCAACCATGAGAATTCAAATCTTAATAAGCACAAATGAACTAAAAGTTAGCATATATATTACTTCAATAACTCAACAATCTATAAGAACTTACCTTTCGGTTTGTGTGCTTAAAAGTTAGACACACTAATAATAAATGTTTGTTTGAGAGTGATTTATAACATTTCTATCGTTATGTAATGTTTGAGAGACACTTTAGAGTCATTTGAAACATGACATAAAAGTGGGAATATGGATTTTTATCATTATGCCTTGGAGTAAAAAAAAAAAAAACACTTACTAGGTACCAACAATTCTACTTGTATTTTCTTGAGTTTGATCTAATTGGATGATTCTTGCCATACCAAAGTCTGAAATTTTTGGATTCATATCTCCATCTAGCAAGATGTTACTCGCTTTAAGATCACGATGAATAATTCGAAGTTGAGAATCTTCATGTAGATATAGCATTCCTCGAGTAATTCCATTGATGATTTTATATCGTGTTGACCAATCCAACTTTCTCTCTCTTTTAGGATCTACACAATTTAGACAAAGGAATAAAATCAACAAACAAGCTAGAAGCTAGAGTATATGAGTCATGAAGAAATCTAAAGAGGTATAAAGATTTTGTGAGCAAACCAAATAAGAAATAGTCAAGGCTTTTGTTGGGAATGTATTCATAGATAAGTATCTTTTCTCTACCCTCCAAGCAGAATCCCAATAGCCTTACTAAATTTCTATGTTGAAGCTTAGCAACCAACATAACCTCATTCTTGAATTCTTTAGAACCTTGCAAAGATCCTTTTGACAGTCTTTTCACTGCTATCTCTGGTCCATTATTAAGTATACCCTGAAATTGCATATCCATAATGTTACGATAGAATTGAATAACAAAGAACAAAAGTGAAAAAGAGAATCGACACAGATTTACGTGATTAACTAACGTCATGTTAGCTACGTCCACAAATAGAAGAGAGAGAACAATATTATTACGAATAAGAGAATAACAAAATAACAGACTAAGGCCGACTCGGAAGGTTTATGCAAAATAAACAGCGAGACTCCTATCGAACCCGTCGTAGAGGTTCATAACAGATTCAAGGCACACATAAATTACAAGCAGCCTCATAACATGTACTTAAATTTTGGTTGGAAACATGTTTGGTTTCCTTGTTTCAACAGAGAGATTCAAACATTTGGTTTGTAGTTTGTACCTTGTAGACAGAACCAAATCCACCTTCACCCAACTTGTTTTCTGCTGAGAATTTGTTAGTAGCAGCATCAATTGTATTGAAATAAAATTGTAGAGATTCCACAGTGGTGAACTCATCAAAAACTGCCACACATTATATCCAAATAAGCTTCGTATTTTCAGAGTTATAATTATACCACTATCTTCATCCACAGCTGTGTATTTCCTCGTGTTTGATCTTCGGCGCAAGAAATTACAGCCAACAATTAACAGACTACAGACAATAACTAGAATCAAAATGGCCAGAATTATCACCATTGAGACTCTGCTTTCCCCTGTTTCAACAAATTGACGTTAACATCTTCTTCCCTTCATAAAAAATAAAGTCTAATGGACGCAAAGCAAAATTACAGTAACCTGGCGGCGGCGGCCATGAACGTGGACATCACTAGTTGGTTAAATCGAGCCTTGTCGACGTCTATATCAGCCGTATTCAGTATTAGCAGATTCGGGTCTGTGGAGACAGTGGAAAATGCATTCGTCGTACCAAATCACTGCGCCTTTCCTCAGGGGACAGTACTGTCGGGCGGTGTCTTTGGTAGCGGTGGCCAAGCAATTTCGACAGATGCTGTCGGTAACGTCCCCACGGCACTGGAAGAGAGCGTAAACGGTGTAAAATGTAAATCCATATTAATTCCTGAAAAAAACTTTAAAATATTTAAGACTTCTTTTTTAAAAAATATTTAACGTTTTTGTTAAAAAAGTAATAAAAAATTAAAATTAATATTAAAATCTGGTTGGGCCAAGATTGCAACCTGTATCTGAGTTTTTTTTTTTTTTTTTTTTCACTTCAAATTGAAAAAAAAGAAAATGAATCTAATCACAATTAAAATGTAAAAACTATGCTTTGTAAAGGATTGGAGCTAAAATTGACAGTGTTAGTCTTGATAGTTTATTTGCCTAAGAAGACTATTCTTAATCATAACTCAAGTATCAGCTTTGTCTCTGCGAAATTAAACGGATAATTTTAAGGGGACGGGTAATGAAATGGGAGACGAGGACGGGAAGGCATTACCTGGCCCCACCGGACATCTCTATCTTTTAAGGCGAGATCCATGAATTTGTTGTATTGCTTTCTTCAAAGAAAAAAAACATTTTTTTTCAAAAAATTGTTTATGTTATTTAAATTTACAAATGAAAAAAAAAACACATTTTTTTTTTACAATATAAGGATAAGATATCTAACCTTGTAATTAGAGAGCAAGGTAAATTCACCACCAAAAACATTTTCAACCTAACTTTATCTCATCCTTTTTCTTACATTCACTCTCAGTCTCACCAACCCATCATTTTTTGTTTACTACACGAGTTATTTTATTTAATCGACTTACTTTCTCATATCACATATATATTTATGTCAATATAGTACATCTTACCTTGCTTCCCATCAATAATATTATCATAGCATTCAACCTAAACGCCATGAAAAGTAATAGGGTTTTTCATTAAAAAAGAATTAGAAACTCAATTGATTATTAATATTTTCAAAAAAAGAAAGAAATAGATAAATAAAGATTTATAAACTATCTTAATAAGAAAGATAAACTTAATTCAAAAGGTCTTTTTGAAACTACTAAAACAAAATATATATATATTTCCTCGGTTTGTTACATCTAATTATGAGGTGAAAAATCTTTCCTTCGTTTCAATCTGAAAAAAAAAAAGAACAAAATTTTCAACTATTGTGACTGCAACAACTAGCATCCCCACTTGTGACCCCCGAGGAGGGGTATGAATAATTTTTTGTCACTATCATATGATAATGCACTTTGTGAGTTATTGCTAGGACTTGTTTTTTTGTTATCTTGTTTAATTAATTGGCGATTTACATCCACACATTTGTTTCTTTTGTAGATATCGAACAACTTAGAGCGAAACAAAGCATTTATAAGAATTATCGAAAAAATTTCGAACCAATTAGACAAAAATATTTTTCGCAACATTGAAAATGTGCAACAAACCTAGCCAAAAATGCATGGGTAGCTAGCATAGTGCCATGGCGCTATGAGACATGAGTTTTTCGTCAATATCTTTCAATATTTTCATCGATATCTGTTAGGGACAACTAACATCCACATGGACAACATCTCCATTGTAACGAGACCTTTTGGGTGACCAAAAGCAAAGCGGGCCCTGTCCAAAGTGGACAATATCATTACAATGTGGATGTTAGTTGTCCCTAACAATGTGGATGTTAGTTGTCCCTAACAATATCGATATTTTAAACATGACATTCTTTTGCAAACATCTAAAGCTAGCTCAGCCGACTTTGACAATCTATCCATTGAACTCAATACATCTTTTAAACTATAAAACATCCAATACTTCATTGAACTCAATACATCTTTTAAACTATAAAACATCCAATACTTCATGGTGATCACAATCATTAAACCTAAGGGCATTTCATCAGCAACTCAGTTACATATAGATGTTTTATTATTAGTCGTAGACTGATCAATGTCGACTATAACGTCATTGCCTCTAATGCGCATGAAGAACGGTGGCTCTTTAGGCAAAGGCAAAGTAACAGAATCACTATTTAGCATAAGAACAATGGATGCCATGGAAGGTCTGCAATAAGGATCTTCCTGAACACAAAGTAAAGCAATATGAATACATCTAAGCACCTTATTTCTTGAGAAATCATCTCTCAAATTCGAGTCCAATAACTCTAATG
Source organism: Herpetospermum pedunculosum (assembly GCA_028017165.1). NCBI lineage: Eukaryota > Viridiplantae > Streptophyta > Magnoliopsida > Cucurbitales > Cucurbitaceae > Herpetospermum > Herpetospermum pedunculosum. Next base: position 64,124,367 of record CM051528.1, read on the forward strand.
GTGTTTCCTCCTTCCATAGTTTCCAAGCCTGGCCATTAAAAAAAAAAAGGTTCCAGAGTTCAACTTTGCAACCCATCATTTGCCAAAAGTTTAATTCAATGATTAAGGGAAAGAATTAAAAATCTTCATCTTTAGTGAGACTTACATAGGTCAAGATGTCTTCCGCAATACCCGACATATAAAAGTTGCCGTTTTTTTGGCCACTTATAATCTCCAACACTAAGACTCCGAAACTATACACATCAGATTTCATAGAGAAATTTCCGTGCATTGCATATTCAGGAGACATGTAACCACTGAAACATAAGTATAAAAAAAACACTTAAAAGTCTTAATGAATGTGTGAAACTAAAAAATAGCAACATAAAACCAAACAAAAACTGAGATTTAACCAAACGACTCATTTAACACAATAATTTACCGCTAACATGAGCATAATTCAACTAACATAATATGTATGAATTAGAGACAAAGAGATGAAAAGTTCAAATCTTTCTCACCCTACATGTTGTAAAAAAACTATTTAATTGAGCATAAATGACTTTAATAACACAACTGTCCTATCGCCTTTCTTGCAACATTTGTATGTACAACGATAAGGAAGCTTTGGAATCGAAGAATAACTTACTAGGTACCAACAATTCGATTTGTATTTCCTTGACTCTCATCAATCTGGATAATCTTTGCCATACCAAAGTCTGAAATCTTTGGATTCATATCTTTGTCTAACAAGATATTACTGACTTTAAGGTCACGATGAATAATTCGAAGTCGGGAATCTTCATGTAGATATAACATTCCTCGAGCAATCCCAATGATGATCTTATATCGTCTCAACCAATCTAACACTCTCTGTCGCTCGGGATCTGCACGTTTTGGATAATCAAGTTCTAAATAAATCCGAAGAAGGGAATCAAAGAAACTATATAGTTTGAAATGAATGAATAAAGTACAAACAAAGATCAAGAGTGAAACATACCAAATAGGAAATAGTCAAGGCTTTTGTTGGCAATGTATTCATAGATGAGTATCTTTTCTTCACCCTCCAAGCAGAATCCCAATAGTCTCACTAGATTTCTATGTTGAAGCTTAGCAACCAACATGACCTCATTCTTGAACTCTTTAGAACCTTGTAAAGATCTTCTTGATAATCTTTTCACTGCTATCTCTTGTCCATTTTCAAGCCTACCCTGAAATAACATACCCATAAATTACTAGTAGGCCTATCATATATTTGCTAATTTCTCCAACAAAAGAGGTTAACACTACAACAAATATCACATACGATAGCATAAAAAAACCGCTACCGTAGGCTTTCCATAGTGTTTTGTAAACGCAGTCGTAGACCCTGTTATTGAAAGTCTCTGACTTTTCATAGCTTGTTTTCAACGCTATGAAAAAAGCTATAGAAAACTCGATTGCGAATATTTCACGCTATGGAAACTTTTTATAGCAGTACGAAGAAACGTTATTATAACGTTTTAATAGCGTATTTAATAACGTTAAAAACACGCTATAGAAACCTTTTGATAGCGTTTTTAGTCACGCGGTGATAGCCCATGTTATTGAAAGTTTCACTTTCCATAGCAATGTTTCAACGCAATAAAAAACGCTATAGAATAACAATTTTCAATTGCGTAATTTTAACGCTATGGAAACATTAAATAACGTTTTTAGACATGTTGTGATAGCCGATGTTATTAAAAGTACCGAACATTTCATAGCAGATTTTTTTACATTATTATATGTTTTATAGTTTTTTCTTATCAATTAAGGTAACATATATTATGAATTGTCATAATGGCTCTCTTTTAGAAGTTCTAATGGTGCTATAAACTATTTCATTGTAAAACGATATACCTTATAACAAAACTTGTTTATAGCTAACTTTCATAGCTTTATTGAAATTATGCAATTCATTACATCCCAAAATAATCTTTGGAAGGAAATCGAAATTTGGGAGTTCACGAATCAACTGGTTCAAGTGAAAACGATGGGAGATGAAATCGATTCATGCAAATTTGGAAGGAAATCGAAATTTGGGAGGAAGATGAAATGGACTCCAAGTCTTCAAATGTCCTTTGGGAGAAGTTTTCATTTGGGAGAAGTTTGAAAGAGCTATTTTGGGAGAAGAGGGTTCAGAAGAGCTGTTTTGTGAAGAAGGCTATTTTTCTGCGTAAGCTAATTTTAGCGTAAGGCGTGAAAAAATAGCGGGCCTTTTTCTTTTTTTTTCAAATGGAGCGCCAAAGTAATATCCCAATCCAGCCATATTTTTTATAGCGTTATTTAGGTTCCCTTATCATTACATGCTATTGAAACTAATATTTGTTGTAGTGTAAGTTATTTTTTTACCTTGTAGACTGCACCAAATCCACCTTCTCCCAACTTGTTTTCCTCTGAGAATTTGTTAGTAGCAGCATCGATTGTTTTGAAATCAAATTGTAGAGATTCCACAGTGGTGATCTCATAATCAACTGCACAACAAATCAAACCATCCACCACAATTTATATCGAAATTGGCTTTCATATTTTCGAAAAATAAATCTACTTGAATTCCATAACTACACATACCACTATCTTCATGTTCAGCAGTGTACTTATTTTCCCCTCTTCGACGTAGGAAATACCAACCCAGAACGAAAAGTAGAATGGAGACAGTAATCGGAGCTACGATGGCTACAACTATTATGCCACTCGAGAATCTGCGTTCCTCTGTTCAACAACAATTATGTCACTCGAGAACTTCTTGCTTGCTTAAAAAAAAGGGGAATAATAGTGCTTGAATTTTAAATTTTATGTGTCTATTTGATCACATGAACTCTAAAAAGTATCTATCAAGTGTCTAAACTTTCACTTTCATAAATAGCACCCTTTTAGCGAAAACATTTTTTTTGGGCTCTCCGGATAATGGATATTTTTTTTCATCTTCTTCTCTGCGGGGTTAGAACCGGTAATGGAAAATACCCTAACGCACATAAAACCCCAGGGAGCTTCATCGCAAGTTTTCGATTGAGATTGGCTTAAAGAAGTTGAAGATCAATAAACTTGCGATGAACATCTTCAAGAAAGTCAGTGAAGGAAAAGAACCACAAATTCAGATCTAAGATTCGCCATGTTTGTCGTTTGCTTTGATAAGACGGTACTGGCCGACGCAGCTCACATTGGTTAGGAAAGAGAAAAATCATGAGTATATAAGTAAGGGACAAAATATCTTTTGTAATGACGTCTTTTGGGATGGAACCAAAAGCAAAATCACGAGAGTTATGCCCAAAGTGAACAATATCATTACAATGTGGAGATACATGGTTAGTTGTCCCTAACATGTGGTATGAGAGTCATGCCCCTCACTTAACCATGTCGGTGTACCTCGATGACATAATCATGGTTGATCCCGTGGTTGAGCTTAATTATCCGACATGGGTATGCTTTAATGAAGAGTGGTCTGGTTAAATGTGATAATGCTCGAGTTTAAACACGAATAGAAGATGACTATTTGAGGGGACTGGTTAAAAGTGATAATGCTTGAGTTTAAACACGAATAGAAGATGACTATTTGAGGAGAGACTTTGAGTTTAAACACGGATAGAAGATGATTATTTGAGGGGAGACTTTGAGTTTAAACATGGATAGAAGATGACTATTTGAAGGGAGACTTTGAGTTTAAACACGGATAGAAGATGACTATTTGAGAGGCTTGATTGTTGTGAGTACAAACAAAGTCACACATTGGTTAGGAAAGGAGAAGATCATGAAGATATAAGTAAGGGACAACATCTTGATTGTAAGCACACAAATGAGAAAAAAGAAGTCATAGGAATAAATTTTAATTTTTCCAATCCAGATCCCGACCGAAATTGTCATTGGAAACAATCCAAAAAAACGTTTTCGCTAAAATAGCACTTGCTATTTTGAGCCTTACCCAATTTTAATTTTGTGTCTAATATATCTTTGACCCCTACTCAACCTGAAAAATTGATAGACATACAAGACTAACAATTTAAAGTTTAAAATTCTATTAAACATCAAATTTGATATAATTTTATATCTAATGGATAAAAAATTCAAAACTTAGACACAAAATTGAAAGTTGATGAAGGGTGATTTTTAAACTTAGAATTATTAGACACTAAATTGAAAAGTTTATTAGACTAAAAAAAAAAAAATTTGGAAGAAAAATTAGCAGGAGTGTAACCTGATGTAGTTGTCCAATTGGGCGGGAGAGTCGTAGTTGGAGGCGGTACTATATTGGTCCTATTGATTAGGTAAAACGGGTAAACTTCGTAACGAACATAACAGCTCGGAAACAAAACTCTGCCACCAATTTTATTGTCGCAGCAACGGGGAATATCCCTAATAGCTCCCGTTAAGCAATCTTGGCAATTTGAATTTGACAAGTCGGCGGTGCACTGTGCCAATGTGTAAAGCGTTGTATTCCATGTAAACATTGCCTCCTCCGTAGCAAACATTTGGGCCACCGCCAAAGAGGCGTCAGCCGCCGTGGATGTCAACGTGGACATCACTAATTGGTTGAACCGAGGCGTGTCGACGCCCATATTACCGGGATTTTCTAACCCGTATCTTGGCTCAGTAGACACCATGGAAAACAAAAAATGGTCTGAATAACGCAGCATACAGTCGTCATACCAAACCACGGCGCCTTTGCTGAATGGACAGAACTGACTGGCTATGGTTCTGGTAGCTTCCATGACGCAGTTTCTGCAGGAGCCGTTGGTGGTGTCGCCGCGGCACTGGAAGAGGCCGTAAACGGTGTCGCTCGGTGTCCGGCCGACGACGGAAGAATTGAAGAATCCGTTAGCTCCGGGGGCGTTGGCGGAGAGATTTGTAAGGAGAAGATTAAGGCTGGACTGAAAGGGAGTATTGGTGGTGAAATTATTGGTGGGTGTGCAACGGTAAAGAGTCTGAGCGTGAGCATGGATGATGAAATAACTGAGGAGGAAGATGAAAATGGGGAAGTTGAGCATGTCGAATTCGCAGTTTGGTGAACACTAATATGAATTGAAAGTGAGTAATTTAGAAACGAGGGTTCGTAATTATAAGTTGTAATTAGAAAGCGACGAGACACGTTAGGAAATTATAAGAACCTTCAACTACGGAATTTGAAAACTATTTTGTTTGAATGAAATATCAGTGAAGTATGTGCGTAGTTCGTACTCCATGGAAGAGTTTGAATCAAACCACGGAAAAGTAACAATACATTTTGTTTTTCTATCATCGTGTTTTAAGTATAATTATATATATATACTGCATTTTACTAAATATATTTTTTTAAAAAAAACATTGACAAGTAATGTGTTTATGAATTTAACAAAAAAAAAAAAAAAGGGAAATTGTATTGGGTAAGACCGAGGAATTAGTCTATTTGCACATTTAGAAATTTTAACTTTAGCAAAATAGAAAAGAAAAAAATAAAAATAAAAATAAATAATAAATAATAATAATAATAATAAAATTATTATTATTATTATTATTTTTTGGGCTGCAGCCATCGGCCCAAAATAATTACAAATTTAACAAAGTTTAAAACATTTTGCAAATATGACAAAAAAATTAGTGGCTATCACCGATAGACCGACAAAAAATCAGTGGCTATCAATAATCATTTCTAGTATATCAACGAATAATATTCATAAGTATACCAAAAAGTATATCAACAAACACTCATTTCAAGTACATGAGAGGTTTATGAACAAACAAACATTTCAAATATATCATAGGACCTCATAGTCACTAGTCCATACATCCTGTTAAATTTAGCTATGTTTTTGTTGGCGAAATTATTTTAGACTTTTCTTGTTTAATGTATGTGCAAAATTTAGAAGAGGTCTGCAACTATGCAGCTTATATTGGAAAATTGCAACCAGCGTAAAATAATTAAAAATATAACATTTTTTTTTTAAGATTTGTAAATATGACAATTTTTATCATGGATAGCCTTATATCAATGATAGTCATGAATAAATCACGTAGTCTATAGTCATAGACTATCAATGATTATCACAATTTTTTTTGTCATATTTGTAAAATGTTTTATATTGGGATAAGCTTGTCATTGAGTCTCTTTGCTATTTATGCAATCAACCCTTATTTATATTCATATTCAGTTAGTTTTGCAAGGGTATATATAAAAAACACTTTAGTATTTAAATTTTAGTAGGTAACAATTTAGTCTCTATACTTTAAAATTTGTAACAATAATTTAATTCTTACATTTAAAAATTTATGTGTAAATTTTTATTTATAATGACCTTAGTTTTTTTTTTTTTTGGAAAGATATAATGACCTTAGTCTTTATGAAAAGATTTGGTTCATCAGATACGTAGGTAAGATATTTCATTAAATCTAGATTTGTAACGATTTAGCCTCTCTTTATTGTGAATTTTTTTTGTGAAGATCACAATATTTTTTCAAAAAGGGACTAAATCGTTACAAATTCTAAAGTATAAAGATTAAAGGGGGAGTTGCAAAAATAGCAAAAACAATTAGGCTAATTGCATTTATAGAAACTATATTTAGTCTTTGCATATTAATCGCGTGCTAATCATTAACCTAAAAGTTGAAAAGTCGAAAATACGCTCCCCTAACAGTTTAAAGTAATCACATGTTAATCACTAACCTAAATGATTGCATGTTGATACACTTCTGTAGATACATATCTGATAGACTTTTCCAATCTTTTTACATTCAAAATATTTAAGCTCAACCCAACTGAAAAAATTGAAACTCGTTTCTAATGAAATTGTCGAAAATACCCTCTCCCTCAAAGTAATCAACTTGTATAATCATGCGTTAAACCTATAAGTAACTTTTTTCGAAATGTTTACGATTTCTCTAATCATTGTGATTTTCCTCTCCCTTCAACGTCGATTGATTCACTTTTGTTGTCGCGTTCTACTCACCAAGTACAAGGTAATAATTCTTTGAAATTACCTCTACTTTAGATTCACTCTTGTTTTGAACGAAGGTGAAGCCTGGTTACGGTTTGTTTTTCACTTTTATTTTGGGTGTATCACTCTTGTTTTAATTTACTTTGTCTAGAAATTGAATGAAGGTGAAGTCCAATTACTGTTTGTTTTTATTCCCTGTATTATTGTTTCCCTTTTTCACTTATTACATCATCTTGATAATTTAGATTACAACATGATATCCATCAGTCGCTTTTGATTATTTGGATGATAAACTACCTAACTTTCCACTTAATTTATAGAACACATATAAGGTGAATCAATTCTATAATTGATACACCAAATTTAGGGTTTATTAGTTGTACAACTGATACACTTAAATATAAGGTATATCAAGTGTCACTGATACACCGAATAGATGGTAAATCAGTTGTATAACTGATACACCCAATAGAAGGTAAATTCGATGTACAACTGATACACCAAATAGAACGTAAATAAGTACACTAAATATAAGGTATATCATGTGTCACTAATACACCAGATATAAGGTAAATCAGTTGTACAACTGATACACCAAATATAAGGTATATCAGGGGTAACAAATACACTTAATAGAAAGTAAATCAGTTGTATAATTGATACACCAAATAGAAGATAAATCAATTGTATAACTGATACACCACATATAAGGTAAATTAGATGTACAATTAATACACTAAGGTAAAGTAGTTGTATAACTGATACACCAAATATAAGGTAAATCAGTTTTATAACTGATACACCAAATATAAGGGTTACCAAATATGAGGTAAATCAATTGTACAACTGATACACCAAATATAAACTAAATCAGTTTTATAACTGAGACGCCAAATATAAGGGTTATCAAATATAAGGTAAATCACTTATATAACTGATACACTAAATATAAGATAAATCAGTTGTCATTGATACACCAAATATAAGGTAAACAAGTCGTACAACTGATACACCAAATATAAACTAAATCAGTTTTATAACTCATACACCAAATATAATGATTATCAAATATATGGTAAATCAGTTATATAACTGATCACTAAATATAAAGTAATCAGTTGTCATTGATACACCAAATATAAGATAAACTAGTCGTACAACTGATATACACCAAATATAAGTTATATCAGGTGTCACTATTACATCAAATAGAAGGTAAATGAGTTGTATAATTGATACACCAAATAGAAGGTAAATCAGTTACAGAACTGATACACTAAATATTAAGTAAATCAGTTGTATAAATGATACATCAAATAAAAAGTTAAGAAGGGTAAATTGGGAATATAAAAAAATAAAAAATCTAACCTTTAGAAATTTTGCTATATTTGCAAACCCAAAAAGTGTTGGGAAATTGCATAAAGTAACCTGTCAGAGAAAAACATTATCAAAAGTGACTCGTCTCCCACAAAAATATTAAAAGTGACCGGTTTGAGGAAATGAGGGGTGTGAAATTATACATATGCCCTTCAGTAAGGAAACCTGAATGTGTCTATGCGATCGCACAGCCTATGCCATGGCATATATGCAATTTCCATCGCACAACCTATGCCATGGCACAGCCTATGCCATGGCATAGGCTATTTTAAAAAAAAAAATCAACTTCTTTTTCTTTCTTTTTTTTTAAATTGGGTTTTTGTTTTTTGTTTTTGGTTTATGGGTAGTGATAAAATTTTGAAATTTAGAGAGAAAATAAATGAGCTTGTGGAATTTCATTGTCAAGATCTGCATGCAGGGTTTGTAAATGAAGAAGAAGAAGATTAGATGGATCATACACAGATCTGGAACCAACATCAACAACAACAAAATCAAGATCAAAATAATCATCAAAATTTTCATTCTGATGATGATGATACTCTAATGTTCTACTCGGATTTCTCTACGCTGTCTGATTTTCCTTGTATGTCTTCATCTTCTTCGTCATCTTCGATCCCCGCCCCGGTCAAGGACAAGGCTTTGGAGTGGCTGAGGAGTAATAAAGAGACGGTTTCTGTTGATGATTTGAGAAATGTGAGAATCAAGAAATAGAAGTTTGAAATAGCCTATGTCATGGATTTACTCGAAGATAGCAATGAGTTTTTCGCCCTCTGTTTTCAATTTTTTTTTTTTTGTAAGAAAAAGAAGTTTGAAATAGCCTGCGCTATGGCATAGGCTGTGCGATGGAAATTGCCTATGTCATGGCACAGGCTGTGCGATGGCACAGGCTGTGCGATGGCATAGGCTGTGCGATGGCATATGTTGTGCGATCGCATAGACAAATTCGGGTTTCCTTACTGAAGGGCATATGCATAATTTCACATCTCCTAAACCCTCAAACCGGTCACTTTTAATATTTTTGTGGGAGACGGGTCACTTTTGATAATGTTTTGCTATGACGGGTCAGTTTTTGCAATTTCCCAAAAGTGTTGCTAAATTTTTAATTAGCCTAATTTATCTTGCTACCCTTTATAATTTTCCTAGATTAAATTGTTACAAAATTGAAATTTCAAGAACTAAATTGTTACAAACTAAAGTTTAGAGACTAATTAAATTGTTGCTTCCACTAAAATTCAAGACCAAAACTGTTTTCTAATTCTAACCTTCTTTAAACATATAGTCAATTTTTTTTTAATTAATATATGATGAAGAAATAAATTATTAAAACAAGACAAACATCAATTTATACTCATAAACTTTTTGGGTTGTATCAATTAAAATTTTAAACTAATAATTGTATCAATTTACACATTCCGTCAAATTTTGTTTGGAAATTGTTAATTTACATGTGTAGAAACTTAATTTTTAAAAATTAAACCCCTAAACTTTCATAAGAAAATTAATTGTGCGAACGTTTACGAATTTAAAAGATACAATTATAAGTTTTTCCACATGTGTCGTTTTTTATTGGATAGAATTATTATGTATAAAAAAAAAAAATAACCCAATCATTTCGGATCAGATCATCACCCTATCATAAAAACCACAAAAGCGAAAGTCAAACTTTATTTTATTTTTTTTATTTCTTTTGGTATATTTTTTTTAAAACAACACATAAATACCTATCACATAACAACGTGATAACGCTGATTTTTGACATGTGTGAAAACCTTTCAAATGGTAATTGAAACAAAAACTAAATCGGAGAGTATACATTGATACATTAATTTAAATTTGTGGTTTAAATTAATGAAATTAAATATATATATATATATATATAAACACTAAATTTATGGTCAAAGTTGATTTTCCGTATGATTTTCTTCATTCAAGAATCTGACTATTCATCCTCGATACTTTTTTAATAAATTTATGACTTTTCTTTTTCTTCTTAATTCAGCTTCAATTGGTCGGAATAGAGATTTTTCATTTGGGTCGGAATAGAGATTTGAATATCAAAATCTTATTAGGGTTATCATAGTCCGTTACCTAGTTGAGAAATACTCAAATTTTATAATTGTATAAAAAGTACTCATTTTTTACAATTCATTCCTTCTAATTTATTTTTGTAACAATTATATAATTTGTGATTGTACTTTTATTTACTTAGGTTGGATTTGATAACGTTTTTATTTCTTGTTTCTTGTTCTCATCTCTCAAAATTTGGCAATATATTTCAACATCTTTAGAGTGGAATGACTCTACATTGGAGATCAAATTTGGACAATATTTAAAGGATAAATTGTTTAGGATAAATTATTTTTAATTTTCCATCGAAACTTATTTGTATTAGATCAAATAAATTTTGGATAATTATTTTTAATATGTTTTAACGCACATTATATCTTTTTTATATTATGTATACTAAATTATATTAAAAAAAATAAAAAAAAATAATAGTTATCAAACAACATGTTTTTGTCTATGTTTCTTTTTTTCAAGAAACTGGATGTTTCTGATTTTTTTTTTTAAGAAACAAAAAACGAGAATAGTTATCAAACATATTCTTATTTCTAGTTCTCAAAAAATAAAAAACATGAAACAAAAAACAAAAAACAAAAAACGAAAAACAAGAAATAGGAAACGAGAAAGTAATTAGTTCAACTAACATAAAACATGTATTAATGACCAAAAGATTTGTGGTTTGAATATTTTCCCCTATATTCTACTAAGAAAACAATATTTATTATCTTTTTACTTCTGAAGTTTGAAAAACAATTATTACATTGGAAGACATTGAATTATTTAGTTCAGGCCATCAATCCCCATCCATTCAAGAGCACACAACAATATTTTTTTCTTCCTTTGCAAAAGAAAAAAAAAACGATGTGTTTTATTTATTTTTGTTACAACATGATTGAATCAGTGAATTGGTATTAATATGTCGATTCAGCTATGTTATCCTTGAATTGGTCTTCTTTCGTCTTTTGATTACAAAACACGGCGGTTCTTAAAATGTTAATGAAGTGCAATGAAATTGGATTAGAATGCATTAGAAATAAGTGGGAGGTAATCAAGGGAGGATTGGGTTTAATAATATTCTTTTAGACAAAAGAATCTTTTAATCAATCTCATGTCGACCACGCACCTTAGAGATGACGGCTAAGTTTGAGGATTTCATCACTCTCCACATTAGTATGATATTGTCATAACCTGCATGACTTTGCTTTTGGTCACCCAAAAAGCCTCGTACCAATGGAGAATGTTGTCATTCCTTATATACCCATGATCTTCCCCTCTTCTAACCGATGTGGGACTTTGGTCGCACTCCCAACAATTATCAGATGTTGTTGAACTAAAAATTATAATATATATCGACCTCAATAAATCTTTTTAACTATAAAATGTAAAATACTTTTTTCATTACAATTATTAAACACAAGTCATTTATTAATACTCACATGACACACTTTATCGTGGGTGCAACTCAGATATGGATGCTTCATTAATAGACCACTTGATAGATTTACTCGTAGATTGATCACTATCTACAACAATTTCATTATTGTATTTACTGCCCATGAAAGATGTTGGTTCTTCCGGCAATGATAAAGTAACCGAGTAACTATTAAGCGTTAGAATAATGGATGCCATGGAGGGTCTTCTCCTAGAATCCTCCTGAACACATAACAAAGCAATGTGGATGCATCTAAGCACTTCATTTCTTGAGTAATTGTCTCTTAAACTCGGATCTAACAACTCTAATGGTGTTTCCTCCTTCCATAGTTTCCAAGCCTATTCAAAAACAAAAATGGGGTTGAAGTGTTCAACTTTGTAAACATATAATTCTCTAAAGTTTAGTTTACTCGTTAAGGTAAAGAAATTAAAAAAATTCATCAATTGACTTACATATGTTAACATGTCTTCGGCCAGATCCGACAAGTAAAATGTGTTATTTTTCTTGCCACTTATAATCTCCAAGATTAAGACTCCAAAGCTATACACATCTGATTTAATAGAAAAGTTTCCGTGCATTGCATATTCAGGAGACATGTAACCGCTACAACATAAGAATATTCAACGGACATATAAAAGTTAGAAAATACATTACTTCAAATAACTCAAAACCATCTCTAATCACTTCCCTTTTAGCTTGTGTTTAGAATTAGTTAGAAGTATATATTACACTACTAATAAGTGTGTTACAAATGTGACTTTTGAAGCATTGTTTCTATAAGCACTTGCTAGTTTACTAATTTAAATAATTTAAAGTGGGTTAGTATAGTTTCTAAGTGATTTTAGGTAGCTAAAGGTGATTTTTTGAAAAATCTCCAATGTTTATGCTGGATAGTAATAATAAATAAATAAATAAAATACAGATTGATTAAAAACACTTTTTAATTTTGAAGTAACACTTTAAAGTGATTGACAAAAATCACTTCAAATTAATAATAAAAAAAAAAAAAACATATTTGTGATTGGTAGAATCCATGCAATCAAACCAATTTGTTATTGAAAGCATAAAAAAAAAATGTAATAATTAAAAGCAATTTTATTTAAAAGAAGTGTTTTTTAAACTAAAATATGTTTCAAATTCACTCCAACTCAACAATCAATAATCACTCTAATTAAAAAAATAATAATAATAAATAAATAAATAAAACCAATAATCACTTTCCTCTGCATCTATATGTATTATAAGAGGGGGAATTTCGGAGTTGGAAAACTTACTAGGTACCAACAATTCTATTTGTATTTTCTTGAGTTTGATCTAATTGGATAATTCTTGCCATACCAAAGTCGGCAACTTTTGGATTCATATCTTCATCTAGCAAGATGTTACTCGCTTTAAGATCACGATGAATAATTCGAAGTCGGGAATCTTCATGTAGATATAATATTCCTCGAGCAATTCCATTGATGATTTTATATCGTGTTGACCAATCCAACTCTCTCTGTCTTTTAGGATCTACACATTTTGGACAAAGGAATAGAATCAACAAACAAGCTAGAAGCTAGAGTAAGTAGAGTAGAGTGAAGAAATAAAGAGGCAAAAAGATTTTGTGAGCAAACCAAATAAGAAATAGTCAAGGCTTTTGTTGGGAATGTATTCATAGATGAGAATCTTTTCTTCACCCTCCAAGCAGAATCCCAATAGCCTCACTAAATTTCTATGTTGAAGCTTAGCAACCAACATAACTTCATTTTTGAACTCTTCAGAACCTTGTAGAGATCCTCTTGATAGTCTTTTCACTGCTATCTCTTGTCTATTATCAAGTATACCCTGAAATTGTATATCCATAATGTTACGACGAATAACAAAGAACAAAAGTGAAAAAGAGAATCGGCACAGATTTACGTGGTTCACTAACGTCGTGTTAGCTACGTCCACGAATAAAAGGGAGAGAACAATATTATTACGAATAGGAGAGAATAACAAAATGACAGACTACGAGACGGCTGAAGTCATTAGACTCCTATCGAACCCGTTGTAGAGGGTGATAACAGATTCAAAGCATTTCAACACATAAATTACAAGCACCCCCATAACTGTTAGGAGTGCTAACAAAGTCCCACATTGGTTAGGGAAGAGATTGATTCATGGCATATAAGTGAGGACAATTATCTCCATTGGTATGAGGCCTTTTGGGTGAAACCAAAAGCAAAGCCATGCGGGTTTAGGCCCAAAGTGGACAATATCATACTAATGTGGAGATATGTGGAGTTCCGTTGTCCTTATCAATTGGTATCAGAGCCATGGTACCCTAGCTGTGTGATTCCGAACAAAGAGAACTCCCCGGATCGAACAAAAAGTGCTTGAGTAACAAGTAAGAAGTATAACTCTATCAAGTCGGCTAGATTGATAGAAGGAGTAGCCCTATCAAGAAGATAGGAGAGTAGATCTTTGTTCGAGGGGAGGCTCCAAGTGGTACTTTGTTCGAGGGGAGGATTGTTAGGAGTGCTAACAAAGTCCCACATTGGTTAGGGAAGAGATTGATTCATGGCATATAAGTGAGGACAATTATCTCCATTGGTATGAGGCCTTTTGGGTGAAACCAAAAGCAAAGCCATGCGGGTTTAGGCCCAAAGTGGACAATATCATACTAATGTGGAGATATGTGGAGTTCCATTGTCCTTATCAATAACATGTACTTAAATTTTGGTTGGAAACATGTTTGGTTTCCTTGTTTCAACAGAGAGATTCAAACATTTGGTTTGTAGTTTGTACCTTGTAGACAGAACCAAATCCACCTTCACCCAACTTGTTTTCCTCTGAGAAGTTGTTAGTAGCAGCATCAATTGTATTGAAATCAACTTGCAGAGATTCGATAGTGGTAATCTCAGCAACAGCTGCACACATAATATCCAAATAATTAAGCTACGTATTTTCACAAATCAATCTGCCTGAAATTCAGAGCTATGATTATATACCACTATCTTCATTCGCAGCTGTATATTTCCTCTTCTTTGCTCTTCGGCGCAAGATACAACACCCGACAATTAGCAAAATAGAGACAGTAATTGGAACCACAATGGCCAGAATTATGACCGTTGAAGCTCTGTTTTCCCCTGTTCAACAAATTGACGTCGTTAACATCTTCTTCCTTCATTAAAGAAAATGTTTAATAGACGGAAAATATAACGACGTGAACCTGGTGGAGGAGGAGGAGGAGGAGGAGGAGGAGGAGGTGGTGGTGGTGGTGGAGTTGCCGGAGGCGGATTCGTAGTGGTGAGTTCATAAAACGCATAAAATTCGTAACGAACGTAACAACTGGGAAACAAAACTCTGGCACCTCGTTTATTAGCGCAACAATTGGGAATAAAATCTATAGTTTGTGCTAAGCATTGTTGGCAATCCAAATTGGACAAATCTCCGGTGCACTGTGCTAATGTGTAAATTGTTATATTAGATGTGAAAATTGCTTCCTGGGTTGCAAACAAGGCGTTGGCTGCCCGAGCCGCGGTGGCTCTCAACGTGGACATGACTAGTTCGTTGAATCGAGCCGTGTCGACGCCTATGTCAGCCGAATTATGTAACAGAAGACCTGGGCTTGTAGTCAGCACGGAAAAGAAAGATTGGTTTGAATACCGGAATATGCATTCATCGTACCAAACAACAGCGCCTTGTCTGAGGGGACACAACTTTTCCGCAGTGTCTCTGGTAGCTAAGGCCACGCAATCTCGACACTTGCTGTTGCTGACGTCTCCACGGCACTGGAACAGACCGTAAACGGTGTCGTCCGGTGTACGGCCGACGGAAGTATTGAAGAATCCATTAATTCCGGGGACGTTGGCGGAGAGATTTGAAAAGAGAAGATTGAGGTTGGAGTGGTAGGTGCTGTTCTGGGTGAAATTGTTGGGATTAAAAAATAGCGAGATATAATTAAATGCGGAATAAACTAAATATATCTCAGCCTCCCACTTCACAGGTTAGAATCCAAAAGTCAACCAGTCACAAAATACAATAATAAAAGATAAGGGAAAGAGATAACAACACCGAGAGATATACTGGTTCGCCCCGATCTCGGGACTACGTCCAGTCTTCTGCAACTGCAGGTTCTACTATAATGGAGAAATCGGTCCCTCAAGCTCGCGCTACAAAACTCACCCAAATAGTCCAACTAGAACTATTTGCTTCCAAGTACCACAACCCGGTAGCTTGAGATAAACAAAGAAAGAGAAACACTCAATTCTAGAGAAAAATATACCCACTGTATTTTCTCTATTGCACACTGCCACGCTTGCTACACAAAATAATTCCCTCGACAATGGTTCTTCAACTGAAGTCTGAGAGTAGAATAAAAAAGGCCATGCAAAATTATTTCAATCCGTACAAATTAATTTGCAGCCGCAAGGTAGTGATTGACTTAGACAAAATCAAATAAATATGTGCAAGCTGAATTGACCTAAACCCATGACTGGGCCAAAGCCCATTTAACTTCAATTCATAAATTCTGGCGCAACTTCATTTGAGGGTTAAAATAGTTGAAGTGTTATTTTGGCTTCATACCAAAATCCTAACAATCTCCCACTTGGAGACAAAATAACCATTTTGCCTCCCGCTGCAACAAACTGATCATCTTGGTAAACTCCAAGGCTTTACTCCCGCTACAACTGTTATTTCTGATCTTCTTGGCAAACTCCAAGGTTCAACAAAAAACCTGTAAAACAACAAACTAACAAAACAGGAAATTATCAGAAAAATAATTGTAGCTCATTTGTGCTTGCCCCGAGGTATGAGCAAGCTACGTGGAACTGTCCCCCAGACATAAAGAACAGTCACGTACTCTCACTTCAGCTAAGTGGTAACAACTGACATCTTCTTCGATCTTGAACACCTGTTCTTGAAGAAGATATATTCTGCAAATGACTTGACTCCTTTATTCAAGTCTGCTGTCAAGTTAGAGACTAAACCTGTGACCATAGCAACTGCCTTGGTCTTCAATTTTGATGTCCTTACTCGCCTAGGCGACTTCATCAATTCATTCGAATGTCTGACAATTGGGGATTGACGATAGCCATCATCTTTCTCTCTTGGACTTCCCAATTGTTTCTGAACTGATGGACCTTGATCTAACTGATCGAAATTGGCTATCATTGCTGCTGGCTCAACTGTACCTCTACACCTACCATCTGCAGCTTTAACTGGCATCCACTGTCTCTTTGATCTTTTGACAACACTAAACTGACATCTATATAGTGTGGAATTTCTGTGGCCAACTGCCACTACCTGGGATCCTAACTTGAGTTTACACTGGCGACTGCCAAACTCACAACTGTAACCCTCATCCTCCAACTTTCCAATAGAGATGAGATTAATTTTCATCCTAGGAACAAACCTGACATTGCGCAACACCAGAACACTGCCACATACTGACTTCAGACTAACATCCCCAATCCCACATGTCTTGGAGACTCTACCATCACCCATTCTCACTAAACCATGATATCCATCTATGAATGATGTGAACAAATTTCTATCTGAAACTATGTGAACTGACGCTGCACTGTCTACAACCCATTCAGATGAGTGGTTACTACTCTCTATGCTACTCTCAACACAGACATAGGCATCATCAACTATGTTTACCTCATGATCCTCTTTTAGTTTCCTACACTGGCTTTTATAGTGACCTTTCTTGTGGCAGTAAAAGCATTCTACCTCCTTATTCCTATGACTCCACTTTTTCCTATTGCTATTCAATTTATTATCTTCATAATCAATTTTGTCTTTACCCTTAGTTAAAGCTAAAGTTGATCCTACAGTAGATTCTTTACTACTCCCCTTCCTACGAATTTCCTCAGCTATAGCTAAATCACAAACCCCTGAAAATTTCAGAGTGTTATCTCCAGTCGAATTAGACACTGCTGTCTTCATCGTTTCCCAACTATCAGGTAAAGACATTAATAATTGAATAGCATACACTTCATCAGTAAATGCTATCTTGACAGACTTCAACTGATTAACTAAAGTGGTAACTTCATTAATATAGGAATTAACTGATGAATTTTCAATCATTTGCATGTTGAAAAATTTCTTAAGTAGATATGCTTTACTATTGGCAGATTGTTTCTCATACCTGTTTGTAAGCGATTCCATTAGCTTGATTGCAGTAGTCTCGTTGGCTACAAGACTAGCCACATCCATCGACAGACACATCCTTATATTTGCAACTGCTTGTTCATCCATATCCAACCAATCTCCATCTGACATCCCTTCTGGTCTCTCCTTCAGTGCCTTGTGCACTTTCTTGCAGGTTAGGAAATCTTTGATTTGCATCTTCCAATAACCAAAATTTTCCCCATCAAATTTTGTGACTCCCTCGAAACTTTTTGGATTCGTCGCTCCCATGATTCCTGAACCAAAAGCTCTGATACCACTTGTTGGGATTAAAAAATAGCGAGATATAATTAAATGCGGAATAAACTAAATATATCTCAGCCTCCCACTTCACAGGTTAGAATCCAAAAGTCAACCAGTCACAAAATACAATAATAAAAGATAAGGGAAAGAGATAACAACACCGAGAGATATACTGGTTCGCCCCGATCTCGGGACTACGTCCAGTCTTCTGCAACTGCAGGTTCTACTATAATGGAGAAATCGGTCCCTCAAGCTCGCGCTACAAAACTCACCCAAATAGTCCAACTAGAACTATTTGCTTCCAAGTACCACAACCCGGTAGCTTGAGATAAACAAAGAAAGAGAAACACTCAATTCTAGAGAAAAATATACCCACTGTATTTTCTCTATTGCACACTGCCACGCTTGCTACACAAAATAATTCCCTCGACAATGGTTCTTCAACTGAAGTCTGAGAGTAGAATAAAAAAGGCCATGCAAAATTATTTCAATCCGTACAAATTAATTTGCAGCCGCAAGGTAGTGATTGACTTAGACAAAATCAAATAAATATGTGCAAGCTGAATTGACCTAAACCCATGACTGGGCCAAAGCCCATTTAACTTCAATTCATAAATTCTGGCGCAACTTCATTTGAGGGTTAAAATAGTTGAAGTGTTATTTTGGCTTCATACCAAAATCCTAACAGAAATTGCCGGATAAGCAACTGCGATATGGGTATTCTGCTGGAGTCTGAGCGTTTCCTCCATGGATAACCAAACTTAAGAGGAAGAAGAGGAAAGTAAGAGAATTGAGGGCGGCCATTGATGGAGAAGTAACTGGGTTTGTTCTTCTTCCAAGTTTAGAGAGAATTTGGAGAAATTATTTTTTAAATATGGTAACATGAATTGAAAGGAGTTGGAAGTTTGACATTTCATTGTTGTATATTTTGATTTTGCTAATACATTTCTTAGTATGACCGGTGACAATAGTGATGGTTTATATGATATAATAAGTCAATTTTCAACTTTAAACATTTCATCGTTTCTCTTTTACCCTTAATACTGGGTTATTTAGGTAGGAGGGTTTGTTAGGCAAACTTATTAGAAAAAGAGTAAAACTTAGTTGCTGTCTGGGCTACAAGTATCTTTTGCAGCCCAGCCACCTTTCATGATTTGATTGGCTAATATTCAAATCATTTTTAAATAATAAAAAAATATTTCACGGCGTTTATTGTCAGTAACTTTCATTTTTTTATTCCAGGTTAACAACTTTTCCTACTTTCTCTCTCTTCATTTCTCTACACTCCAATTTCAAGGCCATAAAATTTTAATTGGGGTTATTTGAAATTTGGAGGACTGATTGGAGTGTAGAGAAATGAAGAGAGAGAAAGTAAAAAAAGTTGTTAATTTGCTGGAATAAGAAAAGAAAAGTTAGTCACAGTAAACGGCGTGAAAGATTTTTTTCTAATTTAAAAATGATTTAAATATTAGCCAATCAAATCATGAGAGGTGGCTGGGCTGCAAAAGATACTTGTAGCCCAGGCAGCAACCAAGTTTTACTCTTTTTTTTATTTAAAAAATAATATAAATATTCAACCAATCAAATCGTGATACGTGGGCTGCAAAGGATAGCCCAGGCTGTAAGCAAGTTTTACTCTTAGAAAAATAGGTTTCTTTCCAAACTATTTCGAAAAATAGGTTAGTTTTTTTTTTTTGTCTTACCTACGCAGCACCTTGACAAATTTTTAATAAAAATTTATTCCTAACCCCCATTTTTTTTTTTTTTTTTTTCGAAATGCAAGTTTGAAAGAAAAAATAAAATTTTATTAATAATTTATTCCTAATACGTGGATTGAACTTCTTCAGGTGCGACCTCTTCATTGAACGATCCGTGAATAATCACTATGGAAGAAGGTTCATCGTCAAATACGCGAAGTCGTGGTGATCATGGACATTACATAGGACGTCATTTGCTGAATGGACAGAACTCATACCAAACCACAGCGCCTTTGCTGAATGGACAGAACTCATGTGCTATGTTTCTGGTAGCTTCTATGACCCCGTTTCTGCAGGAGTCGTTGGCGGCGTCACCGCGGCACTGGAAGAGGCCGTAAACGGTGTCGTTCGGTGTCCGGCCGACGACGGAAGAATTGAAGAATCCTTTAGCTTAAGGCTGGACTGAAAGGGACTATTGGTGGAGAGATTTGAAAAGAGAAGATTAAGGCTGGACTGAAAGGGACTATTGGTGGTGAAATTATCGGTGGTTGTGCAACGGTAAACAGTCTGAGCGCGTCCGTGGATAACGAAACAGCTGAGGAGGAGGAGGAAGAAGAGGAAATAATTGCCCAAATTCACCATTTTTCAACAAGGAAATGCTTCAATAATTTCCCACCAAGGAATCTTTATTTTAGAAACTAGGCTCCTTGTAATAAGATATAATTAAACGTCCGAGAAAAATTCCTCTCTTTTTTCTTAGAAAAAAGAAAAGTAAGACTTTGTTATAGCTTTTAGCCTAAACTCATCTTTTCAGACCTCCTCAATCATAGGAGAAAAAACTTTATTAGAATACAAACAGTATTCTCATCATTGGCTAAAAAAGGGAAAGTTTATATAATGGGTGACAATTATCTCGCCACCAGGGTTTAAGTTTAAAGTGGACAATATCATACCGTTGAGATGTAGGTTCGGTGTCCTTAATAAACTTAAAAGTAATTAAAAAAAATTAAATAAATAAACTTTATCACGAGTTAAATTGCGGATGGACTGCAAATAGATAGATGTAAGCCCGGGCTACACCAAGTTTTTTCAAAAAATAAAACCCTACTTTGAATTTTAGAACATAGCAGGTTTGATTTGATTGATGATTTTAAAAACAAAAACTTTAAAAATAAAACATGTATTTCAGTCTTCAATATGGGTTAGAAATGAATTCCAATTTAATTAATTGTTTAAAATATGTTTGATAAAATATTTATAAATCATCAAACTAATTAGATTTACCAACTAAATATTAGTTTAATTTATGACCTTATTTTATGTTATAAATTTTGTATATTTATTATTTTATAATATCATATAATTTATAATATATTATATTTAGGGCTGGTTGCACAAATAGCAATCAGGCCCAAACTAATTGCAAATTTAGCAAACTTTAAAATGTTTTGCAAATATGGCAAAAAAACCCGTTTCTATTACTGATAGACTTTATTATATCACTGATAGACTTCTGATAGACTTCTATCAGTGATAGACTATTATCTCTGATAGACTATTATCACTGACAAAAATCTATAAAAAGCTGAGGTGATCAGCGATAGACTTCTATCAGTCATAAGATATCAGCGATAGAAATTGCTATATCCGCAAAATTTTTAAAAACATGCTATATTTGCAAACAATAAGTCTTAAATTGTCATTTACTACAATTTCTCTTATATTTATATACATATTTTTTAACAAAAATAAAAAATAAAAAAGTTTATAACCATGACATTATATTTATTAAAGTTGTTATCCTTCTAAATATAATACTGCATTTAAAAAAATAAAAAAAAAATTATACATTGAAAAGAAAAAAATGTATTTTTTTTCTTCAAAATTTACACTATTTAAGTTGGGGTTTTTGTACGGATGACCCACCTTTCGGGGGCCACAAAATTTTTTAACCCAGTTTTTGAAAATTTATGTTTTTTGCCCTTCTCGTGATAAGGAAGTGCACAAAGTCATTCGTACACTTCGCTTATCACGAGGAGATCACAGTTGTCTCCTCGTGATCGTGATAAGCGAATGGTACAAATGACTTTGTGCACTTCCTTATCAGGAGAGAAGGTCAAAAAACATAAATTTTCGCGAGAAGGGTTAAAAAACCTCGCGGCCCTCGAGGGTGGGTCATCGGACAAAAACCCCTATTTAAGTTGCATAATTCACGCCGTATACCACATGCAAATTTGTTGAATTCAATAAATTTAAAAATGTAATTAAATAATAGGAAAATGGTAACAAATATCAATTTAGAGTACAATAATTAAAAATATAGCACTTTTTAAAAAAAAATTGTGGATATGACAATTTCTATCACAGTAGGTCTATCGCTGATAAAAGTTTATGGCTAATAGAAGTCTATCGCTGATAGTAGTTTTTTTTTTATAGAATTTTGTCACTAATAATAGTCTATCACTGATAGAAGTCTATCAGTAATAGTAAAAATGTCTATCAGTGATAGTCACTGATTTTTTTGTCATATTTGCAGAAGGTTTTAAACTTTGCTAAATTTGTAATTATTTTTTGCATTGCACGATTGCTATTTCTGGAACCAGCCCTAAATAATATAATATGTGTTTGGTATACCGTATAAATTTAGATTAATTTATTCTTTTAAAGAGGAATATGTTTAATTTATTTATTGAGATTAACTAATTAATTGTATCCAAATATTGTTTATTATTTTATAAACAATGTTGTTTTTTATGTTAAGGAAATAGGCAACAAGTCAAATGCTTAGGTGTAGTTGTGAAAGATTGAGGTGGGAGCTGGATAATTTCTCTGAAGGATCCAGAACATATACTCTTCTTGTTATATTCTCTTATTATTTTTCAACCTCTAGAGTGTGTTTGATTTTCATTATAAGGTTTAATTTTTAAAATAAACTTATTTTTAAAAAATTGAAGTGTTCGGCAAATGACAACCACCAAAATAATTTATTTCAACATAAATTTTGAAAACAAATTATTTTAGGTCAAACACTTCACACTACTCTTTTAAATTTTCTCCACTCATAATTGTTGTCGGTCGTCTCTTCCGACATGTCGTCGCCGATATATCTCTGGCCACTCTCTCTGGTCACGCCTCCGATCTTCGACCACCACTGCCATTCTCCACGCGACCATCTTTCGGTCGTCACCACCATTCTTCACGCGACCATCTTCGGTCACCGCCACTCTCCACGCGACCATCTCCGGTCACCGTCATCGATCTCCGACGACCTCCTTCGGCCACCATTGCCACACTCTCACGGCGACACCTTGGACCACTGTCGTCGATCTCCGGTCACCGTCGCTGATCTTCGACGACCTCAGCTGCCTCCGGTCAATCACCAGCGACACCTTCAGCCATTGTCGCCCACCTTCTCCGTCCGACCACCGACGACGACAACTACCCAGGAAAACTCCGATTGTTCTCCGGCGACAACCACCCCGACGACCTCCGACCGATTTCCGATGACAACCATCTCGGCGACCTCCGACAAAAAATGATGACCACCACCACTCTTACCTCGTCACCGATCATCAACAATAGTAAATGTCGGTCATAATTTTTAAAATATAAATTTAAACTTATTAATTCGTTTTATTTATTAATAGTTGTCCTTTATAGTTATTTGACATTAAGTGAAACACTTGGAATAAGAAACAAATGAAACTAACTTGGAAGTATATAAAAACACTACTGATAAAATGTAATAGTGTTTTAATTATAAATATGTTTTTAAAAAAAATTGCATTCATTCAAAAACATTTTTTTAGCCGCCAATCCAAACACTTCTATACTTATTGTTGGTTAGGTTGTAACATTTTTAGAAGTCATTTGTTTACTTTTTTTTTTTTTTTTATTTCTTACACATAAATTGTGTACTTGGTTGTATAACAAATTTATTCAATGAAATAGAAGAAAATAAGTAGAGATTTCTTCTCTCAATTGTGATTGATTTTATAAAACGTAATTTCTTCTCCCAATCTAGTAAGATCCGTCATCGAGGAACATAATCAACCTGTTAGCAGTGCTAACAAAGTCTCACATTGGTTAGGGAAGAGATTGATCCATGGCATATAAGTGAAGACAATTATCTTCATTGGTATGATGCCTTTTGGATGAAACCAAAAGCTAAAGCCTCGGCCCAAAGTGGACAATATCATACTAATGTGGAGTTTCGTTGTCCTTATCAATTGGATACCCTAGTTGTGGATTCCGAACAAAGAGAACTCCCTGATTGTTATGAGTGCGCTAACAAAGTCTCACATTGGTTAGAGAAGAGATTGATCCATCGCTTCCCACATTGATCCATGGAATATAAGTGAGGTCTCCCCGATTGTTATGAGTGCTAACAAAGCCTCACATTGGTTAGAGAAGAGATTGATCGATCGCTTCCCACATTGATCCATGGCATATATAAGTGAGGTGGACATATGTGGAGTTCCGTTGTCCTTATCACAAACGTTAATCTATGTGCTTATGACAGAATGAATAAGCAAAGAAAAATTGTATAATCATCCCACCATGACCCAATACATATACATAATAGTAAAAGTCTAAAAACAGCATCGTAAATTCAAGGTTCTAGAGATTCCAACATATATATTCTAATATATTTCTGCTAACAAAATACCCATTTCTGCTAACAAAATACCCACCATGACCCAATACATATACATACAGGGGCGGATGCATGTAGGGGCCAGGGGGGGCACGTGCCCCCCCTCGAATTATTTGCTTTGTATTTTTGTATGTAAAATTGCAGAATTAAATTGATTTAGTTTGTATATTTCTATACCAAAATGCAGCATTAAACAGATATTCTGTTGCTGGAATGATGGTCTTGGGGCACGCCCATGACTCCACCCTCTTTTTGTGCTTGAGTTCGATTCCTTCCCAATTTTTATTTTTCTCTCTTTTTTTTTCTCTTTTTTTTTTTCCTTTCTTTCAAGCGTTAATAAATTAGTTTAGATGTTCTATTTTTAATTTTACAAATTTATGATTATAAATATTTCGAATTTCATTATTTACCTACATATTTAGATGAATAATACTATAATAGTTTATTATAATTTTAAAATTAATATTTTTACTATAAATATTATATATCATGTATTTAAAATTATATTTATATGGAGGTAAAATTACAAATTTAGTCATTTAAATTTTAAAATTATGTCTAATAGATCCATGGAGTTTAAATGTATGGTAGATTCCTAATTTTTTAATTTTGTGTTCAATAAATCTTTAAACTTTAACGATATCTAATAGATTTATGAGCCTTCAATTTTGTTATTTTTTTTTTTTTTAAAAGTTGTTATAGAGTGATTTAATTTTATCTCTAATTGAACCTTAAAATTTTAATTTTGTATCTAATAGATACATGATTTTGAAAAAAATGTCGCTTAGACACGAAATAAAAAATTATGTTTAATAAAATAATTAATTTTTTTTATATTTTTTAATATGTTTCTATTGGATAAAAAATTGAAAATTTATGGATTTATTAGATACAAAATTGAAAGTCGAGAGACTTATTACATACATTTTAAAGTTTGAGGACCAGATAGACACAAATAAGAAATTGAAGACTAAACTTGTAATTTAACTTTATTTGAATGGTGCCCCTCTAACATAAATTTCTGGATCCGCCCCTGTATACATAATAGTAAAAGTCTAAAAAAAAACATCGGTAAATTCAAGGTTGAAGAGATTCCAACATATATATTCTAATATATTTTTGCTAACAAAATAAAATAATCCTATTTGATTTTTAGTTTTTTATTTTTTATATCTGTTTGATTTTTTATTTTTTATTTTTAAAAATTGTGATTCATTTTTTACCATTTCTTTATAATTTCGTGTTTTTTTTTTTAAGAAACATTTAAATTTTTTAGCTAAATTTCAAAAAAAAAAAAAAAAAAAAATTAAAACTATTTTCTTTTTCAAATCTCGAACTTTAATTTTAAAAACACTTGTAAAAGATAGATTAGCAAACAAAAAAAACTTATAAGTGAAAATAGTGTTATAGATTTAATTTTCAAAAAATTTAAAAACTAAAATCTAAAGGGTTGGTTGCACAAACAACAATTAGACCCAAAATAATTGCAAATTTAGCAAAGTTTAAAACATTTTCCAAATATGGCAAAAAATAGTGTTGATAGACTTTATGACTATTAATGATAGACCTTATGACTATTACTGATAAACTATTATCACTGACAAAATTCTATAAAAAAAAAAACTACTATCAGCGATAGACCATACTATCAGTGATAGAAATGGTTATGTCCGCAATTTTTTTAAAAAAATGTTATATTTTTAATTATTTTACTCTAAATTGACATCTGTTACAATTAATCTAAATGGTTATCCAATTAATTACTAATACCTAAATCTTTGATATTGTTATTTTGGAGCTTATATTGTATGAGACATTGTTTGAGATGTTTAAGGTTCGAGGTTTGTTTTTATTAATATTTAAGACTTATAAATTTTAGTTGATTTGAATAAAGTACTTTTTATGGCATATTTGAAGTAAAATAAAATATTTACTAGAAAGTTAAAACTAAAATGAGTCAAGCTTTGTGAATAGGGCTGGCCCCATTATTGAGCCTCCTAAGTAGAAGTCAAAAAGCAGAAGGCAAGTTGAGAAGGAAATAATAAGTACTTAAAAGGAAATGAGTAGAAAATAATTAAGGCAGGTTTGAAAACAATATTAAAAATAAGATTTAGGAAAGAAGACTTGGGAAAATAGGAAGGAAAAGTAGGTCTTTTAATATTGTTCTTCCACATTTTTTTATTACCTATTAAACCATTCCAACCGGAGTTTTCAAAATTCTGACTATTCATCCTAATTAATCCGTTTGAAAGGAGACATAATTTTTAATTTTTTTTTTTTTTTTTTTTTTTTTTTGGTTGCTGCCAAATTCAACTTTCATCTTATTCTTTTATATATATTTTAGTAAATTGGAGTAGGGAATTCAAACCACAGACGTGTTGGTCGTCAATACATATGTTGACGCAAGATTTTGGACTTTCCCACACTTCCGTGCTTTCCGCCGAATAAAATGGTAGGGTACCTGCAAGAGGGAGGGAAGCATAAACTTGCACCGGTGTGGCTGTGGGGCTAGGCCAACAGAGCTCTGATGCTTAACTTAGAAAAGTGTGAGCGTAAGTAGGAGTAATTGAAAGTTTGGGTAGAGTTACTCGTTGTCACGTACCTCCCCAACCCCTGAAGATGATGGATATTTATAGGCTATGAGGAGGGTGTGTTCCCTGATCGGGTCGGTCGACCCGCCATCATGTAAATCCCTGGACCGAGATTAGGAAATTTGGGTCGATCGGAG
Source organism: Herpetospermum pedunculosum (assembly GCA_028017165.1). NCBI lineage: Eukaryota > Viridiplantae > Streptophyta > Magnoliopsida > Cucurbitales > Cucurbitaceae > Herpetospermum > Herpetospermum pedunculosum. The sequence goes on from CM051528.1 coordinate 64,151,635, forward strand.
TCGATCCATGTACCTTGTCATGATGGGGTGATCGTTGTCCCCCTATTCCTTAGGGAATGGGGGCGTTGTTGTACTGTCGTCTAATCGGGTGGGTTAGGGTGTCTAGTTGATCACATTTTACGTCGATCGAGAGGCAGCCTGACAACAACGAATCTTCGAGTGAGCTGTTAAACCCAGGCCCTCGAAGTCTTGGAGTCGGTCTCAGGTCATTGTCTCGTCCGACACTGGTGTCGTGACCTTGTCTTGCTGGAAAAACGCGTCATGACGTCAGTGGCTGACTTGAGACTGAGGTAGTTTGTAACAACATACCTATGTCACGTGAGTGATAAGGGGCTTTCACAATAATTATAAATTTTTGTGACTGTTTGAAACCTTTTATTCTATTCTATTTCTCAACTTTGAAAACTTACAACCACATTTATTGACTGAGTTATATTAATCTTTTGTTCATGTCATTATCATGGATAAAACACAAACGTGTAACAACGTTTCTTACAATTTTAATAATGTTTCATTATCTTGAACTCTTTGAATAAACTAAAAACAAAAGAGGAGGTGATTGATGTAGATTATATTTGATAATAATAACTCTTTTTTAATATAAAAATGTTTTATCTTTTTATCTAGAATTTTCACCAATCTCCTAAATTTATCCAACTAGTTACCAGTTCACTCCACCTCAATCAAATTTTAGAAAATGTGTACTACGTAATAGTACACAATTTCATCCTAACATTTTAATCATATGACTTAAAGTTGATTTTTTTTTTCCAGTCAATTCGATTAAAATGTCTGAAGTTGAAGTTCGAATACTCCCACTCTTACAAGTTGTTCGAAAAAAAATAATACTTCAATTAGTAAAATTTAGTAGGAAAAATTTCTAGTACATCTGTGAACTTTTTTCATACCACTCTCTTTCAATAATTGTCACGTGTCAATTCTTTTAACATTAAAATAGATAAATTTTTATGTAGGGTCACTCAATTTTTAATTTTTTTCTCTTTTCACCTTTTTCGGTTCTCCTTTCTCTCTTTCCTTCCCTTCATTTTCTACGGTTCGTTTCAAACAATATGGATTTTGATGTTTTAATTTTCTAAACGTTAGAAAGTGTGACTTGTTACATTTTTTTTTTTTTTTTTAATTTATAGATCTCTTCCAGATAATTTTTTTATATCTTTGGAAAAAATCTAGAGTAAGAGAGATGTCATAGTTGTAAAAAAAAAAAAAAAAATCGGGTGAACTGATTTAGGTCGGATCTAGTGATTTCGCCGATTAAACCCATGTCAAAATGGAATTGGCCTAAGAATGAATACTCATTTTTTTTTCTCTATTTGGCGAAATCATTAGAAGATGGTTTGGTTTTGATTTGGTTTTTTAAATACACGGGAAAGATGAAGGGGCAACTACAAGAATAGCTAAAACAAGACTATGCAAGTTGAAAAATAGCTAAACTAATTATTGCATTGAAAAAAAGCTAACTCCTCTAATTAGAAACTTGTTTAGAATGTAGTGGAACGAAACTACCCTCAGTCATTTAACTGTTGAACTACCTAAAAAAAAAGAGAGAGATTTAATGAAAAACAAAAAATGGTGAACGGTTAGAAAATTTAAAATAATCAAAGCAAACCATTTTTTAGAATATAGTGGGACCAAACTACCCCTCTGAGATTTAACTCGTTGAAAAATAAAATCAACTATGGTTGATTTTATTAGAGAAAAATTAGTTGGGAGAAAAAATTGTAACATTAGTAAATCGTTGGAAATTTTGAATGAAACAAAAATTGAACCTTCCACTTCTTGTATTTCTTAGTATACACTGACTCGACGAACAAAAATCAGACATTTCAAACCTTTGTATTTCCCAGTATACACTGACTCGACGAACAAAAATCCTTGTATTTCCCAATATACACTGATTCAACGAACAAAAATTAGACCTTCCAGTCCTTGTATTTTTCAATATACACCGACTCGACGAACAAAAATCAGATCTTCCACTCGTATTTATCAGTATACACTGACTTGATGAACACGACAATGGAGTCCAGAACACGTACCAGTTATATATCTATCGGATAACTTGGGCAACCACCGTGAGTCTCATTCTCGTCGGCGCCAACCACTGTGAGTCTCATTCTACGAGATTGATCTCAACCAGAAAACGTACCAGAAAATCGAGACTTTCGACTCCCAATGGAATCTAGAAAACGTACCAAAAAATTGACCCCACCCACCGTGAGTCTCATTCTACGAGATTCAGACTCTCATTCCCGTCGGCGCAAGCTAGATATTGTTTGCCCACAACTAATAGAATCTCCACCATGCGCAATGGACAACTTGGGCAACCACCGTGAGTTCGCGAATCTCCATCCAAAACACGGTGCAAATCGAACATCGAGACTTAGATTGAATAAATGAACGATATAATATTGTTGAGATTTGTATTTTGAATAAATCCCGATTTTTTAGGGATTTTGTTTATTATCCTTTTTTATATATTTAATTGACCGATTTTTAGGGATTTTGTTTGTTGTCCTTTTTCTAGTTGTTCGTAAATACATGTATATACAAGGGTATAGACGGAATGAAAATGTTGACTACCTAGCCTAAAATTCAGGGATTTGAAAATACATATGAGAATTATTTTAAACCAAAAAAAAAAAAAAAAATCGGTTAGGTGGGCTTACACAGTAAATATGAGTATATACAAGGGGTATAATCGGGATGAAAAATATCAACTTCACTCTTTGTGGTAGCTATTGGATAAAAATATGAAAGATTCTTAGCTATTTTTTAATTAAATTTTTATTCTAGCTATTATTGAGAATTTTCCAAAAATGAAGGAAATTGAAGAGAGAGAGGAGAAAAAGAAAAAAAAAAAGATGTAGGAGATAAAGTTTATTATTTAGAAGATAGTAATGTAATTTTGATTTAAAAAAAATGGAAGAAAAATAAATTTGTTAAATAAAAATTGAGGAAAACTTAGTTGCACGCTGGGCTACAACTATCTTTTGCAGCCCAGCCACGTGGCAGATTTTGATTGACCAAATATTATGTTATTATTTTTAATTAAAAAATTATATTTAATGCGTCACACGTGACTTCAACTTTTTTTTTTCTCTACTTTTTTTTTCTCTACTTTTTTTCCTCTTCTTCATGGCTTTTAATTTTCGATTTTGCCTTTTCCTGTTCAATTTTCTCATGTAGACACCGTATTTGGTCCGGGCATTTGTTTATTATTAATGTTTTTACCTTATTTATTTATTTTTTTATCATATTTGATTGAATCTTTTTAAGTTGTAAATTCACTTTTATTTATGTATTTAATTAATTTTAAAATTGGAGAAAATAACAAAAAATAATGTTTTAATTGTTTGGAAAGGATTTTTACCTAATTTGACAATAATGATTAATATTTAATGAGTATAAAATTTTTAAGTCATTTTATGACTAAAATTTTATATTTATTTATGATTATAAAATATTTAATTCATTTTGGGTTAAAATTTGATATTCATTTATGAATATAAAATATTTAATTCATTTTGGATTAAAATTTGATATTCATTTATGAGTATAAAATAATTAATTCATTTTTGGGTTAAAATTTGATATTCATTTATGAATATAAATTATTTAATTCATGTTTGGGTTAAAATTTGATATTCATTTCTGAGTATAAATTATTTAATTCATTTTTGGGTTAAAATTTTATATTCATTTATGAGTATATTATATTTGCTCATTTTTGGTCAAAATCCGTTTCAATTAAAAATAAAATTTCGAGCCATTGTTTGATTTTAACCTTGTTTGGCGTTCTCATCGTCTATAAATATCGAGTAAAAAAATCATTCAAAAAGAGGGAGAAGATCAGAGCAAAGGCTCGTGGAGAGACGGATAAAAATTAGAACTTGATTTTGAAGTCAAAATTGAGACTTTGACCAAAAATAAGTTTGTCTCTCCAAAATTCCACTTTTCCCTTTACACGCAGATCGAGGTCCTTACTATTCATCATCACCTACCTTCAACCCTGAATCTCTTCATCTTCAACCTCAAATTCCGGTGAAACCCACCACCTCCGGCGAAACTCCACGACAACGCCGCTCGAGCAGACGGCGGAGCACGAATCACTAGGACCACGGCGACGCATCTGAACGCAGACCTACAACCACGGCGGCGGCGGAGCTCCACGAACGGCGAACCACGGTCAGATCTCCGGCAACCGATTTCATCTCAGACCCTCACGACGGCGGCGGAGCTCCACGAACGGCGAACCACGGTCAGATCTCCGGCAACCGATTTCATCTCAGACCCTCACGACGGCGGCGGAGCTCCACGAAACCAGACGGCTGCGAGACTTGACGACTGCGGGCTCCGAACAGACCAACAACGATCTTCAACGCGATGGCGGCAGAAGAGTTCCAATGATCCTGTATCGAGCTTCACGGCGGCGCTAATGGCAGATGATGGCGATGCAATGCCCAGCCAACGACGGCAGATCTCGAGCAGACGGACTTCAACGATCAGCAGCGGAGATCTTTGCAGCAGACGGCGGCGCTCGAACGATGCTGGGATGGGAGGCGGCGCGACGTTGGTAGATGAACCTCCACAGAGCAGCTGCTGTACGATGAAGAAAGAAGGGTAAAGTTTATCATTTTGAGTTATTTACGAATTTGCCATTAATGATATTTTCAAAATTATAATTTTAACATTTTCTATTTAATTACAAAACACCCTTCTTTGTTTTTCTTATTACAATTTTATAGTTGATTTTTCAATTTAATGTTTGAACTTCTATTTAAATTATAACGTATTTTCGTTTTCAATTTTAAGATTTGTAGGTATCTTTCAACTTACCTTAATTTAAATTTGTAAATAAAAATTTAATTATTTTGTAAATATATATTTCAAACAAATTTTAACTTTATCTTTAATTTAATTTTTTTTAAATCTTAATTTGATTTTATAATCAAAATCATATTTTCGTTTAAAAATAACGTTAATAACGTTTGTAAAAAATAAAATAATATTTGTTTTGAGGGCTGAGTAATGTGACTTCGTAGAGTTTCGACTCTCGTACAAGCATACGAAAATCCTTCCAATCACTTTGAAAAAATAATAAATTTAAAATAAGATATTATCATATAAATCCTATGACGGAATTGAGATAAATTTCTCAAATTCTTGAGGTAAACAATTTCCTTTAAATAAAAGGAAATTTAATATGATAATTAACCAAGGATAATTCTCCCTCAATATATCAAACTCTTACTTTATTTTTAAAGTTAGGAATTGATTAATGAGACATTGTTTTTTTTAAAAAACTATTTGTTTATTTTCTCAAATTAAGGACGTTTTAAAATTAATTGGATAACATAAGATAAAATTTGGCTATCGTTTTAACGGGTGTTGTAGGGTGCTAACACCTTCCCTACACTCAACCAACCCCCGAACTTAATTTCTCTTTTCGTAGACCAGTTTTTGTTTTAAGGTGACCAATCACACCCAAAATGATTGGTGGCGACTCCATCTCTTTTATTTTTAAAACAAAACCCTTAAAAGAGGACGTCGGCCGCTCCGCGTCGCGATGACGTTGCGACATCTCCAATATCTCTTTTTTTATTTGGCTACCGTTTTAACGGGTGTTGTAGGGTGCTAACACCTTCCCTACACTCAACCAACCCCCGAACTTAATTTCTCTTTTCGTAGACCAGTTTTTGTTTTAAGGTGACCAATCACACCCAAAATGATTGGTGGCGACTCCATCTCTTTTATTTTTAAAACAAAACCCTTAAAAGAGGATGTCGGCCGCTCCGCGTCGCGATGACGTTGCGACATCTCCAATATCTCTTTTTTTTTATCAATGATTTGAATTTTTTTACTAAGATTTGAAAATAGCAAATCGATAAAAAAAATCTTGCTACAATTTTTAATAATAATAATAATATCTAAAACCTCGCCATTGTCAAACTTTAGAGATTTGTTTACTAAGATTTGACAGTAGCAAATCATCCATAAAAAGAGATACTGGAGAGAATTGAGGAGAGAAGGGCAAAATTGGAAATTGAAAGTTATGGGGAAGTGGAAAAAATGAAAGAAAAAAAAGCGTGAGACATTAAAAATAATTTTTTAATTAAAAAAATAATATAAAACCGACCAATCAAATTCTGACATGTTACTGGGCTGCAAAAGATAGTTGTAGCCCAGCCTGCAACTAAGTTTTCCTCATAAAAATTGATGATCCAACCAAGAAATTCATTTATTTTTTTGTCTTAAAAAAAATCACCACGTGCCATTATAGAAAGACGGTATGAAAAACTCCATAAGAGCTAGAAATTTTCCCAATGAAATCATGACCCGTGAAATCCCTAGGCCATGTTGTTTTTGGGAATGGGGTAGATATAATTTGCCAAAGTTGGTTGTTAAATGTAATAAATCTATGAGGTACGGTCCTATTAATAAAGTCTTTTTCATCAAACCGAGCGTAATCTATGTGGTCATAAGTCTAAAATTTGAATTTCTTACTTCAAATTGTACTAAAATAAAGTTTCTTCTTAAATACAATTAATGATTTTTTTTCTTCAAAAACTAGAAATTCATTAAACCACCAACAAACTTCAACAAGAATCCTCATTAATTAATAATGGACCAAAACCATTATGGAGAGCCCAACCAAAGGATGTTCTAGCTATATTCAAATCCTGCGCTAGAACGCGATACTACCTTTGGTTTGGTTAAAGACCAAGAAATCGAATTTCTACCGAGGAAAAACAATAATTAACCACTTGTGACTACGTGCCTGTCGTCCGACGAACTTTTTTCCAATCAACATCTGCAAAGGAAGTAAGAAAAAATTGAAAGAGCAAGAAAAAGTAATTCGAAGAATAAACCTAGGGTATCTCAAAATAGGTTTAATTATCGTCTAATCAAAGAAGACTTACTAGCAAATAAGAGTTTGTAGTTACCTTGAGATGTTTATTTGAATTCATCTATGTGTTTTATATTTATAAATAAATCAATTGCATTATTATTTTGATTCTCTAACAATAAACAATATTATTTGGAAAAATAAAAAAACAAATAATGTAAGAGCCTCCTATATTGTTGGAAATTTAGTAGGGCTTCCCGAGTAGGACCTAAAATTTCCCTTTCACGGGATAGGAAAAATCACAATTATAATAATAAAATATAAAAAACGATAACAAACTCACGATAGTATCTAGTTTTCTTCGACTACAGGTTCTACTAAGAAACAATTAAAAAAAAAATTGAAGATTACAATGGGAATTTTCACAAATGTTCCTAAATATTTCACTATTTTCATACCAAAAAAAAAAAAATAATACTTACAAAACACTCTTCAAAGGTTCTAACTAATTAATAGCTACCTAAACTCTTCTATAGTATACCTCTCATGCTAAAAAATATTTGTTGTCACTCTTCACTTCTATTGCATTATTCAATAAAGGGAAAATATTCATTTAATTATGTATCGATAACTCTCCAAGGAGCTTTGCTAACTACGCGTACTAGAGTCGTAGCTCTATAATGTAGTGTCATGGCGGTCCGAAAATGAAACAACACTTCAGGCGCTAGCGCTATAGAACCTGATTTGATAATATTGTTTGCTTGCTTTACGACCATGTCGCTCTAGGGTAGCATACTGCTGCACTCATTTGTTCCCTTTCTCCATATACACTTATATAAAAGTGATTAGACAAGTTTTATTTTGGTACGTTTTAATTTTCTTTACGTATATTTTATAATTGCGCAAAAACTACAAATCTTGTAAAAAACACTCAACAAAACATAAGAATTTGGATCTAAAAACCAAAAAAAGTTCAAAGCTAGGGTTAGATTTTCCAAGGATTTCTCCACAACATCAAAAACTTAGCTCAACTTCATTTCTCTTGTTCCCATCATTTGCCCATCAGGACCAATTTGCACATCATCTTCAAAAACCAACCCTCGACGCTTCGTCTTGAACCAAATAATCTTATATCTAACACCCGTCTCCAACCCAACCCTCAAATCCACCTTCCCACACAACCCATTCTCACTACCATTCACAGCCAAATCAATCTCTTCTAAATCAATGCTCTTTCGGCCCAAATAAAATCCCGAGATCGATCTCGACCCGACGCTGTTGTTTTTGCAACGTATGGTTATATTAAGCTGATCAAAGAAGATGCCAGCCATTTTAGTGGGATTTGAGATCGTCACATTCAAGGCTAAGGAAGAAGAGCTTCTTGCAAAAGCAGTGTCGTTTTGATATGGGTTGAAATCCATATTGGAGATGGTGAAAATGGGAAGCTTAGGGCGTAGACTAGCCCATACGGCTAAAGAAGCTAGCCCTACAATTATTAGAACTTGGAGAAACCATATGTAGATAGAAGTCTCGCATTTGGAGTTCTTTTTGGCAGCCATTTTTAGAGAGGTGTGTGAGCTTGAGATTGAGAGAGATGGCTATATATATTGATAATAATTATGATGCATTTTTCTTTGTGAAGAAGAAAGCTAAGCAATTTTGAGTTTGGTTGGAAAGAAGTGCTTTTAGTTAACTTTTTTGTGTGCTTTTTTATATGTTCGGAGGAACATGGTTTGTGGGTGTTGTTTTTTTACATATCATATGCGATTCATCTCTGACATTTAAAGGGGAATTCTTCGGTGTAAAGTTTTAACTTTTGTGTCATTGATCGTTTGGGGAAAACTTCAGTTGGTTGGGATTCCTTACTTAATTCAAACTTCCCAACAAAATGTTCCCACTTGCCTTTTTACAAATCTCAGTTTTTTTTATTTATTTTAAGAAAATATTTAAATTCATACCCAAGTTCTAAAAATAAAATAAAACTTTTTTCTTTTTCACTTAAACTTTAAAATATTTGTAAAAATATATACTACATCAAATAAACTCATGGGTGTGGAAGTAATATTTATAGATTAATTTTAAAAATAAAAAATAAAAAAATAAACATTAAATAGATAATCTGAGCATAATTTGTTAAGACATATACCTAATCAAACCATCTAACCTTACCACATTTAGTTACTACTAAAATCGGTTGAAAATTAATTCTAAAATGGTAGGTACCATCAATGATTGAACTCATTCATTCTTAGAAGATTTTAATAGTACCATAAAAGATTGAACTCATTTCCTCCTAGAAAATTTTAATAATTGAATTTTAATAGTGGAAAGATGGAAGGATTGAACTGATGATTCCCTTTTAGAGGATTTTAATAGTTCAGGATCCTTCCTAACTACTAGTTTAATTTTAATCCCTTAAACTACTAAAATAGTTATCCAACCAACGTTTTTTACTATAATTAAAAACTCTAAACTACTCCTAAGTTATAGAACTTGTGGCAAAATTATACCCACAAGGTTATTACAATTCTTATTTTAAAGTTGTGATTACTCAAATGAAAAATTCAAAGAGTGCGGTTGTAAAAATGTTTACATCTTTATAGCTTTTAGGGCAAAAATCAATTTATACCCCTAAACTTTGAGGGATGTATCAATTAAAATCGTAAACTAACAATTGTATCAATTGAAACCCTAAACTTTCATAAATGTATCAATTTACACCCTCTAGTATAAAAATGTAAGTTTTTACACGTGTGGAGACTTGTAATTTATCAATTAAACTCTTGAACTTTTATACAATTGATTCACTTATGAAAATTTATGTGTTTAATTGTTAAAATCAAAGTCTCAACCCGTTTTAATTATTTTTTTTCAAATAAAATCTAACAGAAGGTGTAAATTGAGATATACTTATGAAAGTTTAGGGTTTAAATTGATACTATTGTTAGTTTAAGTTTTAATTCATACAACTCTCAAAGTTTAAGAGTATAATTAAATTGATTTTTTTCTCCTAATTTTTATTAGTACACTCAACAAATTTTCTTCAACTTTGTTCTATGAATAGTAAAATTAAATATTCAACTACACAAACACACTTAGATAGATATTGTATCACTAATTCTGACATAATAGATAAAGACATTAATTATTATTCTAAATATTGATGGTTCGATCCCTACCACGCAATTGTTAAAATAAAAAATAAAAAAGGAAAAAAAAACATATATTGTCTCCAATTTAGGATGAAAATGATGAAATTGAAGCACGTTTTAAAATTGTCAATGGACAAATCACACGAACAATTAATCCAACAAATTTACAAACACAAACTCAAACCTAATAAAAAAACATTACAAATAAAAAAGCATTAAATTGTTAGTTCACAAAATAGATGATATTAAAAAATCAGGTAAAGTAGACCGGGCATCTCAAATCCTTGGAAGAAGGCAAAATCATCCCATCGGGGCCCACCGACACGTCACAATTAGCATGCATACCGTGGCGCTTACTATCCCACGTGGATATCTTGAACCGGATAGTCGACGTAATTTCCAACCGAAACCCCACGGTCCCCTTCGACCGGTCATTAGTAAATTCCATCCACCGCTGACTATTGACATTCAACGTCGCTCCGCTCAGCACCGCCGTGAGCACCTTCGTGGTCTTCGGCCCTTCGTAATACGAAGCCAGCAACGGCGTCGACCCGATCTTCTGGTCCCTATAATAAACCGAACCGGATATCGAGTCGTAGTAGATCCCAATGTTCTGGTTCGAGTTTCGAGCCGTGACGTTGAACACGATCTGGGCATTTTCGAACCCGTTATCCAGACCCAAACCCGGAACCGAAAAGTCGTGGATGAAAAATCTGGGGCGATGGGGTCGTAAACTGAGCCAGAGTATAAACGTAATGATGCCAACAATGAGTAGCAAACTCAAGAAAATTGCGCAAATGAGCTTTGACATGCGCGTGGTTAGGCTCTCCTTGACGCGGTGCGCGTAATAGCGCGCGGTGTGGTGGCGCTTGATTGGGCGCTGCTCGGGCGTGTTGGTGTGCTGTACGGGCAAGTGGCTGGGACTGTACATTGTTTAGGATAAAAAATACAGAATTTTGTTGGTGGTAATGAACAGAACAAATTTGTGGGGATGTGTGTTTAAGTAGAGAATTATATAAAGGGAATATCTTGGTTGGGAGATTTTTGAAGAGGAAAGAAAAGAATAAAAAGATGGGGATGTTTTGTTTTCATTGAGTGGGACGATGAAGCAATCGATTTATTCTTATCTATTTATTTCAAAAAGTTGGTGTTTGAAAAAGAATGAGTTTTTGCTCAGTCCACATTAGTATGATATTGTTCACTTTAGGCCTAAACTCGCGTGACTTTGCTTTTTGGGCCTCATACCAATAAAGATAATTGTGACCTAAACCCGCATGGTTGTGCCTCATACTCAGTAGATAATTGTCCTCAATTATATATCATGGATCAATCTCTTCCCTAACCAATGTAGGACTTTGTTAGCACTCCTAACAACCAATTTATAAGGACAACAAAGATCTACTACTCTTATAGAGTTATACCAATTTATAAGGACAACGGAACTCCACATTAATATAATATTGTCTACTTTGGGCCTAAACTCGCATGACTTTGCTTTTGGTTTCACCCAAAATGGCTCATATCAATGGAGATAATTGTTTTCACTTATATATCATGGATCAATCTCTTCCCTAACCAATGTGGGACTTTGTTCGCGCTGCTAACAGAGTGCTCATGAGTTCAACTCCATATTAATTAAAATACTTTTGAAAAAAAAAAAAAAAAAAAAAAAAACTGATCAGTTTTGGAGGAATTATTGGAGATGGTTTTTTGATTGATGTTTGATAATTGATATTCTTTTCCTCCATCTGGGTTCTTGTATTTTTTTTTTTTTTAATCATGTGCAGTTGGTGGATGTTATGTTTAATAATCGAGTTATTATTTATTGCATATTCTATCATTGGGATCTTTAATTTATGTTAATTTTGATTCTTCATTTGTCTTAAAAGTATATCCGACTATGTTATGATCTTTACTTCCTGCTCCATATTGATATTTGATATCAAAATTTTAATTATGGAAATATCGATTTGGACAGATGTTTTTGTAAATTTAATTAAATTTTAAATTAAGTTATAAATTTTCATTAGTATCTATATCCATATTGGAACTTATATAGTTTTTTTTTTTAATATTTTACGAGTATTTATAAAAGATATCGGAAATATTCATTAATCCTTGGATACCTATATTGAACCCTATCCACAAATATATCGAGGGATATTTTCATCCTTGCGTGCTTCGGAGAAAAATATATAATTAATGAATAGATGTGTTTTCCATCCAGATCCAGATAAAATGATACAAAGTAAATGTAGGAGAAAAATATAATTAATGAATAGATGTGTTTTCCATCAAGATAAAATGATACAAAGTAAATGTTTACCATGATGAAATGAAAAATAATTGAGTGAATACGCACAAGTAAATCATTTGTGGTTGGCAATTCAAATTTTGTTTTATATGATCTAAATAGTAAATTTTGAAAATAGTTTTTTTTTTTTTTTTTTTTTTTTTTTTTTTTTTTTTTTTTATCCTGATTTAAAATTTTAAATTTTAAAATGCTAAATATAGTATTCTATGTTATAAATTTAATTTATTTTTGTTAGATTAAAATCTGTATAATATAATATATTATAAAATAATAATTATACAAAATTTATAACATAAAATATGTTCATAAATTAATTAATAATAGTTTATATTCAATATTTAGTACAACTAGTTCTATAATTTATAAAAAAAAAAATTAAAAACATTTGGAATAATTTATTAAATTGAGATCCAATTTCTAAATCAATAGGAAGAACCAATTTTAGACTTGATTAAAGATATCAAAACTAAAATTTGACATTTGAACGTACAAGAACTAAAATAGAATGAAACCTATAGTATATTGACTAAAATGATATTTTAACTTAAATATAATTTTTTTTTTTTTATCTCTTCATCTTCTTTTTCATTATACTATGAATAAATTGGTTCTTAAATTAAGTATTTTTTTAGTACAACAAAATAGGGTAGGTAAATTTGAACCTACAACCTCGAGGTAGTATATATCAGTTATTGTTAAACTAAGTTCACTTTTGACCTCTTAAAACTAAGTTAGGTATGTATTAGAAGTCAAAATTATGATGTTACAACCAAACTAATCTATGGTTAATATTTTTTATTTAGTTCCACAAATGTGGGATAGGGATTGGAACCTCGAACTTCAAAGGACATGAGTAGAAATAATAAGAGAGAAATAATAGGGAAATTGGAATAGATGACCCAAAATTCAATGTAGAATGACCAACCTCATATTCAGTTAGTTAACTCAAAACTACAAGTCTATTTTTAGTCAATTACTATATTTGAAGTTAGTGAGGTAAGTGTTGTTATATTTAGAGTTGTTAGTAAAGTAAGTGGCTAGTTTTGTGGAGTTAGTGGCTGTTTTTATAGGGTTAACTAAGCTATTTTAGCATTTAGAAAGTGTATTTAAGCTCAGATTTTATTGAATGAAAATGTAGTTGTATTCTTTATTTCTCTTCTCACTACAAGAAAACAGGACTATTGCAGAGGTTTTTTTGAGCTATAGCAACGGTTTTAAACTGCTGCAACACTTTTTGCAACGCTTGAGAAACCCCTGGCTAAGAGTGTTGTAAGGGATCTAGCAACACTTTTTAAAGTGCTGGAATGACTTCTCACAACCGTTGCAATAGCACCCATCCTATTGCAACATTTTTGAAATAAATAGCAACACTTTCTTATTTGTTTGGGCTTTAAATTTTTTAAAGAATTTTTTTTATTTGGGCTTTGTCAATTGTCCAACAAAAAATGAACACCCTATTGCAACACATTTTAAAATCGTAGCAAGAAAATCGTTGCAATACATATATTTTGCAACAGTTTTTTATTTGTTTCCAGAAATTGTTGCGATTTTATTAAATTTTGCAACACTTTCTAAATCGTTGTTAAAAATTGTCGCAATAGACTAATTTTCTTGTAGCGTCTCTCTTTGAAACAACGAACATTGATATCAAGAGCTAAATTCTTAAGGGGCATGTGAGTGAGAATTATTAAGATATCCGTTAGAGAAACTGAGTGATACACTTTTGAGAATTGAGTGAGATGGAGTCAAGATCGAGCAGTATTTCTTCACTGACTCCCCTAGTGTTTGATGGCGAAAACTACAAAGCATGGGCTATCAGAATGCAAGCCTACAGGGAGGCTTGTGATTATTGGGAAACAGTTGAGAGCGACAATAAGGTTGTTGCACTTCCCAATAATTCAAGAATCAACCAGATTAAGACTCACAATGAGCGGGTCACCAGGAAGGCAAAGGCTAGAGCTTGCCTATATGCAGTTGTGTCTTCATCCATATTCAACAGAATTATGGCCTTGAAGTCAGCAAAGGAGATCTGAGAGTTCCTCAAAGGTGAGTATGAAGAAGATAAGAGGATTAAGGGCATGAAAGTGTTAAACTTGGTAAGGGAATTCGAGAGAATGCAAATGAAGGATTCTAAGTCCATTAAAGAATACTCAGACAAGTTGATTGCGATTGCCGACAAGGCAAGAGCATTAGCAACTGATTTATCTGACAATAGATTGGTTCAAAAAATTATGGTTTCAGTGCGTGAGAGATATGAAGAAACCATTGCTTCCTTAGAAAATACTAAATACCTCTCTAAACTCAAATTGATAGAATTAGTAAGTGTTCTGCAAGCACAAAAGCAGAGGAGGTTGATGAGGCAAGAATGAAGCATTGAGGGGGCACTAAAAGTCAGAATGCAGCAGGGAGAAGGTGGAAGAGAGAAGAAGTGGAGAGGGAGAAAGGAAAGTGGCAACAGTGGCTCAGATTATGTTGTAAAGAATGATGGAAGTCCAGGTTCTAGCAAGGGCAGTGCATGCAAGCACTGTAGGAAGCATAATCATCCACATTTCATATGCTAGAGAAGGTTAGAGTTAAGTGCAGAAGGTGTCATTTAATGGGGCACATTGAGAGATTATGTAAGGGATCTCAACAACAAGAAGGAGCACATGTTGCAGTACAACAAGAAGGAGATCAACTCTTTGTGGCTACATGTTTCTCATCAGTCACTTAATGTGACAGTTGGTTGGTTGATAGTGGGTGTACCAATCACATGACAAGTGACAAGGAGTTATTCAAGAACCTTGACAAGTCACTCAAGTCAAAGGTGAAGATAGGAAATGGTGAGTATCTAGAAGTGAAGGGGAAGGGCACAGTGTCAATAGAGAACTGTGCAGGAACCAAGTTGATTACTGAAGTGCTCCTAGTTCCTAAGATTGATCAAAACTTGTTAAGTGTTGGTCAACTAGGAGAAAAGAGATTCAAAGTGTTATTTGAAGAAGGAAAATGTCTTATTTTCTATTCGAGTGAGAATAAGTTGTTCAAAATAAAGATGCATCACAAAAGCTTCTTATTGGATCCACTCGAGAAGGAACAAATAGCTTTCAGGTGTCAAATGAGTAACACTAAGCTATGGCACAAAAGGTTGAGGCATGTTCATCAGAAGGGGTTGCAGTATTTGTTGAAGAATGAGATGGCAGTTGGAGTGCCAGTTCTGGAGAAGCAGAAAACAAACTGCAAAGTTTGTTTGACAGGGAAGCAAGCAAGACTGTCATTCAAGAAGTCAATTTGAAATGCACCAGAGAAGTTGCAGCTCATCCACACTAACTTGTGTGGACCTCAACCAACTATTTCACTCAATGGTAACAGGTATTTCATTATCTTTATTGATGATTATACCAGAATGTGTTGAATTTACTTCATGAAGCATAAGTCTGAAGTTGTTGAATTGTTTTTGAAGTTTAAAAGATGGGTTGACAATTAGAGTGGTTGCCAGATTCAGGTGGTGAGGTTTGATAACGGGACTGAATACACGTCACAAAGGTTCAATTTCTTCTGTGAAGAAGCTGGAATAGAGCATTAGTTCACTGCTCCATATGCTCCACAACAAAGCGGAGTTAGTGAGAAGAAGAACAGGAGTATTATGGAGATGACAAGATGCATGTTGCATGAGAAGAACTTGTCAAAGGAGTTTTGGGCTGAAGCAACAAACACATCAAATTATTTTATTGAATATACATACAAGGGTATTGGAGAAGAAGACACCCTATAAAGTTTGGTTTTATGCTAAACCAAAACTGAAAAATTTGAAGGTGTTTAGTTGTTTGTGTTTTTCTCATGTTCTACACGTGAACAGAGACAAGTTGAGTGAAAAGGCAAAACCAAGAATCTTTGTAGGCTACACCATGATTTCCAAAGCGTACAAGATCTATCAACCTCACAAAAAGAAGATGATGATTAGTAGGTTTGTTCAATTATTGGAGAATGAGAAGTGGGACTCGACAAAAGAAGCAGATTTGAAGCAACAAGAAGTTTCTCTCGATCCTGATGAACTGGTCGATTATGCACTAGTTAATGGGACTAGACTGCTAAGTGAGGTATATAAGAGAAGTAGTGTAGTTGTGTTAGAAGCAAGCTAGGTGTTTGCAGCATTTGAGTTAGGAAGAGTATGTTAGTTAACTCAAAAGCTACAAGTCTATTTTTAGTCAATTGCTATATTTGAAGTTAGTGGGTGTAAGTGTTGATATATTTAGAGTTAGTGGAGTAAGTGGCTAGTTTTGTGGAGTTAGAGTTAGTGGAGTTAGTGGCTGTTTTTATGGAGTTAACTAAGCTATTTTATCATTTAGAAAGTGTATTGAAGCTCAAATTTTATTGAATGAAAATGTAGTTGTATTCCTCATTTCTCTTCTCTCTTTGAAACAACACTGACGAAAAAATGATCAACGGTGTTTTAGGAGGGCCTCAATTTACACGTCTTTCTTCCCAATATTCTACCCCTACGCTCGCTCCGCCTTTGGATTTCGCCTCTCTAACGGGAAGTGTATTTGGATTCACCTTTTTTAAAAATCCATATAACATAACTGTATATTAAGTTGTTGATTCACCTTTTTTTAAATACTTGAAATTCACTCAATACTTTTACTTAAACAACGGTTGGAACAGTCCGTCCCAGTAGAACACAACTTGATTAGTAAAAAGAATCGTAACACAAAATATAAAAATTCGAAGGCTAAATGCAAGCAGTGGTAGTAATCCACTTCTAAGGAAAGCAAAGAAAACCCAATAATTACAAATTTGGAAAGAAAAATGAACATTAAACCTCGAGAAGTAGTGGAGATCGACATTGTACCCACAAATCGTTATTCGTCGTTTGAGATGGACTTCAATGAAGAATGGAATTACGAATTTGGAGAGGAAAAAGAAAAGGTGTATTTTGTTGAAAGTAAAAACCAAAAGGGTAATGGAGAAACCTCACATGTGGTAAGGGGAATGAAGAAGACGTTTGGGGAGAAGAATTTTCAATTAATAGCAATGTGTTTGTATGCATATGTTAATAATTGTTATAACTATCAAATTGACGGTGTAGACTTAGGAAGTTGTTTAGTTTCGTTCATCAAATCTTAGATTTATTGCATTGAATTTACACTAACATTTGCGCTATAATTGCTAATAGCTATCAAATTGACAATGTAGACTCATGATACGATTCAATTTGCATGAAGCTTATTTTTATTATTTATACATTAGAATTTCTGATGAATGATTATGGAAGCTTATTTTTCTAAAAAATATAGGTATTTGTGGTCCACAAACCCCTATTGTTATCAGTTTCGATTTTCAAAAGTTTTTTTCCAGAATTCGAAAAATTAAAGTCGTTTATTTTCATCAAATCTTAGATTTTGCATTGAAATTAAATTAACATGTTTTATTAGCCTAATTTTATATATTCTTGCAATTCAAACAGATTTCTATGTCGGGATTGTTTTGATTCCGCTACTTTTTTAAATTTAACAGAAATACCCCATAGTTACAAGATTTTGTTTATCCAGATATATTTTAGTCTGATCCATTATTTAAAATTAATCGTGATGATCTAATCTTTTGGTTGTCCATTTTTCAAAATCGCTATTTAAATTTAGGGTTGGTTGCACAAATAACAATCAAGCTCAAACTAATTGTAAATTTAGCAAATTTTAAAATATTTTGTAAATATGGCAAAAAAAAAAATCGTTCCTATTACTGATAGACTTTATCATATGACTGATAGACTATTATGACTGACAAAAATCTATAACAAGTTGAGGTGATCAGCGATAGACTTCTATCGACCATAAGATATCAACGATAGAAATTGCCATATCCGCAAAATTTTAAAAAATATGCTATATTTTTAATTATTTTATTCTAAATTCACATGTTACAATTTCCTTTAAATTTAATCAATACAAAAAGAAGAAGAAAAAAAAAAAAAAAAAGCACCAAACATGAATAATGGGCTCTTGTTTCCCACTGCATGAGTTCGTTGACTCTACTATAGATTTGTTAAATGGGCTCTTGTTTGGCTGATTGGGCCATTATTGAGTACATCTGTTCGTAATTTTTTTTTTTAATTTCATAAATGCGCTCCTATTTTTAAAAATTATTTATTTATTTTATATTTTATGTTTAGATTGTCACGTACATTTGAATTAGTTAAATTATTTTTATATTGTTCGTTAATTTGGATTTCTTTAAGGATGATTATCATTATTGAACTATTTAAAAAATAATAATAATATAATAATTGTTTTTTTCATGTGCTTTCATTTGAAAGTCATGATTATGTTTGAGTCAACCTTTTTTTTCATCCAACATCATAGGTTTATATCTTAAAATATTTCGCCAAAGTGAGCATAGCTCTGACATATGTATGACTTGATGATTAAGAAGTCTATGGTTCGGAACCCCCCACCCCAATGTACTAAAAAAAAACATATCTTAAAATATTTCAACTTATATACTTCATTTATATATTATAATTCAACATATATATTTTATTTTTCTTTAATTATTTTTATTTCATGATTCAACTTTAAATTTAAATTATATATCTCTATTATATAAAGTATATCTCACATTTATGAATTTTGAATATGGAATAAAACAAGAATATAATCATATTATTAAATATACGTCACGTTTATATCATATAAATTTGGAATGAAACAAATATACAAAAACTCTAACATAGAAATTCTCTCTCTTCCCTCACCCTCCCTCACGCACATTGTCCCGCTACAAAGCAGTGTGGAATCGCCACCGCCGTCGAAATCAAAAGTGTTGTGGAGAAAAAACATACAAATTTATTGTCATCATCGTCCCTCGCCATCCGAAATCAGAAGCTACGACCCATGCGTTTCCTCTTCCTTCGACGCAGAACTCGTTGACGACGCGACTTAACTCCACAAATGAACCCAGATTTGAAACTTCCGACGACAACGAAGCTTCCTTGAAGAACCAAGATCTGCATCGACGGAAGAAGGTGGAGGAGTCAACGTCGACACCATCGCGAACCCCAACGAGAGCAAAGACAATGCATTGTAACAATGAAAATCCATATATACCGTAGATTCTAGACATTTTATGTAATATGGGTCTACAAATTGTTCATCTATGTAAAGAACTCTATTTATATATGGGTGCATTTGGCTCATCTATTTTTTTTTTATTTTTTTTAAGGGGTGAAGTGTGTGTGGACCTAGGATCTTATAGTCACTAGTTCATGCATCATACCAATTGAGTTATGCTCTTGTTGGTTCTACCATTGTGAAATTAAAGGGAAATATTTTCAAATTTCCATTTTGAGGGGTCCGTTTTGAAAAAAGTTTAAACTCTTTTTTTATTTAAAAAATGGTCAAAATCGAAATCCAATTTTACAATGTTGTCGGGTTTGAAAAGTATTTTAGTCCACGACATCGTTTCAGATTCTAGTGTTTGAGCATTTTTCAAATAAAAAAAGAGTTTGACATTTTTTCAAAACTGTCAATTAAAGATAGATATTCCTCTTGTTATCCGGAAGTTAAATGGACAATTGTTTACTCTCAATCACAAATTTTTTAAACTTCTATAAACTCGATCATTTTGATAAAAACAAGGGTCCATAGCTCAGTGGTAGAGCATTTGACTGCAGATCAAGAGGTCATCGGTTCGAACCTGATTGGGCCTTGTAATTTTTACGGTTCAATCCCGCCTTCATTTAAAATACAAAAACAAATTTCTAGCGACACACTCAAATTTGTATAAAAAGTTAAATATGAGCCATCCTAGTTACAAGCCAAGACGCCAAGCTATAGTCTATTTGAGGGAATCTATACCTTTTGAGGTTTATTTCCCAACATAGATCAAAGGAGCAATCCATAATAGAAGAATACATAAGGTTAACTCTACCTTAGCCTATGATTTCCAAAGTTGACTCCGAGAGGAAGAATAATAATAATACAAGCAGACATTTCGTTTATATCCATATATATATACCATTCTAAACATTACTATAAAATCAAAACTATATATATTACCACTTTCAACAACAACAAAAAAAAAAAAAAAAAAAAAAAAATCAAAAAAAAATCAAAAAAAAAAAAAAAAAAAAATCAAAAAATCAAAAAATCTATATTACTATCCCTTAAAAAGTATGACCATAGACCTATTATACCTTTACGTTCATATGACATATTAAAATCTAAAGGGTGTAGTTCAAGTGAGAGGGGAAAAGGCAAATGATGGATATTCCCCTTGCATTCACTTTCAATCAAAGTATTTTGTGTTGGCTTCAATATCAAGTATCACAACACACCACAAAAGGAGTTCAATGTGGTACCATTTCAACCGACCATAATCGAAAGCTGGGTTCGGTGAGATCATTCATTTTTGGGTTCGGTAAGTTGACATTCCACGAAATTCTCTAGGCTTTGCTTTTGGTTTCAACCTCATACCATTGGAGATAATTGTCCCATTTTTTAATTTTATTTCATTTTAGTCTCTAACTATGTTTATTTCAGCTTTAAAAATAATTGATGGGTCAAAGCAAGTATGGGTCTGGCACATGTATGTGTTGACGACCAAGAGGTCTGTGGTTCGAATCCTCCACCCCAATGTACTCAAAAAAATAAAAATAAAATAATCGACGTGGTCTTTGGTGTTATTTATGTTGTTTATTGTTTGATGAATGATAATTGTATGTGTTATGGGTATTTGTGTTGTTTATTGTTTGATGAATGGGATAATTGTATGTGTTAGGGGTGAAATCAGCTTAGGCCCATGGAGTTGGGTCCATCATGCTCACGCTTCATGATTAGTACCTCATCCAGATGACCAACTCCTTAGTTCGGCCAACCCACAGCTCCTCAGCTCGTCCTCCTTATCATTAGCACTTTCGCTTGGGCATGTAGACGTCTCTCGGAAGAGCTCACTTTGACCTCCAAGAAGCCCACGAGATGACGTCAGCAATGTTATACCCTCATACCTCAGCCGTTGACGTCAATGATGTCATCCAGTCACGTCATCCAGTCACTTTCGTAGCATTGCCCACGACACCCAAAGTGCCCACCAAAACGTCGCGTCGCCAAGACGCGACCTAGACCAGAGGGTTGACTAAGGTCGACTACCAAATATGGTCACATGCCCACTAACCTCTTAATGGTAATTTTCGAGCACTTGATGGGTACACCCTGACGCCATTCAATCACTTTAATGTCGTGTCACCACAGGCGTACGATATTGATGCCACGACCAATACATTATCATCTATAAATATGAAGACACCCCCTTCATGTAAGGTACGCAACATTTGCTACTCCACTTGAGCTCGACTTCTTACGACCTTCCGACTGACTTAAGTATTGGAGCGTGTTGGGCCGAACTCCACACCGGTGCAAGTTTCTCTCTGATTTTCTCCGCAGGATTGCTCGATCACATAATTGTTCATTCGAGGCGGACTGGAAGAGGAAGAATTTTGATTCTTGCATAACTACATATGGGTTGGCTGATGATGAGTTTGGGTGAGGGTGAGCATATATTAGGCGACAAGATCATAGCAAATACCAAAATAAACATTTTTTTAAAAATATTTAAAAAATAAAATAGACAAATTGAAAGTTTAAGAACAAAAATTAATTACATTTTGAATGTACACAAACCCAAAAATGAATTTGATTATCTTTATAAATCAATTTTCAATGATAATATATTGTTAAGAATTATATATGGAATTGTTTTTTTTTTATTATTTAAAAAATTGATTATTATTATTTTTTTACTATTTTATTTTATGTCAGTATAACTCAAGTGAGATAATGTATAAACCAAAAGGTTATAGATTCAAATTCTAATCTTTTTGTCAAAAAAAATAAATAAATAAATAAATGTCCACCTTATAAAAAACTTGAAAAAATTGTACGACTGACTCCCTATTTTGGCTCGTTTGTCAAATTGGCCCGGATCTGAAAAATAAGTCAAATTGACCTGACACCATCATTCTTTTTATATTATTTTCTAGTTCGGGCGCGGGCTGGTCTCGCTCTAGCTGCAAGTGCGGGCTGGTCTTGCTCTAGAGCAAGACCAGTCTGCGTCCGCAACTAGAGCTAGAAAATAATATTAAAAAAAATGATGATGTCAGTCGAAGGTCAGTTTGCCTTTTTTTTAGATCTAGATCATTTTGATAATTCGCCCAAAATACGAGGTCAATTGTACAAATCTCCCAAAGAACTTCTCTTTTAGTATTTTTTTTAAAAAATGATGATGTCAGTCGAAGGTCAGTTTGCCTTTTTTTTAGATCTAGATCATTTTGATAATTCGCCCAAAATACGAGGTCAATTGTACAAATCTCCCAAAGAACTTCTCTTTTAGTATTTTTTTTTTTAGTTCATCTCTAATAACATTGATGCAATTTTGAAGGTTTAACTTAATATTTTCACCATTGAACATAAAAGGAGATTAAAAAATACATACTTTAACTTTTTTTTATCTAAATCATTTGCTTGTTCAATTCCAGATAGAAGATAGAGTTGATTTCAAGAATGGTCTTTTCAGATAAAGAAAAGTTTTCAAATATATAGTAAAATTAACTATATATTTTATCATCTTAAAGCATTCAATATCAAATAATAGAGTTGAATTATATTAATAGAACAATTGCTTCAAATCCTTGTATTATCATTTCTTTCTTGATTTCTAATCCCAAAATCAATATAACTCACACCTTATCCAAATGACTCCAAAAGTCAAATTATTCAAATAACTTAAATAATTCAATGAAAGTTAAAGAAAATTAGGGTTTACGACGTCGTAAGATCCCAAATACAAGAGAAAAGTGGAATGAATCTCCATGACATGCGGCTTGATTTCATACTTTTCTCATCATGTGCTTCTCCAGAATTTTAATGTTGCATGAACATTACTCTAAAATATTACAAATTAGACAGCTTTCAAATTATATGGGAATTCCTCTGTAATCCTATAAATATTATTTGACTTTTTTTGCCTCTCTTATTATTTTTGCACCATTTCTTAAGCAAATGTGTTACATATTATTCTCTTTTCTTGAGTTGTTTGGCTGTTTTGTATTAGTCTTAGAATTGTGGTTATCACGTTGTAGTTAGGGGCTAATTAATCATAGTTTACAACGAAACTCTCAATGTTTTCCTCGTTAGAAAAAATATCAATCTAGGGATGTCCCCCGACGGAGACGGAGATGGAGATGGCTTCCTCATCCCAAACCCCACTCCCATTTCATTTTCCGTCCCCACAAAATTCTTTTTTAAATTCACAAAATTTAAAATTTTGTAGGGATGGAATTCTTCGTTTATTATTTTTTTGAAAAAAAATATCAATTAAATAATTAATTCTCTATGAAAAAGCTTCATTTTTCTCGTGGAGAATCCTCATAATAGAAACAAAATTTGTCATATTAGAGTTCAACTTTTCAATACCATTCAAATATCAATATATCTATTTATAGATAGAGTTCAACTCTTCAATACCGTTCATTTGAAGCTCTTTTGGGTCTGTATTTACACTACAAGAAAATTAGTCTATTGTGACAATAATTTTACAACGATTTAGAAAGTGCTGCAAAATTTAATAAAATCGCAACAATTTCTGGATATAAATTTAAAGCCCAAGCAAATAAGAAAGTGTTGCAATACGATGAGTGCTATTGCAACCGTTGTGAGAAATCATTCCAACAGTTTAAAAAGTGTTGCCAGATCCCTTACAACACTGGTTTAGCCAGGGGTTTCTCATTTGCAGCAGTTTAAAACCGCTGCTATAGCTCAAAAAAACCTCTGCAGTAGCCATGTTTTCTTGTAGTGTTACTTTTGGTTTCACCCAAAACAATAAGCTTTCTACTAATGGAGAATGTTGTCTCTCCTTATATACCGCTGATATTCCTCTCTTCTAACTAACGTGGGACTTTGGTCACACTGCCCACCATAATAAAACCTTGAATTTAAATAATAAAAAAATGCATAATCACAAATGGTTCAAAGTTAGAAAAATTGAGTAACAGAAAGACAAAGCTAACAACACAGAGAAACTGAGCAAGGCCAGAAAACAAAGCTAACAAGTCATAGAAAAGCTAGAAATTAATAGATAGAAAAATAGTTAACAACAACATAAAAAAAAAAAAAAAAAAAAGAAGGCTATAAACAATCATAGAGAAACTAAGGGTAAAACAAAGCTGACAAACCTTAACGGAAACAAAGCAAAAGCAAGAAAAAGAGACCGAGGTACATAAAACCTAACATCAAAATTAAGAGTTGTACAGATGACCCTCCTCTCGAGAGACGTAAAGTTTTTTTGACATTCGTTTCAAAATTTATGTTTTTTGACTTTTTCTCGTGATAAGCAAGTGTCATCCCCCTATGAAAAGTCTATCATTTGCTTAGCACAAGGCACTATAGTTGTCTCCTCGTAAGCATGCTCAATGAAGAGCACTACAGACTTTGTGCACTTGTTTATCACGAGAGAGAAGGTAAAAAAATATAAGTTTTCAAAAATTGGGCTATAAAATCTTACGGACCCTGAAGGGATGGTCATCTGTACAAATACCCCATCAAAACTATTAGAGAAAAAAAAAAAAAATATATATATATATATATATTGTGGGGCGTTTGACCCAAAGAGTTGGGAGAGTTGGAATTGTCTGGAGAGTTCTGAGATATGTGTTTGAGGCAAGGAGTTGTGGAGAGTATACTATCCAAGTCAAAGATAGATAAAGTCTTATAATGCATTTCTACCGAATTTGTCTGCACTTACTTTTGAACCAAAAAAAAAAAAAAAAAAACCATGAAATCCGTTTTTAATTTTTTTTTTTCCTGTACTCAAAAAAAAAAATTCCACACTAAATTGGTATAACAAGAAGAGTGATTACATGTCAAATAAATTTTGGCATTCATATCTTCAATTATTATTATTATTTTTTTTTTTTTGTGCAAAGGGAGGCATTATTTGAACAATTAGCCACATAATTTAAACAGGGATATAACAAAAGCTCATGTCTAATTAACTAGTTTTCTTAATTAATTGTGTTTTTTTAAATAGTTATATTCAAAGTCAAACCGAATTGTTGCAAGCAAAGCGATTCCTCTCTTGGGGAAGTTTATCAAATAAAAGTCAAACTACAAGTTGGACATCCAAGGATTGACCTTAGAGAATTCAATTTATTGTTTTTTTTAAGTACATCAAATATGAAGATATGGTTTTCGACTTCATGGGAGTAGTACATATCAATTGACATATTTTCTTTGACAACATGTGGGGTAGGAGATTGAATCTATGACCTCGTGATCACTAGTTCATACATCATATTAGTTGAGTTATGTTCATGTTGGCCAGATGTCAATTATCGTTGATCTATGCACTTTGACAATTTAATTTATTGTTGTTATGGATAAAAATGAGCGAACCAAAATCCATACAAAGGATCAGAATCAAATTAGAGTTTCATCGACCCAAGGGTTGAGGTCGAGGTCGACTCCCCTCAAATACCAAAGTCCAAGTCCCCATTCAGGAACCCTGGACCGAACTCATGTGGGCCCAAAAGCCCACACGAACAAGATCGTTCATACGTTGGCGATCGACACATCCAACTCATTCTCCTATGTCAAATCTAGGAGGAAAAAAAAAAGACTACCAAATCACTATGAATATCACCTCACAACAAAGAGATAAGTAAGTTCATTCTAGTCTACAAACTCCCTAAAAACTTGCTACACTCTGATACAGACTTAAGCGTCAGAGCCGACGTGACAGACATCACGCTGGTATTTTCTCATTCTTTGTTTTGCAAGTCACCTCTTTTTTCGATTTACAAATTCTACCGTTGAAGTCATGTGAAGGTCAAACGACTTTTCCTGTCCAAATTTCGGCATCAACAACTGTTATAACTACATACATATCGACTTTTAATTAGTTATATATAGTATTCATTATTGTCAACTTGAACATATCGTTCAACTGGTTAAAATATATATTTTCGACTAATAAGTCAAGAGAAGTTCAAAATCCCCTCATCCAACTTGTGGTTGAAATAAAAAAAAAAAATCATTATTCAACCCATACACAATATATTATTCAATCATTTTGTAATCATATTTAGCAGAATATTTAATATTAAATTTAGACCAACTGTGTTTTGATGAAGCATATAAAACAAGTTTAATAAATATTTATTTTAATGTTAATTTTTATTAGGAACCATGCTACTTCTTTTACAAAAAATAGTAATTAAGCAATTTAATATATCAATATTTACATATCCAGTTATAAATAATACATTTGATTAATTATTGAAATCAACATGATATAACCGAGTTGAATTTATTAATTATTACAAATTATTAAATCGTCTTTTACTATTTTGTATTATTCAAAAAAAACTATGAGAATAAATTGAATAATTACTATTTATAGAAAGTTAATTCCATCTATTTTAAAAAATATGGTAAATGATGAATTTTGAAAGGACTATTTAGAAGATTCTAAAATGATGTTGTTTTCTAACTACAAAATAATAAATGTATGATCAAATCGAGCATAGCTCTATTGACATAAAATTGAGTTAAATTGACATAAAGTTGTGAGAGGTCAAGAATTTAATTTATCATCTGCAATAATTAAATATATATATATATATATATATATATATATATTTATATTTAAGCTTAATATAAATGTGAGTGAAATAAAGTGAAAAAAAAAGTGAGTGAAATGAAGTGGAAAAAAAAAAGAAGAAGAAAATTGTCCAAATCAAAGAAATTAAAAGAGAAAAAAGCATTAAAAGCCCAATAGTTTTTTTTTCAAAGGAAAAGCCAAAAAGTTTTTGTAGTTTTCAATATATAGTTTCAAATTCTAGCTGGAATTTACTATCATAACTCTAATTTTTTTTTATTATTATTATCAAAAAAAAAAAAAAAAAAAAATACTCATCAAGTATGCTTTCCAAAAATATCCCACAACGAAATTTCGCATACGTTTATTGTCCACTTTGAACCTAAACTTTTATGGTTTTACTTTTGGTTTCAAACAAAAGTCCTCATATTAATGAAGATAATTGTTTTCGCTTATATACCATGGATCAATCCATTTTCAAACCAATGTGAGACTTTGTTAGCACTCCTAACACTGACTATGAAAAACGTTTCAAAAATATCTCTGAACTATGAAAAATGTTTAAAAAATACCTTTAATATTACAACACACGAAATTCTGATGTGAATGGTTAAATTCTAGCTTGTACTCATGTGTGACATGAAAAAAATGAAAATATAGACGTTTGAAGGGTTAAAAAAATCATGAAAATATACTCATTTGTTCTATCAACTCCCAATTTTGCTCTAGTTTTGTTCTATTCCCTCATATTTTGAATCGATAAAATAGAATTTTCATGATTTTAATTTAACATTCGATCATTCATTTCCAAAATGTCTATTAATTTGAACCCTACTTCGATCAGTAATACAAATGTGAAATATGTAGATTTTTTTTTTAGTGAGGGGATTCGAACCACAGACCTCTTGGTCGTCAACTCATGCATATGCCCGTTGAGCCATGCTCGCTTTGGCATGAAATATGTAGATTTAAACATCCAACTTCAATCAAATAATTTAAATAATGGAAGTTTAGCAAATATGTGGTTGGTCTTGAATCTTGATTAATGGCAGCCAATTGGATGCGATCTCTCACATTTGCAAGCCACTACCCACTTAATAAAACTTAGTTTAATCACGCAACCATTTCCTATCACCATCCTCACCATTATATATTTTAATCTTTATATTAAATAAATCCATCTCATTAACATTAAACAATGTCATATCGTTAAAACAAAACAAATTAATTAGTAACTTAATTGAATTTGAATTTAATTAATACCCAATTTAATCTCGTTTGATATTAAATTATTAATGCATCTATAAATATATGCAAATTAGAGAATGAAAAATCCCAAATTCGGCAGTTTCTTTGTTCGACGACACACTCACATTTGTTCTTTGTCTCTTTCACTTTCATTTTCTTTTCTTTTTCTTTTTCTTTTTCTTTTTCGCCATTTCTGTCAATTTCTCCAGAATTTTCAGCTTTGTCCAGAAAAAAAAAATCTGTTTCAGGTCAGTTACTTTCTTTCTGGGTAATTTTGCAATGAAATAGTTTATAAACAAAGTGGATTTGTTTTTTTTTTTTTTTTTTTTTTTTAATTTTGTTTTCTGTTGTAGCTTCAAGATTAACAAAAGAAAGTTTTTTTTCTTGAGGTCTGTGAAAAAGAGATTAATATAATATTTCACAACTAATAATTAGTTTTTTATTTTTATATCACGGGATTTGTTAGTTTGTTTTCTACCCAGAAACTAATATTCATATATAAATAAATAATTGCTGACATATTTGAAATACCCATCTTTTATTTGTTTCTTTGAAGCTTCGTGGGTCGTCTCCAATTGCTCAAGAACAACAAAATCTCTCTCCAGATGGAAATTCCCAAATTGGTGAGTGATTTCTTCCTTCATTGATTTTCCTCTGTTTTCTCCTCTGATTTTTCTTTCAATTTCGTTACAGAATTCGTCATCTCCCCAGGAAGTTAATAAATTGGAAGAAACAAAAAATCCCCAGAAAATTTCAGTCTGCAGTCAACAAAACGGTGTGCATTACACTACAAATTCAGATAGCTTCGTAATTGATATGAATGCCTTCTCCAATGGCGGAACTAAAGAAAAAGTAAGCTTTTTTTTTTTTTTTTTTTTTTTTCATTTGTTGATTTTTAATTTCCTGGAATGAATTAAAGTTGCAGAGAAATTTATCCCGAAAAGGGTTTCAGCGTGGCGGCGACAAGATGATTGCTAGCAATTCCTCTCCTATTGATAGAGATTCATCATCTCCAACAGGTAACATCATCATCTTTAATAAAAATAAAAGTTCAAAAATATTAATTTTGTTTTTATTTTCATTTTTGGTCTAATGTTTAGTGACAGTCTCATTAATAATACTATACTATATATTAAATTGAATTGGCAGCACCAAACATTGAAATAAAACTAATATTAAATTAAAAGAATTCATATGTGCTCCAGTAGTGGGTTTGAGCCAACCTGTATTATGAAATCAAAATGGGTGATTTTGAATAATATTTTTTTTTTGTTTATATATTTGCATTTAATGTGCACGTTTGGTGGGGATTTTTTGTTGGTTGGTGTAGCTAATTTTTCTCATATTATCGAGATTCCCGGGAAATTTTCAGAGAAATTTTCTGGGATTTTTATTTGAATTGAATGTCAGTTACAAATTTCTGACTCTTTTAAACTCAGAATATTTCCACTTGTTTGAATAATTCAATTTGAATTTGGAAAATATTGGGTCTCTTTGTTAGTGTCACATGGCTGTGTAATTGATTTTTGATTCAAAATTGTGGTGTTTTCAGTGATTGCTGCAGTTCGAGCTACCATGGCGGACAAAGCAGGAGCGGTGACCGCGGTGGCTGACCATTTGGGCGTTCCACAAGTTCATCATCAGATCACTATAACCACCGGCAACACGGCTGCTGTGCCGGTGCCGGTTGAACGATCTATTCTTAGAAGAAACAGTTTCAAAAGGCCTCCTTCCTGGCTTTTGGACCCCAAGAAAGTTCTTCTCTTCTTTGCAACTGTGTAAGTTGAAAATTACCTCTCCAACTACAAACCCACGTAATTGGTGTCTTATCTACTTAATTATGGTCTCTAAATGGTGTTTGTTTTGTTGCAGGTCGTGCATGGGAAGTATGTTGCTGATATACTTCACTCTCGCCATCGGAAAACCCAACTCCGGCGAACCGGGATTTGATTAATGGCCGGAAAAGTAAGAACTACTACAATAATAACACAACACAGATATGAAGATGGTGTGGAATGAGATGTTTGTACAAAGAGATAGAGCAGGTTTTCTCATGGCCTCTAGTAGCACTCGGATGCAGCACTTTACTTTTACATTAGTTTAGGAAAGGAAGAAAGTGACAGAATAGAATGTGACAAAGGAATGGAATCTTTCCCTTTTCTTTTTGTTTTCTTTTGTAACCAAAAATTGACAGGTGAAAGAGTTCAGATCAGAAAAGTGTTTGGGGATTTCTCCTCTGATAGATTAGTAGTGGAGGGTTGAGTGGTGACTGATGTGGTCACTCTTCAATTGTTTATAAGTCTGCAACTTTTCGACCAAATTTCCTTTGTATTCAAATTCTGTGGCTTCCATGTGAGCAGCAGCAAGAATGGGCTCAATGCATGCACACTTTAAGACTTTCCAACAGTGTTTCTATATGATTCCTATTTAAGGATGTGGTTTTGTTTTCTAATCTGATAAGAAAAGGGAGTAATAAAGAATATATATTATTATACCACTGGCATTTAATCAACTGTTTCAAGTAAAGCAAGTAGGAGGATGAACTAAGTTTGAAAATGGAAAGTGATTGCAGACCATGTTTGGGAAATGAAAGAAATGCATTCAAAAAAGGTAGTAAAGTTCTATAGTTCAACAAGAATGGAAAATTCACTGTGCTGAGCAGTGTTTTAAAAGGCGTACGACACCATACGTGCACCTTCCTATTCGACTCCGTATCGAACCCAACCAGTCAGCCGTCGTAGCGAGTCATAACAAATTCGAGGCATCCCAACTAATCTTAAAGGTTTTTTACTGGTGCTGAGGCTTATTATAGGAACTGTGAAGGTAAAAATAGATCATGATAGCATCCAAAAATGTAACTTTCTCACATGCTCTTGTCAAGTAATTAACTTTCTCACTAGCTTATAAGTCCCACGCCCACAGAATGGATATAGGAACTTTTACTTTCAATTGTTGAGACCAAGTAGTAATTGTACAAGTTGTAGGTTTGCTCTTATTTACACACTGGATTATGATCATCAGCAATACTATACTTCAGTATAAATAAATTTCAGACACCTGTTTTGGCCTAGTCTATGTCGAGGCTAACAAGATCAGCGACATCTTGTTGAGCATTGATACTATCTTGCCTTCATACTTAGCTTTAGGGCATGTTTGGAATGATTTTCCAAGTGTTTTTAAGCACTTAGAAAGTTATTCCAAACAGGTTCTTAATGTCTCTAGTAGCGCTTTGATATTCTTGGCATCGAACACTTGTGTTTTCTATCATGGTAAAGCCTCAATATGACAGCAGCAGTTTCTTCTATGGCCTTCCCTGTCACCTCTGCAAGCCAAACAGATAAAACTACAGTCAATAATCAATATGCAGCAACAATAAATGGAAGAACATATTCTGTGTTTTGATCAACTGAATACCTATCACAGGCCATGAGGGATTTTGAGCAAAAATCTTTCCAGCAAAATCCAGCTCCCCTCTTACAAAATCCATTTCTGAATAGGTACTTCTCATTTCTAAACTAAATCCCAGACTCTTGGCTCTTGCTCTTCTTATTGTTTGCAACACAAACGGATTTATAGTCAGACCAAACACCTTTTCAGGGTCTGCCTCGAACAGGGTCTTCGGGAGTTCGATCCCCATTACGATCGGCATATTAGCCACTTTGTAACCCTTTTGTGCAAGATAAATGGACAATGGTGTCTTCCCAGTTCGAGAAACACCAGCAAGAACAATGTCAGCTTTCTTCAAGTTTTGAGGCAATGCACCATCGTCTTGTTTGATTGTGAACTCAATCGCTTCTACCCGACGAAAGTACTCATCAGAAAGAGGGAGATTAGTGCCGAAAGCCCCACGAGGAAGACCGGAGGGCGAGACACCTAGATGAGATGCAACAGCTTCTGTAAGTGGCCCCAATATGTCATTGGATTGTATGCCCCAATATTTGCAAGCTTGCTTGGCAGATTCAGCCATGAATGGATCAGCTAAAGTATAAACAACCATCGCACCCTCTTTGGCTGCTTGTTTTACTATCTCCCGTAATCGCTCTACATCATCAATCTGCCATGTGTGTGTGTTTTGTTTGTAACAGTAAACAATCAGAACAAATTCAAAAGACGTTGTCTCATCTCATTCCTTATCAGCTTCCTACAAACAGTAAATCTCTACAAAAACAAGCAAGAATTGCAATAAAGAAAACCAGAATTACCCCAGAAAACAAATGGGTGCTAACAGGGCAAACACGGTCGACTAAACAATGAGTGAACTGGCCCAAGGCGGCGGTGACGGAATGCTCCACCGTCCATCCAGTGCCATCGGAGACCATGTAAATCGACTTCCCAGTAGTCCTCTCGACGTCGTCATCGCCGCCCCTAAAGGAAGGCTCCGGCGAGGCTCTGTCAGTGGGCGAATCAGGAGATCGCTGGACGAGGGGGTGAGCAGTCCGATCAGTCTGGCGCTCTAATTTGTGGCCCGATCGCAAGGCGCGAGCCCTAGACCAGCGGTTCAATTGGGGGCTGGGCTTGGGTTTTCGAACCTGTGGATCGGATTGATTGTTGATGAGAGAATTTGGGGAATTGGACCAGCTGAAGGTGGAACTGGAAGAAGCCATTGAATTTAATTGATGGATAAATCAGCGGAGATTGAAGACGAATTCAAGGAAAACTTCCACCTGCAACTACAACACATTGTGACTTCTTACCCTCAAAATATCTTCCATCTTTCTTCTCTCACAAAAATATCTTCAATCTCCTAAACACAACTAAACAAAAATAGACACGAGCATAGCTCAACTGCTATGATGTATGTATTACAAGTCATAAGTCTCAAGTTCAAATCCTCTCATCATATATTGTCGAAAAAAAAACTAAACAAAAATACTAAAAAGAGTTTGGCACGGTGTTTTGGGTTCAACTCAACCGCCATAATCTATCAATTATGAACCAAAAAAAAAAAAAAAAATCTCTCATGTTTATAAATTATATGATATTGTAAAATAATAATTATACAAAATTATAACCTATAATGTGTTCATAAATTAATTAATAATATGTAACGAATAACGAAGAGAACAAAGTGTGGAAACATAAGAGAAATTGCACCCAGGCGGATTGGATGACTATTGCAAAGTATAATACAATAGGAATGTGGCTTAATAGGATGATTATGAAGAATATTAAGATTAGTGAAATAGTTTGTGGGTTAGTGTTTAATATTATTTATTTTCCTATAAATATTTGTTATGTTTTCGATTCAAAACATAGAATTCAATTGAAGCACTTGATCGTTCGTGCAATTTTTCTTTCGCTTCCACATTTTGTTCTCTTCGTTTTTGTTATATTCAGAGCATTCAGGTTTTTTATCTTGTGTTTGAGTTTAAATACTTGTTGAAGATGAACGGTGGAAAAAATATTTGTGTAGACAAACTTGTCGGTGATAATTATAGTTATTAGAAGTTATGTATGAAAACTTTTCTATGAGGGCAATGTTTGTTGGATCTTGTTTCTAGTGATGATGCAAAAATTTCAAAAGATACTCTATGAAATGTTGAGGTGTGACAAAACTTTATTTGTTTTGCGAATTTTTATTGGTAAAGACTATATTGAGCATGTTTGTGATTTAAATTCTCCAATGGAGATTGATCATACCAATATGTCCTAGTTGCAATAATAAGGCTTTGCCACATATCTTTCGTGGGACAACCGAACATCCACATTTCTCCACATTGGAGATATACCATACCCATATGTGTCTTGGTTACATCACGAACATGCTCAACATACTCGTTGCCAATAGAAATTCGCAAAGCAAATAAACTTTGTCACACTTGACATTTCACTTCCTTCATGCCTCAACATTCTCTACAGTATCTTCTAGGATTTTTGCATCATCCGGAAACAAGATACCACAAATCTTGTGCTTGTAGAAAAGCTTTCATGCATAGCCACTACAAGAAAACAGGGTTATTGCAGAATTTTTTTTAGCTATAGCAGCGGTTTTAAATTGTTGCAAGACTTTTTGCAACGCTTGAGAAACCCCTGGCTAAACCAGTGTTGTAAGGGATCTAAACAACACTTTTTAAAGTGTCGTTGGAATGACTTCTCACAACAGTTGCAATAGCACCCATTCTATTGCAACATTTTTTAAATAAATAGCAACACTTTCTTATTTGTTTGGGCTTTAAATTTTTTAAACAATTTTTTTTATTTGGGCTTCGCCAATTGTCCAAAAAAAATGAACATTTTATTGCAACACATTTTAAAATCGCAGCAAGAAAATCGTTGCAATACATATATTTTGCAACAGTTTTTTATTTGTTTCCACAAATTGTTGCGATTTTATTAAATTTTGCAGCACTTTCTAAATCGTTGTAAAAAAATTGTCGCAATAGACTAATTTTCTTGTAGTGAGCTTCCAATAGTTATAATTATCACCGACAAGCTTGTCTACACAAACATTGTTTTCATGTTCATCTTCAACGAGTATTTAAACTCAAACATAAGACAAAAAATCTGGGTGCTCTGATACCATGTAACGACGAATAACTAAAAGAACAAAATGTGGAAACAAAAGAAATTGCATGAATGAAAGAAGTGGATCAATTGTTAATTTTATGCTTTGAATTGTGAAAAAAATAACAAGTATTTATAGGAAAATAAATATTAAACCACTAACCCACAAACTATCCTACTAACCTTTAAATTATCCATAAATCATCATCACTAATGAAAGACACTACCTTAAATAAGTGGCACTATTCTAAATGAGTGACATAACCTTAAATTCAAATAAGCAACAAAATAACTTGCATTGTGTTTATACTAGTCTTTAACATAATAATTTAACAAAATAACTTGCATTGTGTTTATACTAGTCTTTAACATAATAATTTATACTCAACATAATATTTAGTTGGTAACATCTATTAGTTTTATGGTTTATAAAAATTTAATCAAACAAATTTTAATTTGAAGGATTAGTTAAATTGAGATTCAATCTCTAAACCTGCTACCAAACACATAGATCTGTTTTTATTGAATCTCTTATTTTCAAATTTATGTTTTCGGATTTCCAACCAAGCGATGCATCATGAGGCATATAGCAATTTTTTTTTACTCTTTTGTTTCAAAATTTAACATAATAAAGCCCCAAAAGTATTGTTTACATTTGTTAATTAAAGAACAACTTTGTACTATAATTTAATTTTGCATTTTTGCACATATCTCCAATGTCATTATGATTATACAACCTTACATTACATTACAACAAAAATAAGAGACCAAGCCAACCTCCAGCCAAAATTAATAACCTCAAAATCTACACAATAAAACCGCGACAACCAGTAGCGATTTTATTTTACAAAAACAAAACAAAAAAACATTTATTATATTGTGTTTTCATGATAAGACAAACCTAGGTAAGCCAATCTTGTAGCCATGCTTCCGAACATCCTCTTGAACTTGATTCCTGAATTCCCTGAAACTAAACCTTCGATAAACCCCAGGTTCCAAATTGCTTTTTATTTCAGTTTCACTCGAAGGACAAAAGAAATAAGCTATTGAAAATCTCTCCACTTTCGAATTTGTGACAACTCGATGCTGAACACTTTTGTAAACATCGTTGCTCCAAGCCTGCAGTAAAACCATTAACAAACAAAAAACACCCCTTAACTTTTTCCAACACAATTTTTGTCTTTTTTTTCTTACTAAAAAAAATACGAAAAAATTGCACAAAACTACAGAATTTGTTATATAATCACCCTCTAAACTTTTAATTTAATCAATCATCCTCGATAGTTTGTTACGTGTCGAAAACAACTCGAAATATTTGTGCGGATAACCCTAAATTTTAACCCGTTTGAGAGAATGATCCAAAATACATAAATGAGTCAAATTGATCATTTGTTGACATTATCAATTATTTTTTTAATGTTATTTTCCTTGCTCTCGCTCTTGTGCGTGCTCCATTTTTTAACTGAAATCTCCTACCCCTCCCATGAGCGTAAACGAATGAGAACGAAAAAAATAGTCAGTGAGAACTATTAAAAAAATATGGTTGATGATGTTAGCAAAAGTCAATTTTTAAAATTTCGGGTCATTCTCTCGAACGAATCTTAATTTAGGGTCATTTGACCATCCCAAGCAGCTCCTTCGATAAAACGAGAAAGTTTTTCCTCCCTAATTTCTTCTAAAGATCATAATGTAAACTTCAACCCTAATTTCTTCTAAAGATC
This sequence comes from Herpetospermum pedunculosum, assembly GCA_028017165.1. Taxonomy (NCBI): domain Eukaryota; kingdom Viridiplantae; phylum Streptophyta; class Magnoliopsida; order Cucurbitales; family Cucurbitaceae; genus Herpetospermum; species Herpetospermum pedunculosum. The sequence continues at coordinate 64,188,067 of CM051528.1, forward strand.
ATAAAGTAAATGTTAAGGACAACCAACTCACATTGGTACGATATTGTTCACTTTTGGGCATAGTCCTATTTTGCTTTTGGTTTCACTCAAAGTTTTAGCCACATAACATCGGAGATAGTTGTATCTCTTATGTATCCATGATTTTTCTCTTATCTAGCTATCGTGTGTATATTGTTTGTACTCTTAAAAATCTTTCTCTCAAACAAAATACCACACTTAAACCTACTTTATTCCCAACCGTAAACAATATCGAACATTTTTAGAATCGTTGTGTAGAGAAAAATTATTCTCTACTCAAGAGTCTTGAGTTGACGCCTAGTTAAACGATGATTTAACAATGAATGGACTAATAATGATAATAATTTACCTGAAACAAGTCGCCGATGTTGATAATAAGGGCGTCGGGATTGGGTTTGACGGCGATCCAGTTCCCGTCCTTGACCAGCTCCAACCCGCCGACTTGGTCTTGGTGAAGAATGGTGAGAAAATCGCTGTCGGTGTGAGGCATGAGACCGAATATCTGAGCCGGAACCGGACATGGCGGGTACCGGTTCATCCGGAGATAACATGTGGTCGGCAGACAATTTTCAAGGAAGAATTTTGAGTTGCACCCCAAATTCTCCGCCAATATCTCTGCTAGCTTTTGCGCCATCCTTGAAACTTTTCCCGCAAATTCTTCCATTGTTGAGCTGGAATAATATGCTCATTTTATTTATCCATTAACACAAATTACATTTTTGGGCTCTATACTCTGTATCGCATCAATCAATTTTATCTATACCTCCATTATGGAGAATATAAAACTACATATATTATTCTACCCCTCTAATTTATATCATTGCTTCAAAATAAATGTATTATTCTACTTCAATGTAACACTCAACTAATCTAGTGATGGTAGATAATTAGAACAAAAAAAAAAGAAAAAAAATACACTTTTTGTCTTTGATGTTTGGATTTGATAGTATTTAGGTCTACGAGAGATTTGAATTTTGTAGCATTTTCGTCACTAATTTTAAAATTCGACATTTTTGTCGTTTTCGATAGTATTTAAGTCCATAAGTTTAAAATCTTGACATTTTGATTCATAAAATTTCGAGTTTTGCAACATTTAAGTCGAGTTTTAAAATTTGACATTTTGGTTCATGACATTTTTATTAGTTTTTTCTTGATTAGCTAACGAAAATCTTAAGTCGGGTTAACATGATAGTTACTTTTTCAGTGGCATATTAGTTACTTGTTTTTTTTACTTATTATTTTTTTCCCATTACTTCCCTTTCTTTTACCTTTGATCAAATGTTGGTTGTGCAATCAGACTCAAAATAATTACAAATTTAATAAAGTTTAAAACATTTTGCAAATATGGCAAAAAAATCAGTGGCTATCAACGATTGATAGACTCTATCGTTGATATATGACTATCATTGATAGACTTCTATCAGTGATAAACTAGACAAAATTCTATAAAAAACTGAGTCTATCAGCGATAAACCATACTATTAATGATAGAAATTGTCATATCTATAAAATAAAAGTTAAAGGAATGCCATATTTTTAATTATTTTACTCTAAATTCACATCTGTTACAATTTTTCTTTCATTCATAGTTTTCTCATCCTATTTAAACTTTTGTACATTATTTTCAATTTATTCACTATGATATATGAAATTCTCAACATTTTGTAACTAAAAGAAATAAGTAACTAATATTCAAAAGTAACCCGATTTAATGAGTTGCCTTACCATACAAAATTCAAACTTAAATGCTATCAAACTCAAATTTCGAGTTTGAAATGTTATCCAACCCAAATCTTATAGATTAAAAATATATTTTTTTCAAAATAAAATTAGTGGCAAATGATTTCTCTGATAGTTTGTTAGTTGAAAATAAAAGTTTTAACACTAGAATTTTCTATCAAAATGTTCGGACTCGTCAAATAAATAGCCTATATGCATGCATATGTGTAAAAGCTAAAAAGCTTCCTTATTCGATTAAGTTCAATAAATGGTTTTCAAAAAAAAATAAAATAAAATAAAAAGAAAGAATTTTGTTGGTAAGTACCTGAGATCATCGGAGGCGTTGGATCCGAGAATATCAGAGAGAGGAACATGGAAAGCTTCCGACCAGGAGAGTTGAGTGAGGGAAGTGGCGGTCGGAGTTCCCCAACGGTAACTTCCGGCGGAGAAATTCAAAAACTGATCTTCTTTGCTCTTACGTTCAAAGGGCTGGTTGAAAAGCTCGATTTGTTTAGCTCTCATCTTCGCCAAAAGAGGAATTGAAATCCCATGATTCACAACTTGAAAGAAACCCCATTCTTCAGAAGCTTTTATTATCTCTTTTTTGCATTCTTCCACTTCCGCCGCCCCTCCCCGCCTCAAACGCCTCAAATCAACCACCGGAAGCTCCCATTCCTCCACCGTCGTCGCCGCCTCGCCTCCGGTCGCCGCCGTTTGTGTCAATAAGGTCTTGTAAGCCTCGTGAAACGGTGGGTCCATGGCCACGTTTGCAGACTAATAATTCGAAATTAATGCAAAATATTAATTAAGACACACGACTTTATGAAATGGATGTGAAATCAAATTGCATAACAAGACAAATCAATCGGAGAAATAGAAGACGAGGGGACAAAAAAAATAAAAGAGAGAGAGACCAATTTTTTTTCTTGTGGGTATTTGTTTTTGTTGTTTAGATTTATATAAGGTGGGCACAAATATTTTTATATTTATTAATTTTAAGATTTATTAAAAATACATATACTAAATTTAAATGGAGTAAAACTTGCTTACTGAACTATGAATATCTTTTACAGTCAACTTGATTGAATATTTATATTTTTTTTTAAATAAAAAAACTCTTCACGATCTACTTAGATTTGTTTTTTGTCTGTAACTTTTCCTTTTCTTCTTCATCCGATAAATAATTTTTCATATTTTTTTTCCCTCTACTTTCATATGCACTGAGTTTTCAATTTCATCTCTCATTCTCTCTTCATTTTCCTATCATAAGTATCTTTTTTTCTTTTTTGGTTAACTATTTTTCAGTCAATTTCCTCAAATTTGCAATACTCTAAAGAATTTTTCCATTTTTTTTTGGAGATTTTTATTAGAAAAATAAAATTCAACCTACATTTCTCTTTACCAACCTCTGGGAAGTGTTTTGAAGAAATTGATTATTGAAAAATGAATCTAACCGTGAAATTTCCCACTCTTTCCTTCACTTCCTCTGAAAATTCACTTGCAAATTTATGCCTATACAACACTCTGCCCTCAAAATTTCAAATAACATCAATTGAAATTTCATGGCCTAAGTTTGTAGGGTTGAGAAATGAAGAGAGAGAAAGTAGGAGGAATTATTAATTGAAAAAAGAGAAAGTAAGAGTTGTTAATTAAATGGAAAATAAAGGGCGTGTAAGATTTTTTTATTATTTAAAATAATTTAAATATTTAACCAACCAAATAATGACAGGTGGCAGGCTGCAAAAAATACTTGTAACCGAGCTGCAAGCAAGTTTTACTCATTTAAATATTTAAAAATACCTGAACTAAAAGTGAACTAAAATAGTAAGTGAGGCAATTAAAATAGTATTTATTCACATCCTTATCAAACCTTTTTAATAGAGATAGATATAAATAAATATTTAAATGATTTTGTGAGAGAAAAATAAAAAAAAAGTCAAATATATGCATGTCGTTTATTAATGACGGGGATCAGGAGGTGGAAGGAACGAGAAGAAGTAGAGTGCATGTCAGTTTGCCATGTAATAAAGAGGCCATGTCTGAGTATTACATGTGCCTCTGCCTCACTCAAATGCTTTTTTTCTGCCAAATTCATGCCCAAAAGTTTGTACATTTTTTTTTTTTTTTTTTATTGAACAAATTTACCTGCAACTCAACTAATTTTTTGAAGAAGAAAAAAAAAATCGATCGGGATCAATTGCATCTTCTTTCCAAAATTTTCTCAAATTTCATTTCCCCTTCTTAAAAAAATCTTTTTTTTTTACATATATTTGTGGTTCCATTCTCTCAACAATATTTCTAATTCTATTTTTTTTCTTTTCACATAAATAAACAAAAGTACCAACCATTTACGGTAGAATCGAGAAAAAATAAAGTTAAATTTCTCAGTTTCTTTCTTTTCTTTTCTCAAGGGAGATTTACACAGAAAAAAAAGAAAGAAAAAAAAAACTTTAACCAACAGCTTGAAAACTTAAAAGTAGGTTTTTTTATTTTAAAAATATATATAAACTTTGAACAATTAAATTGAATGGTTGAAATGATTGGTAGTCCAACATGCATCTAAGTTTTGCTCTTACAAAAGGAACATATTCAGCTGTGTATGTGTTAACGACCAAGAGTGTGGTTCAAATTCCCCACTCTATTGTACTAAAAAAACCAAGTTTTACTCTTTTAATTTTACTCATTCTTTTTTATTTGTGATGTTAAAACAAATTTGACTATTAAATTAAAAAAAACAGAAAAACAGAAAATATATATATATATATATATAAAAGAAAAATTGTAAAAGATGTTAAGAATAAAATAATTAAAAATATAACATTTTTTTAAAAAAAAATTGCAGATATGTCAATTTTTATCACTGATAGTATGGTATATCGCTGATAGAAGTTTATCACTGATGCTGATAGTAGTCTTTTTTATCAAATTTTGTCAGTGATAATAGTTTATAACTAATAGAAGTCTATAATAGTCAAAAAGTCTATCAGTGATAGCCACTAATGTTTTGTCATATTTGCAAAAAAAAATTAAACTTGGTTAAATTTGTAATTATTTTGGACCTGACCAACCATATATATAATGAGTTGGGATAAATATGAGGGTATGAATCCATCAAAGTAATTTATAATATCTCAAATGTATGCTAGTAAAAATATATACTCGTGGATTTTGCATAAATATAGGGCATACCATCCATTATGTGTTTTGTAAATTCAATTTTTTTACTTCCACATCTGTAATATAATATTATATATACAAGAAACTTAAGTCGACAGAAAATTTAGAATAATTTATCCCCTTTAAAATTATAATATCTTACCCAAAATGATAAATAAAATCATTCATTTGGAGAAAAATAAATCTTATGAGAAAAACCAAAATTATGGAGTTGTAATTTATATATATATATAAAAAAAAATATGGAGGTCCAAATAATTTGATCACAAAAAATTATACTGAAATTAGCAAAACAATACCAGTTATTATTTTCTTTTTTGACAAAAATAAATAAATAAATAATACCAATTTTAACTTATAACTCAAGAGGATAAATTTTAAGAACAATCAAATTTTACAAACATGAACGCATAAAATATGTCATTTATCAAAAAGTCGTGAAGAAAAAATAAATTTTACATATAACTAAAGAGGAAAATTTAAAAACAGCAATCAATTTGGCAGTTTTTTTTTTTTTTTTTTCATTGACAACATGTAGGAGTGGAGTTTAAACCCCTGACTTATTGATCACTAGTCTATACAATATGTCGGTTGAACTATGCTTATTATAAAAAAAAAAATACCCGAATAACTATGAGCATGTTTGGTAGAGAATCAAGATTTTGTTTTATGTTTTCAAATTCACTCGAGCAAATATGCATTTGAGATGTAATTTGGATTCTGTTTTGTAAAACAGTTTTCGAATTTTGTCATCCAAACAATGTAAATATACGGAAAACAACATTTTTTATTTTTGTATTTATTTAAAATTTTAAATTTTAAAATGTCGAATTATATTTAAAATTATATAAATATAGTATTTAAGGTTATAAATAATATTTATTTTTTTTTTAATTTATATATGTATAATATAATATATTATAAATTATATGATATTGTAAAATAAAAATTGTAACATAAAATATGTTTCTAAAATAAAATACTAGTTTCTTATTATTATTATTATTATTATTATTTTTTTTTTTTCCATATTTAATTAAAGCAGAGATTGAATCCATAACTTCTTAGTCAAACTCAAAGACACAACATTATGTTCATTGAGATGTGTTCCGACGACTAGTTTGTTATTTGTATTTTGATTTAGTAATAATCTATACTTTAATCTTAAAATTATTCGGTTAAGGTTTAAGTTAATTTTTATTGGTTAAATAAGTTAAAACATTTTTATGAGCCAATGGGCACACCATTTTGGTATGTATATGATTTTAGAAAAAATGATTTGTTTTGATGTTTCTAAGTTTTAGCTTTTATATGGAAAAGTGGAAGTATTTAACGAACCTTGATTTATTGTCCATTGTCTTTTCAAAGGGAAGAGACCACTAAATGATAAACTAATTATTTTGTGGCCACAAAAACGTTGATTTACGACACAATGAAATAAATAAAAATAAAAATTGTCTCTACACCAATAATTCAAATTATAATTTTATTTCTTGAGATGACTAGGCGTAGGCCAATGCCTTTTATTGACTAAATGTCGTATTCAACAAAATATATATAGATTCTCTAATTATTTTATATATATATATATATATATATATATAATCTTCACTGTTGAAAAAGTATGTGACTCGCCTAACTAATCTATAAGTTTTATCATGCATTTGTATAACATTAAGGTTTAGTTTAGAATTACGGTAACTTTTGCAATAATTGTTGCCAGCTGTGCTTTTAGAACAATCAACAATCAGCTCTAGCATGAAATTAATTAGTGTTTAGTAAATTTTAGATTTAAACCTGAAAAATCTATTTCTAGTGTTTGGTAAATTATTACTAAACTTTTATGAAATAACTATATTGATTCAAATATAAATCTATTTCAATAATTAAGTATAAGTGTGTATTAATATTTAACTTCAAAAAAATTTATAAGGTAATTATATAATTTAAATTAAAGATTATATTTTGTTTAAATAATTTTATAAACTATATTAAAAAAAAAACAAAACAAAATCTAACTTTAGTTTAAATAAAAAAAAAAAATTAACAATAAAAATTAAAAAGCATCAAATTAAATAAAAAAAAAAATGATGAAATAAGATTAATTAAATTGTGAAAAATTTATAAAATAAAAAAAGATTTTTAAAATGAATTAGTTAGGCTAGATTTTTAGAAAATCTAAATCTAAAAGTTACTATTAATAATTTTTATAAATTAACGTAAATTAAAAAGTAATTTTATTTAAATTATTTAAAAATTAATTTTACCAAACATCAAAAACAAAACGGTTAAAATTATTTTGAAATGACTTTTAAGGTTTTGAAACGCAATTCAAATTCTAAAACATTATTTTTTTATTTAACTATTTGTGTGTTCCAGTTGAAAATGGATATTCAAAGCAATGTTTTTTATTAACAGGAAAAAAAAATACAAGCTTAGGATATTTTTTTAGAGTGTTCAAATTATACTTTGAGTATTATATTTTTTAAACAAGAGTATTGAGTACATTATATCTTCCAATTAATTATTTTAAACCTTAAACTATTTATTTTTATTTAGTCTATAACACTAAAAATAATAACAACATGTTGATATGATATACACATCAATTTATATAGTTGTTGGTCACGTCATGCCTTGCTAAATCAAATTTAATAAATTTGACATATAATGTATGTTTTTTTTAATAGAAACACGTTTAAAATTCAATACTCAACAGAAGATTAAATTAGAAAATTTAGCTTTTTTTTTTTTTTTTTTTTTTTTTTTTTTTTTTTTTTTTTAATTCATTCGTACAATAAAACAACAGTTCCCTGTCATAAAAAAATTCACCCTTGTCTCGATGGGACCTCACAGTAATATGAAAAATACAGCAAATAAAGATAAAGATGACAGCTTCGTGTCCATCTTAGGAACCAATAGCTCTTTTTAACGTTAAAACGTAATTTTTTGTTTTTTTTTTTAAAACGTAATTTATTTATGTTGTAAATATAAATCCCAACTCCTTTAAAAAAAATATATATATATATAAATCCCAACGACCTACTCGAACAAAAATAATCAACAAGTAGATCCAACATAATAAATTTACTACTTTTAAGTGCAATAATTAAACAAGTCAATTATTACAAAAGAAGAATGTATTTTTGTTTTTTTTAATATATATATATATAAAGTCCATTATTTAGATACTTGGAACTTTTCTGAAAAAACAAAGAGAGACAATTACAGTTAAATTATGACCCTATATATATTATATTAAATATATATATATATCTCGGGAAAGATCTAAAATGGCCAAACATATGGTTCGATGTGTACCCCATTCTTGTGTACAGACACAACAGCTCTTAACAAAACGAATAAACAAAAGTAGTTGGAAAAAAAAAAAAAAAAAACTATAGAGCAAATAACTCTAAACCACGTATAACATGTAACATGTATATTATATAACATGGAAGATAACTCATAGTTAAGAATTAAGATATTATTAACTTATTGATCAAAAAGTCAAAAGATTCGAACTCTAACCTACGTATCGTTCAAAAGGTTAAAAATATGTTACCTGATTTAGAGTGTGAAACATATTTGCTTCGAAAACCGTCGAGAGATTGAGAGAGAGAAGCGTTGTCTGCAAAAACGAACAAAATGAATAGAGAGAGATTAGCTAGCTAGTGTCGATGTGTATATATATATATATGTTACATGGGACTATGTGTGTGTGTGTTTTTTACCTCGGAGAGTTGGAAAATAGAACAGGGGGACGTTTTCTTGGTAATGATATCAAAGGATGTCTCTTTCCAGAGATTTTGGAAGGGGGAAAAAGAAATGATGAAAGTGTAGAAATAATAAAAAAGAAAAAAAAAGATGGGATATATAATTGGAGAGAGTGTGACAGAATTGGGAGGGGATACTTAGTTTATATAGGGAAATGAAAGTAATGAATGTGGAGAGATAGAGAAAGCAAGGTGGGAAATGAATGGACACAGAACTTCAACGTAAACTCACTCCGAATATCTAACACGACTATGCTACACGGCGTACACGCTGCATACACACGCTCTTTTTTTTAGTTCAACGATAAATGAGATGAGGATTTGAACTTCTAACCTCTTGATCGAGAATGTGTGTTTTATGTCAGTTGAGGATTTGAATTTCTAATCTCTGGATCGAGAATGAATGTTTTATGTCAGTTGGAGATTTGAACTTCTAACCTCTTCATCGAGAATGTATGTTTTATGTCAGTTAAACTATCTTTATTTATTTATTTTATGTATTTATTTCATTTTTATTAAAATGAAAAAGAAAAAAAAAAGGTAGGGTGGGGGCAATGAGTTTGAAAAGATGGGGGAAACACGCGGCTCTCGGTGGTATCATAGAAAAATATTTAAAATTTAAAAGCGATATATTCTAGCAGTAGTACTACTATTAATTTACCCTATTAATTAATTTTTATTACGGGGATAAAAATGAGAAGCCAAATATTTATATTGATACATCCACGTCAAAACCATTTTTTATTTAATTTAATGAAAAAAAATCAATTTATTGAATGTTGTATCAATTAAAACTCTAAACTAATGATTGTATCAATTTAAACTCTTAATTTTTATAAGTGTATGAATTTATACTCTCTTAAAAAAAAAAAAAAAAAAACTAGTTTTCACACGTGTGAAACTTATAATTTATCAATTAAATTCATAGATTCATTTATGAAAATTTAAAAGTTTAATTGCTAAAATTATAAGTTTTCACGTTTTAAATTAATGTTTTTAAGATAAAAACCTAATCGAAGGTGTAAATTGAATACATTTTTAAAAGTTTAGGTTTAAATTGATATAATCATTAGTTTAAAGTTTTAGTTGATTTAACTTTCAAAGTTTAAAGGTATAAACTGTTTTTTTTTTCTTAATTAGTTTTGGTGTGTGAAAAGAAACAGGGCACATGATTGGTATTGGACCCGACCCGCCCAAGAATTGAAACATCAATCCAATGTCGAATTAATCATACGTGGCCGAATGTAGAATCACATGCATGCAGCGCTCAAATTACCCCTTCTTTTAATTTTTCACACATTATTATTATTATTGGAATAACATACATGCATATAAATTCAAAACCTTATTATATAATGTTACATTATTTATAATTATACGTCGAGTAAAGTAGAGTAGAGTATAGAGGAGATGCAAGCCATGTGGGTTGTTTAAGGTGATGATGAAATATGAAAGGGAAGGGTGCATATATATATATAGGACCACAACCAGTATTTTGCCATTCATTCCACTTTTTCTCTCTCACTCTAACTTTATTTAAGTTATATTTGTCAAATCGAACATACTTCAATTAACATAAAAATATGCTCTCAGTTATGAAGTCTGGATTTTATTTTTTAGTATTCGGATCAATTTACGCGCATCTCGACTAATCTTATAAAACAACTACATGATCCTACAACATTAGATTCCAATCTCCCCATCTCACCGGACCCTTAGTTGAACTAAAAAAAACAAATTATATTCAAATAAGAAAGTCTTCTCCTAGCACCCAAAAATATATCATTCTTTTTAATTGTTTTTTTTCTTTCAATTTTTCTCTCTTCATTTGAAAATGAAATCCTACATGTGATTATTTTGTTGTTGTTCCACAATTTTCGACCATTTTAGTCGGCAAACCTTCAATTGTCTAAAAAAAAAAAAAAAAAAAAATTATATATATATATATATATATATATATATATATATATATTCATTTTGACCGCCACAACAATTCTTGTTCCCTAGCAATCTTTAATTTGCCTACCATTACTAACTACCAAGTCTAAACTATAGTTTTAAAATTATGTTTTATACACATTATTCAGCTATATAAAAATAACCAGTCATGTTTTTTTAAAGAGGAAAGTAACTATTAGAAAATATTTTTCTTAAAAAGTTGTGTTTATGCATTTATCTTATTATATATATATATATATATATATATATATATATATATATATATATTTTAAAAAATTAAGGTCAATTACATATAAAACATAAAATGAACATATGACTTTGGTTTCAAATCATCGTAATTAACCAAATCATCGTAATTAGAAACAGTACTTTCAATTTGATGTACTACCTCTAGTTAAATTTATCTTTTGTATTCTCAAATTTTCTATTGTATTCTTGAAGGGTTTAGTGGTAAAAAAAATTGGAAGAGTGTTTTTGTAATGAGGTCGGAGAAAGAATTTTGTCATATATAATTGAGTTTATTTATGGTGAGTTGTGGTTTTTCTCCAATTTATGAAAATGAAGATTTTTTTCCCAACATATTATATTTAGGTATATATAGGAAGAAGTCGTCATAATGTAGTATGTCTCTTAATAATAGTTGGATGTTGCATGTCCACTAATAATAATTGAATATAAAATTTTAAGTATTTTTGCAATTTCTCTCTCGTAAATTCAACACGGTACAAAACTATCAACTATGTGGTGACCTCCTCAAATAATTTTTTCGAAACGTATAGTATCTCCCACATATGCGAATATTCAAGACTAGCTAGTTGTATTGAAAGTGAAATATAATTTGGAATGTTTGTGAAGGGTAAAGAATTTTGAGGAATTTGAATGGGAAAAAAAGTGTGGGAGTGCAGAAAAAAGCATGTGTGAGGCAGAGGCATGCGCCTGTGGGGTGTGGAGCAGAAGAAGCATAACTTTTTATTTAGAGTAAAAATGAAAAAAAAGCGCAATGCTTTTGAGTTGTTGTGTGTACGCTAGCTCTTACAAAAACTATGTTATTGTACCAGCATGGTGTCCTACCAAAACACAGCTATAGCAAGGCTGGTCTATTTGTTTTCTTCTTTACCACACCACTCGAATCCCCTCGATATTAAAGACGCGACACACTTTTTATTTACGTGGCAATGAGTCGATATTTTATATTATATACTTTTTTCTTTTGAGTATAACAAATGTGAGGAGGATGAGATTTAAACATTTGATCTCAATCGAAGAGAATTTGTGTCTTAGTTGTTTAGTTGATTGTATTAGCTCAAATGTATTGGGAATTTATAACTAGAGATATGTTGAATAGGTTTGTGCTGGATTGAATGCATAATCCCTTAAAATAAAATTGATTCAAACTAAAATTAATGTAACACACTTAAATTCTTAGGAGTTTAGTTGTGTTTATATAAAATAATTTCAATTTTAAGAAAACGTAGGTGTGATATGGAAATTGTTCATGTAAAACTATTTACAATATTCAAATTTTGAAAGTAGATAGAATGGAGTAAAGTTGGTATCTCGATTCTTACCAATAATGTATTTTTATTTCGTACAAAAAAAAATGTGGGGTGGAGATTTAAACCTTTCATAACCATGAGGATTGGCCTAGTGGTCATGAAGAGCCTTGAGATTATTAAAGCTCTCTTAGAGAAAATGATCGTTTGATGATTTAAACATTTCATTTTAAAGAAAGAAATAAATATTTTAATTATTGAACTATGCTCATCCGGTCTAAGTACAAAAATTATCAAACAAACACTTGGTGCAACGAGTGAGTGAACGCATCACCTAGATAGCCTAGAGTGAGGGTTGATTAATTCTGCACCTGTGCAATCAACCACGCACGGGACAAGAACGTTTTAAAATAATTTATCAAACAACCACTTGGTGCAACGGGTAACACACCTAGATAGCCCATTGTGGGGGTTTATTGGTCCTGCAGCTGTGCAAAAAACCACGCCTGGGGCAGGAATTTAAATGCATTATTACCGCCCAAATTTTAATCGAACAACCACTTGGTAATGGGTGAGCGCTCCGCCTAAGATAGCAGAGAATAGGGGTTCACTTGGTGCAATAGGTGAAGGTGAGTGAGCGCATCACCTAGATAGCCCAGAGTAGAGGTTGATTGATCATGCACCTATATGCAAACAACCACGCACGGGGCAAAAATTTAAATGCATTATTACCGACCAAATTTTTTCAAACCGAGCATAGCTCAATTGGCATAAGGTTGTGTCCACGACTAAGAGGTCATGGTCAATTCCTGCATTAATTAACATAATGTTTCAAAAAAAGAAAAATAGAATTTTTTCCCTTTAATAATGCATGTGATTCAACCATACCAATGTTGAACACTAGCCCATGACTTTTTTTCTAATGAAATATTATTTCTCTAGTTTAAATTTTAATATAAAGGTATCGTCTCTATGCCCTTTCTTACCCTAAAAATGTAGAAGCACCATACATCCTTGAAGTAATAGCAATATTTCGGCTAACCTAGCCGTCTTATCTCTCTAAACCCAACAAACGAACAAAATGTAGTATATAAGAATATTTACAATCAATTTCGCTACAACACTTGTTGCTCTAGCTATTCCCCTTCCCAAGTATAATTTCAAAAAATAAAACTTCAAATTTGAGGGTGAAGTTAACCCGTAAAATGGTCCACTAGTTCTATATAACTATCGTGTAGAAAATATATCTTTACAAAAAAGTGTTTAGAAGATACGACCAATATAACATATTAGACTTAAACAAATGATTGTAGGGTTGAGGTATATTGCACTTACAATCTCTAATTTTTTTTTTTTTTTTTTTTACCAATATTCTTAACAATGCCCATATAACCATTTTAGGTTGAGCTTGTGAGATGGCAGTGAAAGTTTGAAAATTTTGAAGACCTTTTCTTTTTAATTTGTTCCTAAAAATAAAATTGGGGAGGTCAAATTTTTGCTTAGCAATATTATTTATTACTATTATTGTTATTGTTTTGTCACGTGGACTCTTTCTTGCTTTTCTGAAAAAGAAGTGAATGTGTGTGATGGTCATTTTTGTGTACTTCTCATACTTTTTATCCTTATTCTTACAAGGAGTAGAATTCATTTATTTAATTTTATTATTATATAACAAAAAAAAAATGAGAAATATAAACAACTCTGGTTATGTCTGTTGTTTCTCCACGATATATTTGATTTTGATGGGGGCGGCGAGTTACTGTTTTTATGATTTCGAACGGCGAGAGAGACGCTGATCGATTTCGACTAAGTGAGGTGCGAATCGATTTCGAACGATGATACAGAGTGAGCGAATCAGACGACGACAACGATTCACAATACTTTTATTTCGAAGACGAAAGAGACTGATTTATTTCCACCACAACGAAAGTTGCACAAGAGGTGGTGGCAGATTTATAGAAGAGGGCGGCGGCAGAGGGTGGGTCTGCATGAGAGAAATGGAGAAAGAGAGAGAAAAGAATTAAGTTTTTATATATTTGTTTCATTTCACGTTTATATTTCATAAACGTGGTATATATTTAATAATATGAATATATATATTTTTGTTTCATTCCATGTTTATATTTCATAAATATGGAATATAATTTATAATAATATAATTCAAAATTAAAGTTGAATCACAATGGACAAGAAAATAATTAAAGAAAAAATATAAATAAAATATATAGGTTGAATTATAGTATATAAAGGAAATATATATGTTAGATTATAGCATAAAAACGAAATATATGAATTTAAAAAAGCTAAAATATTTCAAGAAAACAGAGATAACGCGTTGGGCAAGAAAAAAAAAAAGTTGTCTCACATCACAATGTAAATAAAAAAAAAAAAATCAATACACCACCCAAATTATTAAAAAAAAAAAAATCAATACACCACCCAAATTATTTAATGAATATAAAATTAATAGAATTACTCTAAATTTTAATTAATACAAAATAAAGTATACATTAAATATTAGTCTAAACATGAAAAATATCAACCACAAATAATCTTAATTATTATTTAATTTTTGGGAATGTTAAATAAATCAATATAAATAAGGGCTGGTTGCACAAATAGCAATCAGACCCAAATTAATTGCAAATTTAGCAAACTTTAAAATGTTTTGCAAATATGGCAAAAAAAACTCGTTTCTATCACTGATAGACTTTATTATATCACTGATAGACTTCTATCAGTGATAGACTATTATCTCTGATAGACTATTATCACTGACAAAAATCTATAAAAAACTGAGGTGATCAGCGATAGACTTCTATCCGTCATAAGATATCAGCTATAGAAATTGCTATATCCGCAAAATTTTTAAAGACATGCTATATTTGAAAACAATAAGTCTTAAATTGTCATTTACTATAATTTCTCTATAAATAATCTAAATTTTATTTAATAAAAAATCAAATATAACCATTTTTTTTTTTTTTTTGAGTACATTGGTGGTGGGGGAATCGAATCACAGACCTATTGGTCACAAAGTCATACATATGTCAGCTGAGCTATGCTCGCTTTGGCTCAAATATAACCATCTAAACCTAGAATATAAAATACAAAAATATTACATGAAGTAAAAAAAAAAAAAAATCTAATTTGGTTTGAAATTTTAGAAAAGAAAAATAAACTTGTTAAAATCGTAATATTTCAAGCGACATTTATAAAATATAAGGTGGTAAAAATATCTTTGGTCATCATTTCTAGTATATATATACTATTCTTCAACAAGATGTTGATTAATTAAAAAAACCTATGAATATAATACTTTTTAACAGTGAAAAAGCACCTGGGGGATTTGCTTGTATAACCCGTCCCTTAGAGGGGCGTAATGTCATTTACCCCAAATGCAAGTTTTTTGTTTTAATATTTTGCTTACATCATCAACACTATCAATTGTATGAAAAGTTATTCGCGTTCATTCCTTCCAAGTCGTGTTTTTTTCCATTGCAATCGCAAATATTCACGACAAAGATAAAAAAATATTTATTTTTAAGAAGAATTATGGTAAAAGGTAATTTTTTTCAGACCTCTTGGTCATCAAGTCATACATATGTCAGCTGAGCTATGCTCGCTTTGGCTAATTGACTTCTTTTTCATATTTATTTTGTTCATCATTTTTCGAATTTACTTTAATTTTTTTTCATATTTATTTTGTTCACCATTTTTCGAAAATTTCAATAAAAAGTTAAAATATTAGGACAAATTTTATATTTTCATGTTTTAATATATACTATTTTTTTTTTCTTATGTACATTTTGTATTGAGTCAACATTTTTTTTCACCCTACTCCATATCTTGAAATAATAAAAAATTTTCAACATATATACTTCGTTTATATACTATAATCTAACATATATATTTCATTTATATATTGTAATCCAATATATTTGCATTGTTGGCTGTTTTTTTTTTAATATTGTAGTTTTCAAAATTTTTTATAAAAATATTGTAGTTTTGAAAGTATTTTTAAAAATAATGTTGTTTGAATTTGAGGTCGTCTTAGACCTCTACAAGCCAGCAAAGGTCGTCTTTTGAAAAGACGATCTTGCTCTACATGGATGGAGATCGTCTTTTCAAAAGACGACTTCTTTCTGCATATATGAAAAAATTCTTTTGATTAAAAAAATGATATCTTTTAACTCGGATATTCAAAATTTTCGAAAAATGTATGGTTGGAAAGCTAACTGAGAGAGCTTCAATTTGATACGTAGTTTCAATATTTTTGGAGTTGTGTATCTAAAGATAAAAATCATTGAAGTTGAACTATAATTCTGCAAATTTCAAAACTGAAGATTCTTTTGAGCTGTGTGCATTAAAAAAAGGATATTTTTTACCCAGATATTCAAAATTTTTGTAAAAGGTATGGTTGGAAAGCTAACATAGAGAGCTTCAATTTGATACCTAGTTTCACTATTTTTTGAGTTGTATATCAAAAGATACAGATCATCGAATTTGAGTTACAATTCTAAAAGCTTCACTAAACCCCGAACTGAAGATATGGCCGAAAATTTCAAAATTGTAGCTCAAGTATCTTTATCTTTTGATACATAAGTCCAAAAATAGTGAAACCACTTATCAAATTTAAGCTTGTTAGCTCATACATAACTCCAAAAATAGTGAAACCACTTATCAAATTGAAGTTTGTTAGCTTTCCAACAGTACTTTTTTATTTTATTTTTAATATTTGGG